>JAAGOF010000046.1:561375-631425 GCA_010645155.1 Tigriopus japonicus | reverse complement strand
TTTAAGAATCATCATGATTTCCGCATATCTTTTGAAATATTGGCAAACAATCTGACCTTCCCAAAACAATATTTTCAAAATCTACCTCTTTTTTTAATTATTAAGCCAATTTTTGAGGTGAATAGTCAACAACTAAATTGGGAAAGTATTCTGCGTGGGCGATTTGGCCTTGAAAATTACATTAACGGATTTGAATCTAGAGAAGAAAAACACAGCTCCGACCACAAGAAAATTCGGGAAACTCTGGGTTGAATGTTCAACCAAATCTTGGCGAATAACATTTTGATTAAATCTAGGGTAAAAATAAAGACTGTCAAGAATAACCAATTTTCACTACATGATTGGAATGTTTTCCACCAAAGATTTGTCTACCTGCATTTACGTCGTTGCAAAATTTTCATCAAAAAATCGGAATTTGAATACAGAAGAAGCTATAAAAATACCAATTTATTTCCCCTGAATACCTACAAATTTAAATATTTTTTAAATATTTGGGGGATTTTTAAATATTTTCTTAAATATTTTGATGTTTTTTCCTTAAATATTATTTAAATATTTGGCCTTGAAAATTAAATATTTTCGGCCGCTCTAATTATGAGGTTCTCCTTCTTGAGAGGTCTCAATCATCCTTTGTTGTCTCTGGTCTTGAAGTTGTCGTCGACGTCTTCGTTGGGTGGGGTTGTTGTCTGTGGATTCGGTCACAAAATCATGGTCGTGGAAATGTAGGGAGCACAAGTGGATGTTGTTTGATGGGTTCTAAGTGATACGTGGAATGGCTTTGACCCATTTGGCGTACATCAATGGGTCTTTGGGGATCTTGTGCATGGAGATCATGGGTTGGCCACTTGGCTGCTCTTCGGGGTGGTGCTCAGTAGGGATGTGGCTTGATGATGATTTTCAATCTTTTAGCTGTTGATGCTGAGTCACAACTAGTGATGGAAACAATTCAATCTTCAATCATATTCACGATAGGTTGCCCAACTAGATCTGCCAATTAGCCTTCAGCGTCTATGTTTTGTCGGTTGAATTCCATGAGGAAAAAGTCTTTCTTCTGAAGGTGAGCGCAAGTGGCACCCCTTGCTTTATTCGTCTTTGGCTCAGGGGCGCTATGTAGAAGGAACTTGCTTCTTGATTTTGCAAGCTGTTGTACTATGTGAGGGGTGATGGCAAACCTAAAGCTAGCAACCTCGCGTGAGAAAGATTGGTTTTTTCCATCAGTAGTTACAACACGATCTTGCATTGGAATGGAATCAGAATGGAATCAAGCTTTTTGCTGATTTGGGCCCCTAAACAAGGTCCTTAAGGTGACTGCCCCAGTGCTGTCTTATATTCCTTCGTTGAATGAATAAATAATTAAAAAGACAAAATATTTTTTCTTAGACTCTCGTTTGAGAATAAAACTTGATTTGTGTATTTGGACGTATTTAAGATATAAAACCACATGAATAACATCCAGCTGTGGCATGAGAATGCGATCTCGCCATTACTTAGCCACACTTGTCACATACATTGAAAGGTTTACCAATCGCAGGCATGCCACTCTTCCCCAATAATTACTTTTTGCTTTGCCAATTCACTTGACTTCTTCATCCTGGCAATTCAAATGTTTAGCTTGTCCCATACAAATGTATTGTATCATTTCTTATTTGCAATGAGTTTCGTGATTTTAAGATGCTTGTCACTTCATTGTCCAAGTCTTCTTAACAAAAAGTATATTTGGCTCAAGATACCATAAATTTGGCAAAGCTATCATCAGACCACAAGAACGTGTATTACTGATGAAAAAAAAAACCGACAAAAGATAGACGCTGAAGGCTAATTGGCAGACCTAGTTGGGCAACCTATCGTGAATATGATTGAAGATTGAATTGTTTCCATCACTAACGTGTATCCCTTTTGTACCTTTAGATACTTTCGAGTGACCAAGTTACGAATTCATATCCATCACCATGTTGTCAGTTGACTTGGCCTTTGCAACGTGAATTTTGATTTCACCTTTAAGCTTTTGTATCAATCGATTTGCATCATATGTTCCTCAAAACCAGGTTTCAAAAAGATTGAAGTGCAGTAGGCTACTGTTGTTACATCAGGAAATATCCCTAACAAAATATGGCATGGGAGACAATGCAAATGAACATAGTTGAACCTATATTGGATACATACATTTTGATTTCTGAAATTTTCGTTGTTTATTTCATATTTCAAATGCCTGTAGTATTATTACCGCTGAAAGGAAAATAAAGAACAAAAATAGTGAACGCGACTGGTGAACCACATACAGCGCACGTACAGATGTTAGTTGGTAATACTTAGTGTTGCGGTCGACGCTCTGCACGCGAGCACAAGCCAGAATCCGAAGGGGACAGCTGATAAACTGGNTTTCATATTTCAAATGCCTGTAGTAGAATTACCGCGAAAAGGAAAATAAAGAACAAAAATAGTGAGCATGACTGTTGAACCACATACAGTGCACGTACAGATGTTAGTTGGTAAATATTATATGTATTCCTACTAAATGTTAGAGAATGGTAACTATCTAAAACTTCTCCACAGATGTAGCGTTTGTAGATTGCATTCAAAGATTGAGTGGCGCCTCCAGAACGATGAAGCGATCGAGAGAATCAATTCGTGAAGTGACGGGGAAGGATACCGGAACGTGTAAACGTTAAACGTCCAAAGATCGGCTGAGAGGTTGCGTGATCAATATCAACATTCCATTTCATTCCCTAAATTGTCATACATCACATTGTTATACATATACATTGAAATCAATGTATAAGAACAGTACAACAAAGATTAGTGTAATAAGTAGGGACAGGAAGTTAAGACGAATAAAACTGTCAAATTAGACGAAAAAAGACGAATAAAATTGACCAATTAAACAAAAAAAAGATGAATAAAGTTCCCAACAGATGGAAAAAAAGAAAAAAATAACTTGCAACATGGAAAAATCGAATTAGTTTCCCAAAAAGGTGAATGAACCTATCTTATAAGAAAGAAGAAAGATTAAATGCCCGTCCGGACAAAAAAAAAAGACGGTTAAAGCTGCTCCCACAAAATGGACGTTATGTATGTCCCTTTTGATTAGGACCAATGTGTCAAAAACGGCGAAATCTAGAAAATCTAAAAAAGGGTAGTACCTAATGAGCAAGAATTAGCCGGTAGTACATATGTCAAATAAAAACCAAGAGTTAAAAATGCCTTTTTAAAGGAACGTTTTTTGTATAGCTATACTTAAAATCAGATTTGCAAATCCAATTATTGTTTTGATGGCCTTTTCAACCCAATAGTAATCTTTTCTTTCTATGTTTGTCAAGCAACTGTATGAGTACAAGTTAATTTATTAGCGTGGATTGTATTTTGTTCGTGCAAAACCGCAACTGACAATCAAAATATTACATTGGCCTATGATTGGTATGACTTTTTTCGAGCTATCTAATCAAGAAATATCTTTTTTCCTCCTAATGTCTTTTTTCACGGAATCCTATTACTTGGCCACGCAACCTCTCTCAGCCAATCTTTGGACGTTTAACGTTTACAACCGGAACGTCGTCAAAAATTGAAAGAATTAGCCCGTTGAAACAATCTGATCGAATTTTTGATTCCGCCAGTCAATGGCTAGAGAGATTCTTGAGTAAGGCAGCGAGGGGGTAGATTTGCGTCAGGAGATATGCGGTGTCATTGTTCAAGAAAAGGGATTTTCGAGGCATCTTTCAGATACTTGAGAAAATGGCGTAGAGGGCTTCCCATGTGGACCTTGAAATTTTTGCTTTTTCAATGTTTACTTTCAACGGAACTTGATCCTGATCTCTGCAGAGAGGGTTGCCAGATTATGGAAGAGCCAAAGGACGGCAAAGTCATATTTAGACCAAAAAATAATGTTGCCAAAATTTCTACCTAAGTGACACTGGTAAATCTTGAATTGCTCTTCAAAGAGACATCCAATGACAGTTTTAATGAAAATGTTAAGTTGTGGAAGCATTTGCACTTCTGTCAATTCAGACTGTTTTTTTGAGATTTGGTCTTTATCATTTGAATGTCGCAACATTAATCACATTATTTTTCTTGTCACACGTCTTCCTTCCCTGAACAACCTCAAGCCATTTTTAAAAGCCAGATGACTTGAAAACGACATTCTTCCATTGGATATTGATTTTGTTTGGCACTAATTATGCTTTAAATCAATCACTAATTATAAAACAATTAGGTATGTACGATCAGCCATGGGATTTTGCGCTATCAAAGCCATATAAATTTTCAAGTGAAATTGGCGGCGCTGAATCAGCTGAAAATGAATCAAGCATGCTCGATGCTTTCCGAGGCTGCATTGCAGGAAGCATTGGCATCGATGCCATCAAGCCAGTCAGCTTGTTTTACATCACTTAGATCTTGGATTCGACGTTCTCAAACTCGGGGTATTGACAATATCGTTCGTTTGGCTCACTCATGTAGACTTAAAGGACTATCAATAAATGGGTTGGTCCCCTTAAAATGCACTCTAATCGTCACACTGGTACATGTTATTTGTTACTGGTTAGCTGATTGTCAGTCTTGAAGCAACGTGTGTGTGAGCGGGGGATGGACGGGATGGACTGTTCAGGTTTTCGTGTGAGATTAATAGTTTTTGAAAGCACAAGCAACTGTATCAGGTAAGTGACTATTTGGTTTAAATCAAGGGCAGTCTAGCCGGCTCTTGAACAAAGCGGCATTTGGGAGGGGAGCTGGCACGAAAGATTACTCGAAAGATTTTGATTGTTTTGCAATGGATTAAAAACACGGGGGCACATGGATCATTAGGACATTATCATACTTCAATTTCAAATGTTGTGAAGCAATTAGATCAGGGTTTCACGACACATGAAAGATGTCTGTACAACTATTAATAAACATTTTTTAAAGTAAATGTTAAATCGAACAATTTTATGATAAATGACGAGTGCTTGGTCATATTGATGTGATCGAGAGAAATCAATTTGCGCATATTTCGATTTTTCAATTTAGAGGCAAGAATGATGTTTGCATCGAATGGATGAATCAGCTTTTCTACACGGATTTGAAACCAACTTACAAATCAAACAAATACAATGTAAGGAGTACGTACCTTGTAATATTAAGTTTTTGAAAATAAGACTTTTGATTTTCAACATTCTAAAATGTTCTTTCAAGACCAAAAACAAGTATTTGGCAAGTGTCAGGTCTTTGGAAGTGCACAAAGTCTCCTTTTTAGATTTTCAATTTAACTCGTACTTCCAAATTTTGGTTAGGAATCTTGCTTAAAAATCCCAATTAGATTTACAGAACAGATTGGTTCAATTTCATAGTTTGAAAGTTAAGAATGTTTTGAGTCACTATAGATTGTGCAAGAAAAGTGTTGCTGTGGGATGATTTTGTTTAACTCTTGAATACTTCGTAAAAATTGAGACGGCAACGTATTTTCAAGTTTTGTTCTTGTGGTTGACTCAGCTCATAAACCGGTTTGTGAACGTCGTCATTCTCGTCTTGCTTTCTTCGGAATCAGAATTCGAGACTGCGCGTCGCCTTTTTCCGACCTTCATTATTGCCCGATACGATTTTCCGACCTTCAAGAGTGCCCGCGGCTGCTCTTTTTTGGCCTTCATTACTGCCCTGTTGTCTTTTTCTTGGCCTTCAATACCGCCCGTGTTGTGAGAGTCAACTGCTTTTGATCGGCTTTTTTTGCGTTCAATTTCAATAGAGAATGTGAACTAAATAAATCGGTGTAACAATTTCCCCCCATAAGTGGAGACAAACAAAAGGGAGGTAAAAGCTCAAAGTCAATCACATGTTGGTCACATATTGATAATCATTTTACAATTGTCATCTTAAGTATGCAAAAGTAAATTATCCTAACCAGAACATTAGCTTTGAGTAAAGTCACTTGACGTAACTGTCTTTAGCGATTTATACGCACTTATTTCTTGACTAGGTTTAACAAACCACCCCACCCAGCACTTGCTTATCTTCTCATTTTGGCTACCCTACTGTTCCTCTGCACTTTGGCCTAGCTGACCAGCACAGATATGAGGATAAAAGGGCTAGATTTCACTAGATTTGGAATTGTTCACAACCTCTATTTCAAGCTCGCACAACAATGAGCAACGTTGAGCGAAGGCGGAAATCAATTAGCAAGTCACATGAAATACGTCGACTTTTGTTATGTAGTGGGGAGTGAGCCAAACGAACGATATTGGCAGCCACAATGATTTTCATCCCATCAACATGCCGATTCAGCGTTACCAGGTGGTCTCAGGCCGACACTGCCAAAAGTTGTTTGAAATGATGCCAATTACGGGCACTCACTGCCATTTTTGAAGTCACATACCGCCATATTCTGCCACCTTTAAGCGAAAAGTTTCTCGTTTGCGATCATTTCATATCGCTTTTTAGGGCGCAAATTTTCGGTCTCTTTTTTCAAGTCCAAAAATTTTGATCTCTTTTTTTTAAAGTCGAAAATTTCCGATCTCCTTTATAGGTCGACAAATTTCGATCACGTTTTTTGGGTTGAATATTTCTGCCTGCCCTTTCACTTTCTGTCATATCCTGTCACTTTACAAATTTCACTGCCACAAACTTGATCTCAAGCAAGTTGTTGAGCGCATAATAGGGTGTACGCAAGCAACTTAAAGCATATTTCTAGCTTAAAAGTGAAGGAATGAAGACTTTTTTTCATTTTTGATTTACTAATTCAGGGTAATCAGGTAAACAACTCTAATGGAAAGAAATTCCGAATTCTGAAATCCTACTGTCTTTAAAACTTGCCATATTTCACCTTTTACAAAGACTTCTTGTAAAAATAGTGTTCAAGTGAGATATATCCTATTCAACATCAAATCACAAAACGCCATGTTCTCAACATGATAGTAGTGGGATGGATCTATACAAAATTTCCGTATAAGCATTTTCCGTCTGTAAAAAAAATCCGAATACCAGTTTTCCGAATGTGATATATTTCCAATTAGTCAATAGTCCGATTCAGGGCTCATTTACCAGATTTCCGAGTAATCATTTGTCCGATTTTGTTTTTTTTCCGACAAAGAGGGCTATGTCTAAGAAGTGTGACCCCAAAAAGTCAGCCATTTGTTTCCTTTGGTAGGAGCATCTTTTCTGTACATGGCGTCGGTTTTTTTATCTTTTGGGTCACACTTGAGTTGGCAGTACTTCAAGTGCTGATAGGAAATCTCAGTTTGTAAAAAAGACAAGAACGAGTTGGGGTTTAGGTGGGCAAACCTCGCCAAGGCACTGAAACGGCAGTGCCAGGATTTAATGGAGTTGTTATTGCGAGGGACTTTGTCTTAAGTGGCTAGGTTTACGTTCCAACTGCAAGGTGGAAATTTAACAACGATGGGATAAAAAATGACTTAAAATAAGAAGAAAAGCTGACTGTATCATCACCACTTTCAGAAAAAAAATCCTAAATTAGTCGGAAACCTAGTCATTCGGAAACATAACTTATTCGGAAAAGGAGTGTAATCGGAAAATGGGGAAAAAAGTAGCTTAGACGGACATGTCTTCGACGGAAAAGTGGTACCACGGAAAACAGAATCGCGGAAAAAAGTTTTTGTGCATACTGCAATATAAGCCACGTAGAAATTTACTGTTTAGAAAGGTTAGGAGTACCTCTTATCAACGTGAATCATAAAAATATGGACTTTTCCAGGCGATACTTTGCTCTGGCGTTTGTCCTTGTCCTGTTACAAGTACATGCCCTGCTGCAAAGGACCCAGTTTGCGGCTTTGATGGTCAAACTTACCTGAACTCTTGCTTGGCTGAACAAAATAATGTGGTAAAGTTCGTTGCTAAAATTCAGTTTTGGGTAAGTTTGAATGTACCGATGGTACTTCTCTTTTTAGAGTGTCTATTGCCATCGACCATGCCCATGTCCTCCATTTTATTTCTTGTGCTGTGGTCTCAATCCCCATCCAAAATGCCAATATCTTTCGGTTCAGTGCAATTAGTGTCAATCGTTTGGCTGATGCAGCCTTGAGGATAAATGTGTGTATTTTGTAGATCTACTTGTACATGAGCTTATGAATAATACATGGATTGCATTCAAATGACATGAAGTTTTGTTTCAATCATTAATAATAAAATGCCAAAAGTGCAATAACTCACTTAACGACAAATACATACATACATACAATAATAATAATGATAATGTTTATTGCGACTCTTGGTCATGTCAGGCAGGTCAAAACAGAAGTATACATAAAACAGTGTACATGATTAAATGACAATGTCATTGGCTAAAACGTATGAATAGATGAGTAAAATTGTGATATCACAGTTGAATTGACTAGAATGCGTTTCAGTGCACATGGAAGAAATGAAGCAGGGATTGACAGACAGTACAGATGTAGTTGGGTAGAGGTATATGATGAAATTTTTGGTTATTGCAGTAGAGAGGGTGGGTCAGATTGAACAGGTCCTTCGTCAGTTCCCGTCTTTGATGGAGTTGGGCAGGAAGCCGGACGATGGTGCGCGACCCCCAATATTCCGAAGGGATGTCAGGCCAAGGACAATAAGGTGTTGTCAAGTCCTTGACCGGAAAGGACAGCATGTGTCCAGACATTGCTCCGGAAAGGTCAGGTTCCTAACACTGTTGGACACTAACCTTGCCAGCCCGGTGGTGAAGGTCTCGGTTTCGCATATGAAATGCGTCCATGCATTGTTGGCATATTGGGGCACGCAGAGGTATCTTTTGAGGAATTTGGTGAAAGGTGGCATCGGCGGATTTGAGAGCGGATTGGGCGGAGTTGGGAAGCCAGAGGTGCAGGCCGTAGAGGAAGATGGGGGTGATGTAGGTCCGGAAGAGTTGAAGGACTTTTGGAAGAAGGAGGTTCTTGATTGGAGGTCTATTGTAGATGTATCCGATCCTGGCCCTAGCCTTGGTTATTGCAAGGTTGAGATGCTTGGAGAAGGAGAGTTGAGTAGTGAAGGTGAAACCGACTTAGTTGTTAAACTTGACGATTTCAATCGGTCTATTGTTGATGTGGAATGAGGTGGGAGGCAGACGACCTTTATGGAAAACCATGGCCTTCGTCTTGATGGTGTTGACTTGAAGGCCGTTCTCTTGGCAATAACCCTGGAGAGCATTGATGGCATTTTGCAATTCCACGGCTGAATCAGCCAAGAGAACCAGGTCGTCTGCATATTGTAGATATTTTATTCTATTGTGGTTTATGGTGGGGCCTTGGTAAGTAAGAGCTTTGGGCAGGTCGGATACATAAAGATTGAAGAGAATTGGCGATAGTAGATCCCCCTGCGGGAGGCCGATGGATGTGAAGTAGCAGGGGGTTAGGTCCTCACCAAAACGAATGGAGCATTTGAGTCCTGCATAGATGTTGGAGAGCAGGACACATATTGAACGCGGAATTCCCCATAGTTGTAGTTTGAGGAATAACCGCGTTCGGTCCACCCTGTCGAATGCTTTGGAGAAATCGACAAAGCATCCGTAAACTCTCCTCTTAGTGCTGATGTTCGAGTGCACAATTTCGTAGAGGAGAGTGGCTGCCGAGGTGGTCGAGCGGCTTCTCCGGAAACCGAATTGGAACTCAGGAAGGAGATTCCTTTCCTCGGCCAATCCGGAGAAGCGGGCAGCTAAGAGGGTGGACATCATCTTCAAGAAGGGGTTTTCCAAGGCAATGGTCCGATGATTGTTTGGAATGTCCTTGGGCCCCATCTTATGGATGAAGATAATTGCTGACTCCATCCAGTCTGGTGGGAAGTTAGATATTTGGAGGGCGTGGCTCAAGAGATCTTGTAGGAGTGGTTGGATTTGGGTCCGAAGAAGTGCAAGTTGGAAGGGAGAAACCCCTGATGTCGATGGGGCTTTGCTCTTCATCTTCTGGAAGGCTGTGTCCATCTCGGATTCCGTGAAGGGCTGTAAAAGGGGGTGATGTTCTTCCAAGCAGCCCTGGACCTCCTCCACCACTGTTTCTGATGACGATGAAAACAGTTCTTGGCAGTGGAGGAGGAATTTGCTCGCCGGAATTTCCGAGTTGGCGGCGGGCTTTCTTGCACGTTTGTACAAGCCCGCCATCCTGGATGAAGCGGATGAAGAGAGTAGGTTCTCCACTTCCATTCTTTGGTGAGCCGACTCGGCGCTCTTCAGAGACTTGTGATATGCCATCCTCTTTGCCATCCTCGTCATTGAGTTCCCTTTAAGTAAATAATTGCACCGAGTATTTGTTACCAAAAAGGGAACTTAAGGGTCAAATTTCCAATCTACGCCTAATTTTTTTTCTCTCTGTTTATTTTCTATTGTCATTCTAACATGCCTTTTCTTGTCTTAGATTTTTCCACCAATGAAGATGAGAAGATAAAGGACAGCATTTAAACACACATTGGTGTCTTGCTGGTCCTTGGATACTCTCTTATATTGGCCTATTGATTGTCAAACCCAACTTCTCTTTTTTGTACATTAAAATAAAAACATCCAGAAGGAAAAAAATATACATTATATATATAAGATTGCCCACCCAAAAATGTCCTATTGACGTAACTAACGGCAAAAATACTCGTGGTTTATTTACTGTGTCAAAAAATTCCATTCTAATTTGTTCACATAACATTGCCGTTATAACCTCTTACTTTATTTTAAATGACTTCCCAAATTGGTAATCACAGCCTCCACTGTGGGCCTAAAACTGAAGCAAGCCCTTGTGAGTTCCTCCTCGGAGGAGTTGTTCCAAATCTCGGTGATGCTGGCCTGGAGGTCCTTGATATTTTGGTGGGGAGTCTTTTTAGAACTTCTCTCAATGGCACCCCACCAGAAATACACCACCGGATGGAGATCCGGACTTAACAGGGACCAGATATCCCTGGCTCAGAAATCGGCCAAATTCACCTTGCCAATTTTTGGACCCTTGTGTCGTGTGAGCCGGAACATCAGCTTTCTGCCATATACAGTTGCCATCATGGTAGATTGTTTGATACAGGGCAAAACCATTTTGTACAATACAACAACAATAGTACAATAGACTTTGTAGTTTGGCTCGGTGCCGATTTTCTCATTAGCCCATTAGCCTTCGTCGGGAATATGTAGGAGCTGATCCTCTAACAGCATTTAAGGCAGGATTGGACAAATTTTCAAATACTATTCCTGACCAACCAACCCACTATACAAGGGTTCTACAAATCTGCAAACAGGAACTCATTGGTAGATCAAATTTCATTTAAACGGTAATTTTATAAGCTATATTAATCATTAACTTTCTTTAAAGGGAAGCCTATTCCTTGTAGCGGTAATAAATAATCCGCCACCAAAGCAACCCCCCCACACACAAAAAAAAAGTTTTTACTAAATAGAAGGTTTTAAAAAGAAGTTGATGTCCACCAACTTGCATGCTAAATAAAATGCTGAAGGCATTTGATTCTGTTTCTGTTTGACTTTGCCCCTAGAATTTGTCCAAATATGACCTTTTGTCATAATCTCTTTTTCCTTAGGTTCCCTGGCTCTTTGATTCGTTATGACTTCGGTAATAACAACGTTGACAAATAAACAAGACGTGATAAATTTTACAAACCCTCAAGTAAAGCAACTAGAGGGTTCTGTGCATTGTATTGTTTTTGGAAATGCGTGAATAAATACATCCACAATCTACTAATTCTTATTGCAACGAGAACAGTCGGCACGGCGTCCTTGGCACTCAGTGTCACTGTCAGTGCAACACGGTGGGCAACTCTCTTCGTTGTCCTTGTCGTTGCAAGGGCATTCTCCTCGACATTCGACGGTCTGAAATGAACCAGAAGCCCATTGTAATGGATCGCTTTCAAAATCAAAACCAACCATTTAAGTGGCTATTAAACCAGTTCTTACCACGTCGGCCTCTTCAGCCAAGCACTCATTATCGAAGGTGGTGCCATTTTTGCCACACACTTTGCGGATCACGGCGGGACAAGCTTTGGGGGGTGGGGCAACAGTAGTGGGAGGGGGTGGGCAAGGACAATTGCCGTCACATTCAACCACCTGAAAAAAATAAATTATGGATATAATGTTACAGTCTTTCACATATCTTTGATAAAACCTAGTCACAAAACAAACAACTTTTGATCCGGATTTCGGATCCTCACGCTAACTTTTGTTAATAAAGGAAATTTGGGGTTCATTGCTTACCTCTTTCTTGCAATTAGCTAAGCAAATGTTGTCAAAAGTTTGGCCATTGGTGGTGCAGACGGGTTTACTGAGGTTACCGGCACAAGAGCACGCCCCTGGTTCTGTGGCCTTGGCGGTTTGATTCTGACTTTGGGCTTGAACTTGACCTTGAAGTTGGCTGTGGGTGGGAATTTGGGTAATGTTTGGTCTTTGGATTTGGCCCTCAACAATGATGGTGGCTCCCAGGACACAGGCAAAGAGAATGAAAGTCTTCATATTTGAAGGATTGGTTGTTGACAAGTGCTCGGGGATGACCGAAAATGAAAGGTGTTCCTTTGAATGGATTTTTGGATAGTGCGTGCTGAGGTAAGTGTCACAGGTCCTTTTTATGTGACAATTTCTACCAAGCAAGTCTTTCTAGGTTGGACCGAGATGGACTTCTTAACATGGAAAGTTAAGTTTGACTAATTCTATTATTTTTTTACTCAACACATTGACTTTATAGAACGAGCAAAATATAATGGGCAAAACAATACTATACCATAAATGATTAAAATAATGTCCTTAAATATGTGCAGTATTGTAACTGAACATCGAAAATTTAGCTAAATAGTCGTCAGCCGGCCCACCAAACGTTGGTTGATCGTCTTCGTCCCTTCCAAACCGTATATACATAGGTAGAAGTGTAGTGTAGTGTAGTGGTAGGCTTCGTATGCTTGGAGCGAGGAGGGATGCTTATGTTTTCAGTGAGTGCTCACCTCATTCAGGTTAGTAACATGGAGGCTCCAGATTAAACTGGAAATGATGTGGTGCGACCCAAAAATATCCAGATGGCACAATCAAAAGTTTTCCCATATACGTAGAAAGGACTCTATGATAGTCCTTGGTGCCATAACTAATTAAGAAAAAAAAATGTCACGTAAAAATTATGGTGGCAAGAAATATGAAGCAGGTTGATAATTTTTGGAAACACCAATTCCGGATTTTCTTTTTTTTTGGATTGTTGGTGCTAGGGTCGGAGGTTTGAGCCTCGCCCGGCCAACGAAGCCAGCCATCACACCGTCCAGTTTTTCCGATAAGCAATCTCATGTCCGGTATCAGAATGGTTCTCCGTCTGTGGGTGTGAATTAGCGTCTAAAAGTTTCCTTGAGAAAGGTCGGAGAGGAGAATCGAACCTGGGACCTCTCTCACTATAGGAAACTGCACTAACCACGACACCACGTCTCCTCCCTTTTTTAGGATTAAGTCATTAAAATCAGTTATATTTCTCTGTCTGACAAATACGCCATTCTTGAAGGAAAAACATGATTGAATAAGCAAAAACTATCTTTTATTCCTCAGGTTAGGTCGACAATTGGCGGGATCTCGACCAGAATTTAGAGCTAACGATTTTTCTCTCGAGAAGTTGTAGAGGTTTAACTCTGTCTGGGCATCACAACCAAGTGTACTTTCCAAATTCAAAAACAAACATAGGAGCGCGAGTACTTTGTAAAAGAGAGGTCCCTTTTCAGTTTTTGCGTTAACGACATTTCATTTTCCATGGATGAGGGATTTATTTTTATGTTTTTTGAGGTTTACAACGGCTTTATTGGGAATTATGAGAAAGGAACAGGATGTGTCACATCCAACCGCCCCTAAATACAGGGTAAGCCACAAAGCTGATTATCTTTCAGATCAGTAAAACATGGTGGATTTTCAAAAGTAAAAAAATCCAGCACTTTCAAATATTTTTGTGTTCAAGAATATGTAACACTTAAAAACGCCCATGTACATGAATGTATGTGATAAATATTTTTCTTTTCAAGTTTCTTGTTTTCTTTGAAATTGTGGGATCTTATTTCACCATAAGGAAATGAAAGCAATCTTTTTTTTCTTTTCACTATTTTGCTTGTTGACTTTTTGGTCCTCTGTACGGGCGTATTCGTGTGAAAAAAAACTCCAGTAATTTTTCAAACCTATTTTATAGGTTAAAATGCTTTTACTAAGCTCAATGTAGTATCGTTGTGGATTGGATGCTGACTAGTTGTAGATATGTGTTTGTAAACAGAGAAATAGAAAAACAGAGACCTAACGAAACTGATAGCAGACATGCATTAAAAAGAATGGAGTTTGAAATTGAAGACAAATATTTTTTGGTCGGCCCTTTACGACAAAAAGTCTGGAAGGAAATGCCCAAGACCGGTTTCTAGAAATATATTGGCCAGGCATCTCTAGACACCTACCATGATGTATTGTGTGGATACTTCATTTGTACGTTGCTTGGAGCACTTCTTATTACAAAAAGTTCGCATGAAAACTGCACCTTCTTCAAGAAAATTAAGCTATTTATAATTGAAAAGCCCTTCCATCATGGTTTATTGAAAGAACAAAGTGATCAAATATCATCTTCTGGATTAGAACACTTGCTTTGACTTTGAATATTTTTGGTTTAAGTAGTTTTTTTTTCGTTTCAGTTTCTTGAAAGTCTCATATTTTTTTGATTCATCATTTTATCTACTTTTCTATTTCTTACGGTTTCAATTGAGATTGTATGAGCCTTTTTGGTAAAAAACCTTTGGTTCCTATGTGTTTTATTTCGTTTGATTTTGTGGTCCTTTTTTATCTGAAGCAACCATAATTACAATTTCAAGTAGTATCAAAACCATAACATTATTCTGCAAAGGACACATTGCTTGATTACTTGTATTGAGTAGACAACATATTCATTCAATCGATTGTTGGAGTCAAAACCTAGTAGGAATGGATAAGCTTGCCCTCTTCTCGTCATTATTGCACCACTTAAGGGCGAGAGGATTCATTCTATTTTCTCTTCAGAACATAAGTTTGAGACGAAATAACTTTTCACTTCGGTATTGAATGGAGGAAGTTAAAGAACACCCGTGTTTTTGTTGTTGTGAAATGTGGTGGAACTGCCTGCACTTAAGTTGTAGTGCTTGGAGTGCCATCTCTTGCCCACAAATGATCACTTTGCCGCCTTTTAAGACGTCAAATTGGGCTTTCATGAAGAGTTGAAGCAACACTACTATTTGAGGGTCAGAAAAATTTCGGTGTTTCGGCGAGATTTTTCACCCTACTTTATGGCCACACACCAGGACTCAACAGTTTGTTAAGACAACATTATCGTGGCTGACCTCTAATAGACTCAAAATATGAAGGGAAAATTATGGTAAGAAATACGATGCGATTCTTGCAACAAGATTTAGACAAGTTTAGCTATGATATTCTAACTCCTTCATTCAGCGGAAAATTGAAATACTTAGTCTACCCAACCCAAGAAAGGTCTCATTTGAAGATTAACGTTGTTGATTTGTTTTGACTGAAATGCATTTCTCTACAGGAAATTTATATCTTCTTGATTAGCGACACTTCAGGTTGCAATATGGGTACTGTTTCAATGGTAAGTGCACTAGGGTTAGAATAATAAGGTGTGAAAAAAATAAGTGGACAGAATATTTCAAGAATAATTCAGTGAACAAATCAAATCAACTCTTTATCATTTTAGAATTCAATTCAGACACCATTTGCAGCATTGCTAATATTATTTCAAAATGCTAAGCATGCAACGTGACTTGATGATTCATAGGTCATTAAATTGATTTAAATAGTAAAAAAATAATAAATTCTCGTTTAGGAATTAGTGTTCATTAAATCATAATCCATCTCATGCTTGCCGTTGAATCCATTTCCTCAAACGGATTGTTGCTAACAAAATGTGGAATCACGGAAGACTTGTTTATTCATAAATCCTGAAATTGCAGCTGTAAGAACGATAGTGGGTGCCGGTCAAGTTTCAACTATAAAAAAACCATCTTATATTGACTAAAAATCTTTAAAAAAATTCAATTAGTTTCCATTTGGCAGTCCTCGAAACAAGCCATTTAAATATGGTCCAAAAGATATTTCTCTTTATGCCTGGAATTCGATTCAGGCTTCAAGTGTCTCCTTTCTTTGTAATTATTTTGTGTAACAATGTTTTGAAGCTGAATGCATCATCAAACATACCAGTAAATGCACTAGTCTATACAAGTTAGCAACAAGGCAGCGTTCGTGAAAATGTAAGATTTTATTTATCATTTTCCGTTAAATAGATTAATAATCTATAATTAGTTATTGCAACGAGAGCAATCGACTCGCTTTCCGGAGCAGTCAGGGGTTCGGTTAGTGCAGCAAGGTGGGCAACTGGCGTTCAAGTTTTCCTCTTGGTTCCCGTCTTGCTTCTCACTGCAAGGGCACTCCCCTTCACATTGGACACTCTGAGAGTTGAAGAAAAAACATAGGTTATAACAAAAATTGAAAGAATTGCCATGGATTTTTTTGAACGGTCAAATTCTTACCACGCCGTTGTTCTCAGCTTCACATTCGTTGTCGAAGGTGGTTCCGTTGTCGCCGCAAACCTTTTTAATCAAAAAGGGGCACACTTTCTGGCTTCGGGTGGGAACATCGGATGGAGATCCGGAGCAAGGGCACTCACCTTCACATTGAAGGGCCTGAAAAAAATTTAATGCATTAAAGGTTATGAATAGTGGTTTCTTACGTTTAGCCTGCATTCGACCGCTTTTGATTTTCAAAACATTCGTTAAAGGCTTAAAGGATTAGTCGTTCTCAAGGCTGCTGTGGGTGATTTTGTCACTTACCACACTCTTGCAAGTGGCTTCACAAGCGTTAGAATAGGTTTGACCGTTGTCACCGCAAACGGGTTGATATTGCTCGTCGTCACAAGTGCAAGGATCGGCAAATTCTTCGGAATCGTCTTGGTTATGAGTTTGACCATGGGCCTCAATGATAAGGGCTCCCAGAACACAAACAAAGAAAAACTGAGTCTTCATAACTATTAGTTAGGTGGGAGTTGACGGGGTTAACCGAAGATGAGAGGAGATGTTCCTTCGAGGGTCGTTCAAAGTTGAATGTGCCGAAAGAAGAGTCAATGGTCCTTTTTATGGGATGATTTTCTTCCTGGTGAGTCTTTCTTCACTAGGCCAAATTGGACTTCTTGGATTAAAAAAATATTTCGGATTATCTAGATCAAAATGCCGCAGAAACATGCTACAGGGAATATGATCTGTGGGAGAAATCAAACCTCTTTAACGTAAACGCTATCCTTAAAATTGTTTTGTATTAAACTTTGACCATAAATAGTCTCGAGCCGGCCCATAAAACATTGGCCGTCTTTGTATGTTTAGAAGGAGGGGAATGCTCTGGTGTGTGTATTTTGTATGTGTGCTCACCTTAGCTTTGCTAGGCTCGTGGAATGGTCTTCTCCAGATCAAACTGGATTTCAATATAATAACCACAAATATCCAGATGTCAGTGCTGAAAGTTTCTTTGCGACCCAGCAACCTTAATGAATTGTCCTTGATATCAATACTTTTAGTTTATTCCATGATGGTAGTTTGAGATAACAAAGTACGTCGCGTAGTACTCACAAAGCGGGTTGTCGTCAACCTTAAAATTTGCGAAAAGAGCATTCCCTTTTCTGCACCTCTTTGAGAGAGGAAAGGGCAAAATATTTGCAAGTTTTGATATAGTAAGGCGAGAAATTTTCTTTTAATTTTGAAACGATTGGTATATTTTGTCTAAGGTTGTTGAACAGGACATGGCCATTTTATTCTCTATTAAATTTGAAGGAACATGTTGAGGGGTATACCAATAAGCAGGCAGACAAATATTGATCCTGAAGTAAATTCATCGTACAAGGAGAGCTTTTAAGGTAATATTTTAAGATAAATATAAGGTTTTAAAGTTTGATCCCCTGATTTAATAAGGAATGGACTAAAATCACGTGGATATACCTATGAAAATCTTGAAATTGATTTAGAGAAGCCATTTCAATCACGACTCACATGGCCAACCCTTTCCCTAATAAAAAATATGACAGTTTTATTTGAATTTGATTCCCTTAAATCCAACCAAAACCATTCAATTATCTTTGTAATATTCAAAGAAAGGTGGTTGCCTTACCACAGAGGCAAAGATCACACCGTTCGTCAACTCACCTGATTGAAAAAGCGAGAGTATACCAAAATCAAGTCAGATTAACGGTCGTCGATATACTCATACTCATATATACTCATATACTCGCCCCAGCTACTGAGCGTCAAACACAGCAGCTGTAGAGAGTAAATACTCAAGGCATGCTAATCTGACTGGATTTTTGAATATTCTCGCTTTTTGAATTAGATACATTAACATGTGAGTTAAACGGTAAGCAAGGAAAACTTTTCCTGATCCATTGTCTGATGTGGAGGTTTGATATCTTTCCAGTATGGAGTGTGCAATTTTTCGTTTTGGTTTATTTTGTTTATTTAGCAAAGTCATCGGAAGTTTATGCAGAGTTGATGACACTAAACAGGAACCACGATGCAGTACTTCAGGACGGATTTCAAAAATACACCTTGGGTCTGATCATTGTACTAAAATGTGAGGTTTTTGAACTAAATACGGCTAGAAAATCCATTCTCCTAATTGAGATTTTAGAGGTTTGGATTGACAAGGTTTAAAGCTGTTGACAACTTTTATAAGGACATTTTCAAACGCACTGAAACGTTTTTTTCTGACCCAGAAGGCTTGGAGCAGCAATTTCGAATTTTCCTTTTGCATAGTTTACTGGCAACGTACATAAGCAAATCCAAAGTTTATGGTTTGTGTTGATTTGTATATATTACAACTCCTATTTTACGATCGTAGAGTTTGGTCTAAATAAAAAGGTTATATTCCAATACATATGGGAAATGCAAAGTTTGTTGTTTGTTTGTTTTAAGATTTATCACAACTACTGATGTAACATTAACAAATTCAGTGCATTATGAAAATATAATGCTCCGCAGATTGTTTCTATTGCAGATTTAGGTATCAAAATTACAAGGACAAAGACTTTTCCTGACAAAAATGAAAACACTTGATTCCACCATGATTTTCCTAACAACTTTAAAACAATTGTGACTTAAGGGACGCTGATTGCAAAAATACCTCAATTCTAGATTAATCGATTTTCAAACATTCCTATCAATCTTGTTTTTGCTGAAACTTAGTCAAAAACTTCACCCTAAACTGTTGAAATTTTACCCTCATGGTAAAAAATTCCAGACCTTTTATTAAAAAACAATCCGAAAACATTATTAACACCATTTTACATACATTGTAGCACAGTCATTTTACATACCGTAACACAGTGGCTTTCACTAGCACTGATCTTCAGATAAAAGACGAAGTAACCAATAATGCGGTTGCTAAGATTTTTTCAAGTATGGGTAAATATTTTCTTTGCGAAAAGTTAAAACCCTGAAAATGTTCGTAAAATGGTTGAAAGTCAATGGTTGAAGAATGCTCAAAGAATACGTCCAAACAGGTGATGTTGGAGTGTTTGCACATGGGTCGTAAATGTGCCAATTTACAAGAAAGATTTTTCAAAGATGCTTGCTTGATCTAACATTCATGTGGTGGATATTAATGTCTTCAATATTGTTTCCACTGTGCTGCGAAGAGTATTTTCGCAAGGTGCATAAATCCCACTAAATAAGTACAAGGATGTCAATTTAGATCGGAGTTCTTGCGAATTTGATTGCAAAGTAGAACAATTGTAAGAAAGCCCCGCTACGGAGGACTGCTCTTACACATGATGATTCTTTTTTGCTTTCCATTCTGGAGTTTGCAAATATGGCCTCTTTCTAAAGAGTCATCGGTTTGCCAGGATATTAATATCCAAAAGCTAACGCACATATGATGCACTTGCACAAGACAGGCTCTCGCCAAAGCAACTTTTCCTGTTACAACGAAAATTTGTCGCAAACTCATCATGAAAATAGTTTTTATAGCGGCCTTTTTGGTGTACTCTCTTGAGCCCAATGATGCCCAAGAAATCCCTCTTCCATCTCCGTGTCCTTGTCCAGACATCGAGAAACCCGTTTGTGGTGAGGACGGCCAAAACTATGGAAACCCTTGTGAAGCCAAATGTCAAAATGTGGTCAGTAACTGCTATCCGGGTTGATTTTTTTTCTTTTTTAATTTTTTTATATTTTTAAAAGCTAGAATCATTGTTGATTTCGCTTCAACCAAGCAACCTAGAGTTTTAAAGAGTAAGGCCAGTCTAATCCTTATAAGGTAAAACATCTGTTCTGTGCTTCAGTAAAGGGTAAACAAATCTTCAAAGTAAGACAATCACATCAGTTAGATAGTTCAATAGCCTTAACAAAGAAAGCCCCTGTGAAGCCAAGTGTCAAAATGTGGTCAGTAATTACTATCTGGGTTGATTTTTTTCTTTTCAGATCAGTTTCATGTTTTTGAAAGTTCTGCTTACTTTTGTGTTCATTGTTTATGCCTTGATATGTGACTCAGAGAAGTGTATTTATAGCTAAACCCTTCCAAAAATATATATCTATATACATTCATAGGCAGTATCATATCATAGGCAGTAGCTTGTCGAGGCCAATGTCCTTGTCCTGATCAACCGTGCCTTTGCCCAAGAGAAATTCGCCCAGTTTGTGGAGCTTCCGGCAAAACTCACGAGAATAGTTGCTTTGCTCAGTGCGAAAAAGATGTAAGCATAAAAAGATTGTTAGCTCACGACTTGAGTGAAACTAAGTGCTCGGGGAATTTGTCTCTTTTTTTTGTTTTAGAATGTTCAATGTGACGGTAGTTGTCCATGCAATGAAGATCCTGGATATGGCTGCCTTTGTCCTCTTAACTATTTACCAATGTGCGGTATAAATGGAATAACTTATGGCAATCCATGCTTTGCTATATGCCGTAAAACGGTAGGTTCTATACACTTTAAGGACTGATTTAATCTTTAAAAGTACCCAACTCTATTACTCTGATTAATCAATGACTTAAATCAAATTCAATTTGGAAAGTATTCTACGAAACGATGGATGGATAGGATTATTCGTTAATGCTCGTTCGGTTGGAGGTTTGAGATTTGGCCAACGAAATTGTCATCAAATTATTTTCATTTTTGATGAGGGCTCTCTTGTTCAATTTATCCTTGCAGCTGAGAATGAACTTTTAGCATTGCTTCCCTGTACCAAGAAGCACGGAAATCATCGAGTAGGAGGCTAGCAATGAGAATTATGATTTCCAGCAGAAACGAACCATTTGCGTTCTTCTGCAAATGAGACCTGGCTTGCATTGAGAAGAACACGTATTTCAAATTTCAGCCCAATCAAATGCCGGAGTGAAAAGTTATGCCTTCTCAAACTTATGAACTGAAGAGAGCATTGAATGAATGAACTCGCCCTTTTGTGGTAAAACGATTACCACAAAAGGGCCAGTTCATTCATTCTCGGTTGTATTTGCACTAAACTTTGAGTGAGCATAACTTTTGTCTCCGACGTTCGATTGAACTAAAAATTGAAATACATATTCTTGTCAACATATGTAAGGTCTCATTTGCACAAGAACGTAACTGAATTGTTCTTACTGGAAATCATTATTCTCGTTGCTAGCCTCCCACTCCATGATTCCAGTGCTTCTTGCCTCTACCTATAAGCTCGTAGAGAAAAATCGAACGTAGAATCTCTTTCATGGGAATAAAATGTACTTAATAGCGGATATTTTCGTGCCAAAAGATCATAACCACTTCTCCGATTCTCCTTATCCACTTGTCCGTTTTCATATTTTCGTACAATTTTCGAAAAAGGAATAAGGATATGCGATCAAGAAAGTAGTGCCATTTTTCCAAGAAGCTAAGATATCCATGAAAAATGTAAACAACAAAGCTGCGTTTGACAAAAAAATCCAACAAAACTCAGTTGAATGTCAGTGGTCATTTTGACTTCATAAACGACAAGCAGGACGTGGACAAGGCTTTGGATCCTATTGACGCCCCTAGATCACGGTCATAAAAATCAAGGTCTATTGTGAACGCTGCCGCAAACGGAGTGAGATATTTGTGAGGAGTGACTGACTGGCCGCATTCTGCTAACGAAAGCTGCTATCACCGTGAAAACAGGAACCGTAGTTGAACCAGTATTATAATCTCGATCTTTAAGACATTTGAGTCACCTTCATCGGACAATTGAAGTGAGCAGGGTTGGATTGCAATGTCAAAAAATTCTACAAGTGCAAGAAATAATGGAAGATTCCCCAGCAAAGCATTACATACTCCATTTTCGTTTGTTTTCGCGATCATGTAATAAACCATACGTTTAACTGTTTTCAATTATGTTACTTTATTCTTGCGTTGTTGGCAAGTATATTGGATGGTAATTATTGGTTTATGATAACAATTTGAGCTAAAGATATCATTGGAAACAGTTATTAAACAATCTTGTATTTCAGAGAGTTTCTTTGTCAAATGGAATCGTTCAGAAAGGTCTTGAGATTTGAGATTGAGACAAAGATTGAGACAAAACTTGAGATTTGGGGTGTCAAAACTTGTTTTTGCAATTCATGAAAGGAAAGTGAATCATTGGCGCTAGATCATTGGAAAACAAAAAAAATGTAGATTTCGTTTAACAAACCATTTCTAGATGGCCAATCACACCTAGAGGGAAACCAGGCTCAACCAATCAGGTTTAATAAGAACAAGCATTTGCTAGTTTTTTGGCAAGTGGAAAAATGGACAATTTCCTGACCGCTTTACCGCATTAAAGGGCACAAAAATAGCAAAGGAAAAAGTGGATGGGGACAAGCGGCAAAACGAATCACTCATGTGATACCTCTTTGACAATCTTGGTCTAATGTTGTCTCTGCTACTTTAATGGAGCATTACATTGGAAATACTAAATCCTGTTTTGAAATTTGAAATGAAAATAAGGACCTAAACATGTTTGGATTTGCATATGTTGGGTTTCGACAATTCACACTAACCTAAAGAAAACAAAATTCTGGACTTGTCGTTATTTTCTCTTTACTGATCTGATATTTCTCTAACAATTTTTATCTATGATTATCTATGCTCCTATAATGGAGCATTCATTACATTGGAAATACAAAATGCTGTTTTGAAATTTCTAGGCCATCCGATGCTATGGTCGCTGTCCCTGTCTTGGTCCAATTTGTCCCACCATTGTCTCGCCAGTTTGTGGAAGTAATGGCAGCACTTACAAAAATGCCTGTGTTGCTAAACAAAGAGGAGTGGTAAGGCGATGGAACATAAAAAATGACTTCACAGTAATGCAATTGTTCTGAATAGGTTGTCCAATGCAACCGATCTTGCCCATGTGTATCATCTTGTGGAGAGTGCTGTCGTCCCAATAACAATCCCAGATGCCGCTTGACTCCAATAAATTGCAGTGCTTGTTTTGCTAGATTGTAATGGCTATGACATTCATGACTTTCAAATTTGATCTTTTTCAATAAGAAATGACATATTGGCAATTGAAAATGCTCAAGATGGGATACTTGCATTCAGTACAACTAGGAAGTTTACTCGTGGGTACAAAGCCCCGTAACGGTACAAGTGCTTCAAAGTCGCTGCATTTTGGTCATGTCGTCAACTATCTTAAAATGAGCGAACTATTCGGGTGCTGTTCGTTTCTTCTTCTTTTCAATCCTCGCACCGATTAAATCCGACTTCAAAGCTTGATTTCCCTATCGAACCAGAAGAGTGCGGTCTTTTCCATTTGTGTGTAGTCCAAGTCGTAGATTTGTCGTAGAGAGAATAGTCAGTTTGATTTAGTCCTTGATTCAGAATCTGGGAGAATACTGTAGATTGCTTATGATTCCCCATCCTGATAGAGGATTTTGTCTTAATTTTTGGCAACTTCTCTGACCCCATAAAGGAAGCCAGAATAGCCGTGCATGCTAGCGTGTCGTTCACGTAGGGGCTTCCACAGACGGCTAGGGTTATAGTCCTGTGGGGGGATAGAATTGATATATTAGTGGCTTTTCCGCTTATTTGCATGACCGCTTTTCCGCTTATTTGCATGACCGCTTTTCCTTATTCTCCGGTCAATCCGGTTTGAGAATGCCAACCGACATTGAACACTAATGGGCGGATCATAGTGCTAAGCAGTTAAGCGGTGCAGCGGAAAAGAAACGAAAATATCCGCTACTACTGTCGGGAAAAATCCATAAAAGATCAAGTTGTCGTGAACACGTTTACGTCTAACCATTTCATCCAATGCAACAGATACATCGGGCTTTTTCCTCTCTTTCAAGACAGAATTTTTCGGTCAAATCTTTCACTATTTCATTCTAAGCCATTAACACGCTCTTGGAAACTTGGAACGATGCGATCTTAGAGTAACCATGCTTACAATGATCAAAGTAAATAGGATATCCCAACCAATTTCAGTTTCTTGATCGTCTCCTCCGTGAGTGAAATACATCCAACATGAAAAGGCCTTGAACAAACGTCACAATCGCCATTACCTGGAAGTCTTCTATCAACATTTTTTCACATTTCAAGCGTAGTTTGGTCTTCGATCTTTTAGAATCTGTCTCCATCTGCGCTTTCTCACAATGGCGATGAGTACCAGTATTTGGCGACTCGATGATAGGGATGGGTCGGGCCAAGATTTTCCAGTATCGGGTCATGGTCATCGCTTCAGCGACTTTTCGGATCGGATCGGTTCGGTTCGGAACCGAAATTTAATTTTTGGATCTGGATCAGAGGCGGATCGGTGCGAATCCCCATCGGATCGGATCGAATCCGGCTCACATGAGGTCTTAAAGATAGATTTTCCAACATGAATGTCCTTATTATCACTGTTTGAAGGACCAATAACATTTTCTTACTAGAATTTTTTTCTTTAAGTTAGAGTTCAGATTAAACTGCTATTTTTAGGCCTAGAGTATCAGTTTTTAGCCTTAAACTTGCAATATTTTTGTTAAAATTTTACATCAGTTTAACGAAATTTGCAAAATAGTTGCTATTTTTCTGGACTAAAAATGACACATTTTGACATCGGATCGGTTCCTACTCCGGATCGGTTCCTGGGTTTTTGGATCCGACTCATGACGAGCCGACCTCAGAACCGATCCGATCCGATACTGAGCCGGCTCAAGGCCGATCCCGTCTCATCCCTACTAGATGAACATATATCTATCAGAAGCACTGTTGTTTTTTAATCAGGAGGTCAGGACAAGCCAATGTGATAGCAAAAGGCGATGAAAGCTGATGTTTTGATATATAAAACCTGTATTTTTATTGCAAAGTTTGGTCGAAATAAAAAAGATTTAGCTCGTTTACATAAACGCAATCCAAAGCTTGTAGTATGTTTTTGTTAAAAGATGTATTTCTATTTCCATAGCAGTTCTGATTTTAGATTGTCCTAACAAAAATGGGAAAAAAATATTGCATTGCAATCGTAATTGCCGACACAGATGCCAGAATTAAAAGACAGTTTTCCTCGCATATTTCAAAATGAGAAGATGTAAAATAAAATTCGATGATAAAGCGAATGTTTTTGCATAAGGTCATAAAAAAGTTGAAAATTTACTTTACAATTAGAAATATCGGACCTTTTTTCTAAAACATACGGATGATATGGCTAGCAGCATCTTACATACATACAGTTATAAAGTCGTTTCACGATCTTGATTTCGAATGATACAACCGTAAGAAGCGAAAAGCAAAAATTGATTTTGGTTAGAAATCTGATACAGTTTTTTTGGTGTTTGTCAATGTTCATTAAGCGTTAAGCTAGCAGCCCGAAAACTTTAAAACGGCCATAAAAAGGTTGGAAGTCAGTGGATGGAGTATATCAAAGGCATACATGCCGGAAGCGAACATGTAACCTAAATATGGATGTTTCAAAGGGAACATACTATCTAAGGCATGTTTGATCAAATGTTCCTGTGGTGCATATGAATGTCTCCAATATTGTTTCCGTTGTGTTGTGAAGGGTGTTCTAGCAACGTCAAAACATCCCAGGAACTATGTAAGTACAAGTGATGCCAATTCAGATGAGGATTCTGGTGAATTTGATTGCAAAGCAAAGCAATTGTTAGAAAACAAGTAGCCGGGGCATTTTCCGGCACCTAATAATACTCCTTGTTTCCCTTTCTGGAAATTGCAAATAAGGCTTATTCCAAAAAATGATCGGAATGCCGGTATTTAAATATTCAAAAGCTAACATAATCTGATGCACTTGCACAAGTTAAGTTCGTACCAAAACAACTCGTCTAGTTACAACGTAAATTTGTCGCAAGCTCATCATGATCTTTTTTTTCTTGTCGGTGTTTTTGGTTTGCTTTCATGAACCAGGTAATGCCCAAGAAAAGCCTCTTCCATCTTCGTGTCCATGTCCCGACAAAGAAGAACCCGTTTGTGGTGAGGACGGTAAAATTTATGGAAACCCGTGCGAAGCCAAATGCCAAAAAGTGGTCAGTAACCAAAAAGATGACTTTTCTTGTTAGTTTAGTTTTAAAAGTTAGAATTATTTTATCATACAATTTCATTAATATTTTAAGCTTAAGGCCAATCTGATACTTGCGCGGAAAAGCACTCTTTCTCAGTTTTTGTAAAATGTGATTTATTCCCCAACAAAATACTTGGTCTTTCAATTCCATTAACAATCAAGCCACATGCTTTTTAATTTTGTGCTCATATTTTTGCATCTAAATAGGTGACTCAGAGGTATACATTAATGCTGTATTATCATACAATTATATTAGCCAATGGTTATTTTGACTCTAAACCATGTCACCATTCAAGGAAGCCAGAGTGGCCACGGGTACTAGCGCGTTCTTAAAAGTGCCGAGTGTAAGTGTTTTCCCAGACGGCGTAGATTCGAATCCTGATGGGGATCGGACTGAAGGTTTTACGTGCGCCCTGAGAGCACCTCCAAATCTTAAAGAATCAAGGCTAGTTCGAACAATGAAGTCCTCCTCTCTTCTTTATCGGGCTCCCTCATTTTTCAATTTGTTACCCATTAGTTTTCGTCCGGAATATGTTGGAGCTGATCCTCTAACAGCATTTAAGGCAGGATTGGACAAATTTTAAAACACTATTCCTGACCAACCCACTATTCAAGGGTTGTACAGATCGGCCAACAATAACTCATTGGTAGATCAAATTTCATACAAGGCATGTTTTAGTAACATGAAAAATCGACATAACTTAGAGCATAGAAAAGAAAAACCGATGATGCTAAAGAACGTCATAGTAGTGGTTTGTCAAGGCCAGTGTCCTTATCTTGGTCAGCCATGCGTTTGCCCCCGAGAAATTCGCCCAGTTTTGGGGGCTTCGGGCAAAACTCACCGGAATTGTTCCTTTGCTTGGTGCGAAAAAAGTAGACATTAAAGGTCGCCAGTTCACAACAGAGGAGAAACTACCTACGTTACTGGTTAAATTCAGGGCGAATTTTTGGTTTGTTTCAGAACGTTCAATGTGAAGGTATTTGTCCGTGCAAAGATCCTGGACAAGGCTGCACTTGTCCTTTTAATTATTTACCGGTGTGCGGGGATAATGGAGTCACTTACGACAATCTATGCCTTGCTAAATGTCGCAACACGGTAGGTTACATACACTTTAAGGACTGATTAAATGTTTAGAAGTACCCAACTCTATCTTTCTAAGTAATCCATGACTTAAGACAAGGGGTACTCCTTGCTTAAGATCAACTTCAGTTTGAGAAAGATGATAGGGAGGTTAATTTGAAAGGTTCATTTTTGTTTTTGTTTCAGAGAGTTGAATGTGAAGGTAGTTGTCCATGCAATGAAGATCCTGGGCATCTCTGCTTTTGTCCCCTTAACTATTTACCGGTGTGCGGATCAAATGGAGTAACTTATGGCAATCCATGCTTTGCTAAATGCCGTAAAACTGTAGGTTTCACCCACTTTAAGGACTTATTTAATCTTTATGAGTACTTGCCTCTTCTACTTTGTTTAGAGAGTTTACTTTTTTTAGTTTGTTTGTTCCCAGGACTCTTTGTTAGCAAAGAGTCTTGGGAAACGTTTTTTTTTGCTTTTTTGCTGATCTGGTCTGACTTTTGAGACTTTCCCAACCAGCGAAGAATAAAGTTACACTATCTTCATTTTTTGATAGCACCGTCCTTGCTCAAAATCAGATTGTGATTGTGAATGAGCGTTTAACCGTTTCCTTGAAAAAGTTGAGGAAGAAAATTTTTTATAGCAACAAAAAAATCATTCGGTTCATTTTAGTTGACAAGTAATATGCAGTTATGCTGGCCAATGTGTTGAGATTTGTGAAAGATATAAATGTGGCAAATATGAAAATAAGGCCCTAAATATGTTTGGATTTGAATATGTTGGGTTTCGAAAATTGCACACTAACCTAAAGAAAAACAAAAGTCTCGACTCCTCGTTCTTTTCTCTATCAATTTATAGAATTACTGATCTGATATTTCTCTAGCAATTTTTGTCCATGATTGTCTATGCTCCTATAATGGAGCATTACATTGAAAAAACTAAAGGCTGTTTTGAAATTTCTAGGCCATCCAATGCTATGGTCGCTGTCCTTGCCTTGGTTCAATTTGTCCCACCACTGTTTCTCCAGTTTGTGGAAGTAATGGCATCACTTACATAAATGCCTGTGCTGCTAAGCAAAGAGGAGTGTTAAGGTGATGAAATATATAAAATGACTTCATATTGATGCAATTGCTCTGAATAGGTTGTCCAATGCCACCGATCTTGCCCATGTTTCTCCTCTTGTGGAGAGTGCTGTCGTCCAAACAACAATCCCAGATGCCGCTTGCCCCTCTTAATCAATTCGGCCAAATTTTAATTTAATAAATGGCTACATAAACAAAGTTGTGGCTTCAAGGACGAGTTTCAAAAAGTTGGTCGACTTTTTTGGCTACAATTGTGTTTTTACGGTAATTTACTAGTAGTGTAAAATATTTTTGTGATTTATAAGTCTGAAAGATTCATTGGCGAAGTTTTAGCCAGGTGCCATCTTGTAAAGTTCTCTGCCTGTTAATTCTAGAGTATTTGTCTTTGGTCAAGTCAATCTCCATCAGAAATTAAACTTTTCATAACAATCATGTGTTTTGCTAGTGTTTACAGAATAACCTTCTTCAACATATTTTCCATATCGGTGTTTATTTAAGAATCTTCATTTCCGTTGTGCATGCAAGATTTCACCAAACTTATGCACTAGTGGATCAAGAGCATCATCTTGAAGTAAAATCAGTTTCATGCCCTCAGATAGGAAGCCTTAAGATAATCTTTTTTTGAGAAAAGAATATTTTGAAAATAGGTGGCGATAAAAAAACGTTCCATTCTGTTAGAACAATCAAGTCGTCCTCTTCTTAATCGGGCTCCTTCATTGTTTAATCGTTTGTCCATTAGTCTTCGTCGGGAATATGTAAGAACTGATCCTCTAATTGCTTTTAAGGCGGGATTGGATAAATATTTTCTGATCAACTTACTATTCAAGGATTTTACAGATCTGCCAACAGTAACTCGTTAGTAAATCAAATGTTAATTGTTTGAATGTATTAATGATTTATTTATTTACAAGGAATTTCATTCCTTGTATCGGTCATAAAAAATCCGTAATCACAAAAATAGCTTGAAATTGGTCTATATTCGTCATTAATAGAGCGGCCGAAAATATTTAATTTTAAAAGCCAAATATTTAAATAATATTTAAGAAAAAAACGTCAAAATATTTAAAATAAAATTTAAATTACAACCAAATATTTAAAAAATATTTAAATTTGCAAGGAATTTGTAGCAATAAATTGGTATTTTTGAAAATTTTGATTTAAAAATCCAAACATATGATGAAAAATTGGCAATGTCAGAATACAAGCAAACAAATCTTAAGTGCTAAAAAATCATACCGGGCAATGAAAATTGGTTATTCTTGACAGTCCTTATTTATACCCTTCACTAAACTAACATTTTACTGCCTAAGGTTTGGTTGAATATTTAAACCAGATTTTTGATATGTTTTTCTGGTTCGTGCTGTGGTTTTCTATTTTAGATTAAAATCTGTTAATGTAATTTTTGAGGCCAAGCTGCAAATATTTATTTCCCACTTATATTTTTTATTTTAGTTCGCCTATTCCCAAAAACAAGAGTCGAAATTTCTTTTGAAAATTGGAAATTTTTTGACAATGTAGTTTATGAAAAGGTCAGATTTTTGTCAAAATATCAAAACGTATCCTGAAATTGTGGAGATTGATTAAATATTTCGATTAAAAACGGGAAATTTCCTTTAATTTTAGAAGAAAAAGCCCAAATATTTAAAACTTGCTCAAAACCCCAAAATATTTAAATTAAATATTTTTATATTTAATTAAATATTTTCGGCCGCTCTAGTCATTAATAAATAAACTCAATAAGTAACAGCAAAAATCAACGGTTGCATCGAGAGCAATCAACCCGCAATCCTTGGCATTCTGGAGCTGAGGTTGTGCAACAAGTAGGGCAGCTTTCCTCCGAGTTTGGTGGGCAAGGGCATTCACCGTCACAGAGAACTCCCTAATAATTGAAATGAAAAACATGCTTTATACCGATTTGACATTGATAATATACATCGGTTTCTTTTACTTACCACGTCGTGGTTTTCAGCTTCACAAGCGTTATCGTAGGTTTTGCCATTTTCAGCGCAAACTTTTTGGATCACGGAATGGCACACTCTATGTAAAAGGCTGGAACCACCCTCAGATAGAGACTCTGGACAGGGACATTGTCCTTCACAAGCCAAACTCTGTAAAAAAATGAAAAAAAAATTGAATTGGTTTTGAATGTATCAAGTGCAACAACTTGAAATTTCAAATTGGAAAGAGCTCCTTGTCTTGAAAAGTTGTCCTTTGTAAATCATTTTGCGGTTTGTCAATGTCGCTACAAGGAATGGAATCCACTGTAAAAATGAAAGAAAACCATCTGGAGAGATCTTTCTTGTCTCCTAAGCTACCGTGCGATAGACTTCCTGGCTTTTCTGCCTCCTAAATTTCGTTCCCATGGCGTTTCACTTACGGTTTTGCTACATTCAGCTTGGCAATTATTGGAGTAAGTTTGACCGTTTTGGCCGCAGACAGGTTGAAAGACGTCGTCACATTGGCAATTGTCGCTTGCAAAAACTTCGCTAATTTCTTCTTGATTTTGGCCGAATCCGTCGTCAAACTGTCCCTCAACAAAGGTGATTCCAACAATGCAGGTAAAGATGATCAGATGATTCATATCTGTCGTTCGGTTGTGGTCGATGGAGTTAGTAAAAGATGAAAGGAGATGTTCCTTTGATGGACAATCAAAATTGTTTATATCGAAACAAATGTCAGAGGGCCTTTTTATCGGACGATTCTTTCAGGCTGAGTCTTTCTGCCTCCCCCTACCCTCTCAGAAATGGACTTCTTAATCTTGAGTGGTTGAAGGCTTATCGAAAGAAAATACTTTATAATCCACACATAAAAATGAACATTTTTTTGAGCAAACACCAAAGTAACTATTCTTAACATTTTTTAATGAAAGAAAAAAGCCAATCAAAATAACTGGTCTAAAGCTGGCCCAAAACCGTTTGGTTCTCTTTGTGTCCTAAGTAGTGCGTGCGTGTGTAGATTAGGGTGCTCTCTTAAGACATGTCCAAAATGTTCGAAACAAGCCTCTAGTTTAAACTGGATTTTTAAAATGCAGTAGCCTTTACAATATCAAATTGATGAACATTAGCTGACTTTATATCCCCTGTGACAACTTGAGTTGTTACAGAAATTTTACGTTACCACACGCCGTTGACTTCAATTGCAAACACGAAAGTCGTAAGTTGCGACAAGAAATCCTTTAAAGAAAGCTAAGCTTATAAACCACGTCGCAAAACCTTTTCATAGCTTTTGCCACCAGATTTCTTGTCGCAACTTACGTACTTTCGTGTTTGCAATTAAAGTCAACGGCGTGTGGTAGCGAAAATTTCTGTAACAACTCAAGTTGTCACAGGATCTAGCCTCAAATGAATTTGACTTGAAAGTGCTTGTTGAAATTCAGCCACCCATAATATCTTCGTTTTGATACGAATGGCCCAAGGGACCACTGAAAAAGTGAGCGAGGATTAAAAAGCTTTTCATGAGGCTTTTAGTCAACTTTCGGCTGCTTTGGTCCGTGACTTCAAAGTTTGTTTCAAATTTCGGTATAAAACGGTTCATATAATTACACCTTAGGACATATGCTATAAGAAAATGGCTACACAAAAGGTGACAGTGATAACTTTTTTATAACATAGCTTTTGTCATTACATTGTAAATTATCATTTAAAAGTGTCCCGTGGACCCGAACAAAATTTGAATATTTTGTTTGTTGCAACAATGATATACAATGTCGGCTTGTTCCCTAACTTTGATTTTGACTGACAAGCTAACCTTTTTTATACAAAATTTTCCACTGAGCAAGCAATTTTCCCACATTTTTTTGAAAGGTGTCCCATTTTGGCCAGATATTGAAAATGTTTGTAATTACACTGTAAAATGTAATTTGCAACTATCTGGTGGCCCTGGTGATGAGGCTTTCAAATCCTCGCCCTAAAATGATCGAATTAACATTACACTGAGCCTTGGATATGATAAAGAACTAATTACTCACACCCTTTCGTGAAGTTGGTAAATGTTGAGAAGGTATTTTATTTTAAAATTATAATTCAAATTAAAACGATGACAGCTTGGACATTTTACTGACAAAACAACTGAACATGTTGTGCAAGAAAATCTCAACCCAAGGTAAGGTATTCCTCGACCCACTTTAACGTTTGCTCAGAGCAGAGTACAGTCATAAAGTGCGCCACCTAGTGGATTTCATGCGGCAACAGCTCTCAGTTCCCATGATACACATATTTTTGAAGATTGCAACGGTCAACCATCAGTTTAAGACGAACTAAAGTGCCTCAAATGTTATCTGAGTATTTTTAATGGACCTGCGGTGGTTTTTGGTTGAAATTATTGTTAAAATTCCTTGCAAATTGGCATGGCAATCTGACTACTGAAAAGGTAATTCAGGCAGGATCTATGCCAAAATCCATTAGAAAACACACTTAACGTTTTGGAGTTCCACCATCAACATTTTAGGCACTTTAGTTTGTCCAAAACTGATGAATGACCGTTGCAATCTTCAAAAATATGTGTATTATCGGAACTGAGAGCTGTTGCCGCATGAAATTCACTAGAGGGCGCACTTTATGACCGTACTGTTATTATAGTGTTCTACGTTTGCCCATCTATTGATGACCAATCGGAACCTCTAAAGTATGGTACAACCATTTAATCTGAGCTCGCCACAGTACTTAGAAGGAGCCTCTTCCATTTTGAAATGCTTCCTTTAAAGAATTTTCTAAAAAAAAAAAATCAATTTCGCCTTTTACCATGGGCCAACATGTCGATTCGTGTACCTCCCTTGTCAAAGACATATTTCAGATTGCAAAATTCAGTTACTACAATAAGGTTTTGCTCTGACTATAAGAATTCAAACCCTAGTTTTTACTTCTTGAATCGTTCAGGCTTGAAGAGATAAAAATGTGGGAGGTTGAGACAATTGGCCAAAAGATTTTTGGGTTGTAGCCTGTTCTTGCATTTTCTTTCTGGCGTGTGCCGGTAAGGCTTAATTTTGGATTTATATTGTTTTACTTCATAACTTTTCATTCTCCCATGTTAAAGTACAACTCATTACTCTGCGCTCTCATTTGTGACGATGTAACGACACAATGGTTATGGTTTGGCCAATTCTCATATCAACCACGAAGGTTTCAAGAAATCTAGAGCTTTTTCTAGAAAGATCGGAATTTGGAGCAAGGTAACAAAGGGCCCAGTTCTAAAAAATCTTGACCACGAAAAAGATCCATGATCTTGTTTTAACGTCCTTTGTGGACTAGTAAAAACTTTGATACTAGTAAAAACTGTCGATATTATGAGAAAATTGAGAAATTCGTGCATCTTTGCTTTCTTTGTTAGGGCTAATCGTCTCAAATTCGAAGTTTCTCTCACTGTAAAAATTTTATGCAGAACTTTTTCCTCCGACCTAGTTTCTGTTGATATAATCTACCGTTCAAACAAAGTCTCCAATTACTCGGACACCGTCTTTGTCTAACCAGAATATGAGTCAATTGGTTTGAAAATATAAGTGTTTTATCTATCATTTTCAAATAAATACTATATCAATAATCTAGTATTGATTCTGGCAACGAGAGCAATCCACGCGTTGTCTTTGACATTCGGGAGAGGCGACAGTGCAGCAAGATGGGCAACTTTCCTCTTGGTTCTCCTCTTGGTTTTCGTCTTGGTATTCGTCTTGGGTCTCGTCTTGGTATTGGGCGAAATCAGCGGGAGATCCTTGGCAAGGGCAAGTTCCTTCACATTGGAGGCTCTGGAAATGTAAAGATCCGGTTGAAGCAATGTGTAAAGTGACTGGCTTCAGAAACTTGACATGTGTGTGCTTAGAATACGCTAGTTATTTTGTAACTTACCGCCTTGTTACATTCAGCCTCACAAGCGTTGGAATAAGTTTGACCGTTAATGCCGCAGACGGGTTGATAGGGGGAGTTGCATTGACAATCGTTTCCTTCGCTGTATTCGCTGATTTCTTCTTGGTTTTGACCGAATGAGTCTTGTCCGTCGAATTGTGCCTCAACCACGATGGCTCCCAAAACAAAAGCGAAGATAACCAGATACTTCATATCTATTGGTTGGTTGGGGTTTGACGGGGTTAACCGAAGTTGAGAGGAGATGTTCCTTCGAAGATCTTTTGGAAGTGTGTGTGTCGAAAGAACTGTCACAGGGCCTTTTTATGGGACAATTCTTTCCGGCTGAGTCTTTCTTTCACCGCTTATTTGGACTTCTTAACTAAAGTTTAACTGAAAGTTTGACCCAAATATGCGTTAAGCGCAATTGGATCTTTCAATGCAGTTGATTGTTTATTTATATCTTAACCGTACCAGCTATTGTTATCGATGATGATTTATTTTGGCGATGGAAAGTGCACAGACAATGAAATACGAAAATAAGAAGTCCAAAGCCGGCCCATGAACATTGGTTGGGTCTACCTGCGTCCTACAAACGAATGCATGCAGGTTATGATGCTCTCCTAAGGTGGATAGATGTGTCGTGTACAAAAAATAACTCCAGTTCAAACTGGATACGAATAGAGCACGGGCAAATATACTGCTAAAGTGATGAATTTGGGTCTGAAAGTAGCTCGAAACCAGTCGACATACCTTCTTTTTTGAGTCCAACAGACATGGAAAAGGAAGTAAAAAGTGACCTCAAAAAGTCAAATGTGGTTATATCTCTTTCAACAATTTCAATTTTAGTCAACCTTCAAATCAAGCTTTTTGAAGGAAATAGGAGATGTTACAAGCAGCAAGCAGGAAAAGATTAAGGTTAATCTAAGGCTATTACACGACACGCAATAAGTTGTCTTGCAAGAAATTAACATTTTCAAGTAATCTTCTTTATCAAATGTGTTTCTCACATGATATAACAAATCGGTCCAGCCATTTTTTTGACGTTATGTATGGGGGGATATTTTTAAAATTTAGAACTATTAAGGGGTGGCCAAATCAATAAGGGAATGGAAGAATCTTTTTTAGGACATGAAGAGCGGGTTGCGGGTTTTGTAACCGATGATGTTAGGGAATGAAAATCCTTATGACTATTGGCGTTAAAGTATCATACACTGTATAATATTTGATCGTGATCGTAAAGTGCGTACGAGTTTGGTTTGCACCCTTAGGACAACCCTGGAAGTAGGGCTGGTCCGGTTTATTCTATAAAATCAAGCAATGGTTTATGTTAATCATCTTCGCTCCAGTTGTCTTCTTACAAGCCTCGCTCTATTTTGATTACTTTGATTACTACAATTAAAGTTCATTGTTAAATGAGTGCCTCAAAAGCACTTTCAAGGACTAATCGTCGCTACCGATGTGACCACCCAAACTTTAGCCATGTAATTGCAAATTGGATTCCAGTTATTATTTACTATGTGTGCTGAATTTTCCTTTTTATACCCCCATGTGAACAGAAAGTTTGTAACAACAATCAACATTTAAAGGACTAAAGGGCTAACGGATTTCTTACCCATTCATGTTTTTTCGGCTTAGAGCACCAAACTTTGGAACGCAACACCAACGGACTTGAGAATGGCGAACTCTTGAACGCAATGTCAACGATTGGATTGACAAAATTATTCATACAACATTTTCCATGATGATTCCATGATTCCAAGATGACGTTCTCGTAAAATTGTGCATTGGCTTTTTGTTTTTGTCCCATTCACATTTGGTTCCCATGTTTCAAAAGTCCATCAATGACTTATTATTACAAATCCTCCTCCCTCCTTCTACCTAGGGGAATGGCCAGTACACACCTTTAATGAAGGCTTGTTCGGCACAATTCGGGTCATGTTTGAGACGTTTTAACTTTTTAAAATCTTGCCCTGTCTTAATGGTGCTAAAGGAAGTCTTTCCAAAACATGAGATCTCACATTCTTGTCATTTTTCTTGTGGCTCATATTGAAAAATATTTGGGTTCACGAAAGAGGAATGATTTTCGACAATTTTCGCTCGTGCACAGAGAAAAGCCAAAGAAAAAAAACTACTTCCTTTTCTTCTGATCACCATTTTTGTTTCAGCGGAATCTTAGGTGGGTTACGTGAGGAGTCCTTTTTTCATTAATTTTTAATTCACAAAAAATTAAGCCCAATAAATGTATTCGGCATGATTTGGTACCATCTGTGAACATTTTTTGGACGCATTACCTCTGTTTAATTGCCAATTCACAAAAACATATTATATACGTTGGGCACAACGTATCTCCCAAAATTTCCTTTCAATTTTTAGTTTTTGAAAGTTCAGACCTGAGGTGATGTTACCATTGGGTTTGGATTCTTAACTGTATGACTCGTCGATCTTAATGGTAGTCCAAAAATGAAGAGATTATAAACGGATCCCATGTAAAAGATTCATCTCATTTGTGCCACATGCCAGGATAAAGGAATATGATTTTTCTTGGTTTATTCCCATCACCTTTAAAATGACACAGTTACATTACATTATTGGCTGCTTCTCTTGTCAGCTACTAAAAAAAGTCAGTTGTTAAACTATTGACAAGTAAAACTTTGTTTGTATGTATCAGATTCATTTAACTCAAGCAAGGTATCTTGTGGTTTTGACTCATCTTTTTTATTTTGTAATTAATTTTAATTTTGTATTCTTTTTGTAATCTTTTTTGTAATTTTTTTTCCTTCTATCATGGATAAAGAACGGCCTCATGAACATGGAAGAGGAGCAAAGTATGTAAGGAAATCAATTCAAGCCTACTTATGCGTTGTTGGATGCCACAAAAACCAGAAGATCGAGTGAGATTCTTGGGATAAGTTCTTTTCTTTCCAGAACATTGCCCGCTGAAATACGTGCAATCTGACGTGAAAACATCGACGGGAAAGGTGCCTACCACCCTCAGGCATACTCTCAAGTTCTTTTTAAAAGTAAGGAAGAACAAATATCTACAAGAGTGTCCGTTTTTTGCTCCTCATAATTTGTTAATGCAATCAAATTATACTATTTCTCTGCCATTTTTTCTAACCTTACAAGATTTCAATGAAATCGGAAGCAAGAGAGAGAAAAGGAACGGGAGGAAGAGATGAAGAGGTTTGAACTGCAAAGCAGTCGAGACCAAAATAAAAGAAACAAATGGATTTGGTGACCAACGAAGATTACAAAAGCATGGACTTTTGGATGCAATATTTACCAAAAGATGTTGGAACTGAAACGTTCGTAAAACACGATACGATAATGATAATATAACGAGCATTCGTTAATTCTTTGAGAATGCCTGAAGATATCAATCCACGACTACGAGGACTTCCATTTTTCATTTTCAAGACCTTCAAGAATAATTAACACTTTTCGGAGAATATCTTGACTGTTCAGTCACATGGGCTTTCAAAATCTTAAACCACGTCTTGTTCCGAGTTCACAATCAATAAAAAAAACAAATTCAAGGATTTTCTGGCGGCCATCCATCCCCTTCTGTTATTTTCAAATCGCGGAATAGGATCTGATTGGATCACGAAATCCATATGGTACACGCAAATAAACATTTAGAAGCAAGAAATCAGCTGATAAGTTCCGATGATACAACAGCCAATAGATATGTCGGTGGAATTGGCAATGATAATGAAAATGGACATAACATAAGGAATAGTCAATTAGCTACGTCGAGAACATTATTCCAGGTTTTGTCCAAATGATCAGATCTTCTGATTTTTAGCCTCTTTCCTTACTGGAAATTGATAAAACACATTTGAATGTTTTGAACGCAAAGTGTTGGTTCCTTCTAGATAAAAAAAAACTTTGCCAATAAAAAAACGGCTAATTCATTCAATTCGACATGGATGTTTAAACGTTTGGTTTTGAACCAAAAAGAAGCTTGGACCACATTTCTTGTGTTTTACTTTTCGCATTTTACTACACTAAAAGACAGTTTTGTGGCTTTTTAAAAACTTTGGGGTCGACAACTCGGTCTATTTGATTTTCGCTGTCACTTCATATTTTTCAAATTAAATTTGCGACTAAACCACTGGGGTTCTTGAGGTTCTTTTTAATAAGATTGTGCTAAAGTAGTGTCCTATATCTTTTTTTACCATTGAAGTCAGATGTACTTTGAGGAATAGTGAATATGTTTGGAAATATAAGCGTTTTATTTATCATTTTCAAATAAATAGATTAATTATCTATTTTCGGCTGCAACGAGAGCAGTCCACGCGTTGTCTTTGGCATTCAGCAGATCGGGAAGTGCAACAAGCAGGGCAGTTTTCCTCTTGATTCTCTTCTTGGTTCTCCTCTTGGTTTTCGTCTTGGTTCTCGTCTTGGTTCTCGTCTTGATAGTCTGGGATTTCAGCTGGAGATCCTGGGCAAGGGCAAGCTCCTTCACATTGGATGCTCTGCAAGATATCATAGTGTGTTAATAACCGATCCATGAACAAACCTCTTTAAGGGTATCTCGAGTTTTTCGTGGACCTCTGGTAAATATATAAAATTTTGAACTACTTACAGCTTTGTTACATTCAGCTTCACAACTGTTGGGATAGGTTTGGCCGTTTTGACCGCAGACGGGTTGATAGAGTTCGCCGCACTCGCAATCGTTGCCTTCGGTGTATTCGCTTATTTCTTCTTGGTTTTGGTCTTGTCCGTCATTGAATTGTCCCTCGACGAAGATGGCTCCAAAAACACAGGCGAAGATGATCAGATACTTCATATCTATTGGTTTTTTGGGGGTTGACGGGGTTAACCGAAGTTGAGAGGAGATGTTCCTTCGTAGGATCTTTAGAATTGTGTGTGCCGAAACAACAATCACAGGTCCTTTTTATGGGACGATTCATTCCACATGTTTTGTGTTTTTTTTCTTCCCTAACCAATCTGGACTTCTTGGACTTCTTAACTCGTCAAGTTTAGCTTTGTATAAAAGATCAACCAGTCTTTCAGCCAAGTTACAGATGTGAAATGACAAGCCTTAGGTTTTAACTTCAAATCTTCAAATGGCATAAAGGCCAAAATTTGAAAATTGGCCTAAGTAGTCCATGCAGGCCCGTGAAACATTGGTAGTCCATACGCTGAAAGAAAGAGGCGCCAGTGAATGCGTACATGCTGCGAAAAAACACACAAAGGTGAGGGAGGCTCTCCTGATAGATTGGTACTCGACGATACATGTCTCCAGATCAAACTGGAAATGAATGTCGCACATGGCCGTAAAACTATCACTCAAGTTAGCAATCTGGTTTTCAAACCAGTCTTGCCAAAAATGATTTCAAATTGGTTTCAACATAACAAAATCAAAAGAAGTTATAATCCAATGGCAAACAGGGACAAGGCCTCTCTTTAGCAACACTGTTTTGGGAAAATCCTTCAAAACTGTTCAATTGATCATTAAGTGAACAACCTTTACAACGATTCGATTTTAAGTTTGTAACGAAAATTTCGTTTTTTTCTACTCGTGTCAACTGCTCTTGATAAAATTGAAAATGATCACTTAAAAAATATATTTCAATTCACCAAATAAAGGTACTTTTATGTTGTCCAATATTACTAATTAAAGCTAACAATACAGTCAAAACCATCCAGGATTTCGAACTTTGAACCTGTGAGGAATATTTTCTTACTAATGACTTTCGATTACATCAGCTAAGCATAAAATCCATGCATTTTGATTGCAACCTTGATTTTTTTGCGCACACCTTTTTGTTGCCATATCAATTAGGAAGTCAAGTCTACTCTAACTCATTTAGGCAAATACGAATGTTTTTATTTCATATCGTTGTAAAGCTTGTTCTTGCTCCTTTGAGAGTGTAATATCAGCAAGTCAGCAAAATTCTAATCTTTTTGACTTTCCCGAGAGTTTGTGTGTCAATGTTACAAATTCCATAGATCAAAGACCATACCAAAAAGGTAAACGGACAAAATTATGCTTCATGCTCTGTTTTTAAGCCCATTTTAAAGTAATATCTCTTTTTTACTCTCTTTATCTTTCAAATGTACTCGAATGTACTCCAATCACTCATGAGGTACATTTTGTCCGAGTTCATCAAAGACTCATTCTACAGAAAGAAGTACATAAAGTGCATAGCGTATGTACCATGCCTTCAATGGCCATTGGCCTACTAACATTCTTACGTAGACATAAGAGCTCTTGATTTGAACGGAAAGTGGGCCAGATATTAGTGAATGTGCTGGCTTAAACGAGAGGAATGGATCATTATTTCAAAGAAATGAAATCGTGATTTCATTGATTTCAGTGATGGAATCGATTTTTAAATGGATGAAAAATGCCTAACGCGTTGTTTTTTAAAACTCAAACCTAAAACAGGGTTCTTGCCGAAACCTTCGCTTAAAATACCCTCCCTTCATGACAGTTTTATAAAAGTCACTGTTTTTGACGCAAAGACAGTTCTGGTATTCTTTATCTACTATACTTGCCAGATGGTTGTATTAGTTACAACCGTGGCAATCACTTGTACTATATTTTTTATAGCAAAAAAACTCAGGATTAGGCATGAAAAAAATCCATATGGATACTCGCCTCGAAAGGCGTCAATCAAACACAAAAAAGGACCCTCTATACCAGGGGTCGGCAACTTCTTTTGGGTCAAGGCCCACCAAACAGATGCTGGAAGGTTCAAGGGCCGGCAATTTATTGATCAAAGAGCTCTGGGCCCACGAGTATGTACTACGAATGGCCCTCGGGCCCACCATTTTGGACTTCCCCATAAGCTCTTGGACCCACCCAAAACCACCTTTGGGCCCACAGGTTGCCGACCCCTGCTCTATATGCTAATTGTGCGTCAAATTGCATTGTATTATCGTAACACAAGATGTATCGTATATAAATATATCCATAAATAAAGCTCATCATAAATTTTGATAACACCATAAATCATTAATTTCAAGTCGATAACTGTGCGATAGCTTGGTTTTACCAACAACATGATGGTTAACGATAGTCACACATAGATTAACTTGAGAAAGTCTAATGTCGCAATTTGATTGCGATCAATGTCACATTCGTGAACCTTACTCGAGAAAAGCAATTTCAAGACTCTCTGACAACTTTCGTGGAATCATATACACACTACTCTTTACTGATTGTTTTGAGGGCCTCATCTATGCCAAATTTAACTAATTCTAAAGAATTATTAGCATGGAATTGTTAAGGTCATTCAGACAAGTAATAACGTCCACTTTGCAGCAGATGTATAAAACCCGCACTAAGTATTCTCAACCAATTGGGTAACCAACCTTTTGGCGTACATTTTCGCCCAAAAGCCATAACAAAGAATGTTGCCAATCATTTCACAAAAAAAATCCTTGACGCCAAGTTTGTTTGAACAAGGTAGTTCTTTATTAAACATTTTTGATTATATAGATATATTAATTATTCCGGGTGCAACGAGAACAATCGAAACGCTTTCCTTGGCACTGAGATGCGCTGCTGGTGCAACAGAAAGGGCAGCTCTCGTCTTCTTGGCTTCCCTCTTGGTTTCCCTCTTGGTTTTCACTACAAGGGCACTCGCCTTGACACTGGACTTTCTGGAAACATCAGGCAAGAGACCATTAATACATACAGGCTTCAAGTTTTCAGCCGTTATCTTTTGCTCGTTCGAATCCTTACCACTCCGCTATTCTGAGCTTCACAGTCGTTATCGAAGGTGGTGCCGTTTTCGCCGCAGACTTTTCGAATCACAAAGGGGCACACTTTCTGGGTACGGCTGGGAACATTGGATGGAGATCCGGAGCAAGGGCATTCTCCTTCACATTGAAATTCCTGGAAAGAAAAAAAACACATAACCATAAGTCAATGTCGACCCCTCGAAAAAGACGACCTTTGTTTACGTAGATGAATAGGTCATATTTCATGAGCAGGTTCAACAAGATGGACCCTGTTTCCAACCAGTCATGTGAGAATGGTCGTTTTCGTCAAACACTCCAAGCTTATGAATATTTTCAATTTTCAGTTCAAATAATGTAAAAAACACACTAATTTACCTTTTCGGCGCATTTAGCTTCACAAGCGTTGGAATAAGTTTGACCATCGACACCGCACACGGGTTGATAAGCAATCCCTTGGCAAGCGCAAGAATCGGTATAATCAGCGTCGTCTTCGTTATGGCCTTGGCCTTGTCCCTCAACAATAATAGCTCCCAAAACACAAGCAAAGAGAATGAAATTCTTCATATCTATCGTTTGACAGAGGTTGACGGGTAAACCGACGATTGGAGGAGTTGTTCCTATGAGGATCTTTCAGGCAAATGTGTGTTGGAAAGCGGACCAGAGTTCCTTTTTATGGGATCATTCTTTACGAGTCTTTCTTCGCCGGTTCGAAATGGACTTCTTAATGAAGAAAGTAGGTGGAAAATGTCCTTTAATAACTCAACAGGGACTAATCCCGTTTCGGGCAAAGCCACTTAATAATGTTCGTTCAAATTGATGGGATAAATTTTAACTTGAAAATAGAAATAAATGCATTACGGTATAAAAATAGAAATGAAAACTATTCCTTGAGAAGAAACCAACCAAAAACCTACAAATAGTCTCAAGCCGGCCCAAAGGAACGCTGTGAGTGTCTTTTTTTTGTCTCTATGTGTACGTACGTATGTTCAGGAGGTTGAGGATGGTTTCATCCATGTGTTTAGCTGTTAAGCGGGTGTTCACCTGAGCTAGTACATAGGTTGGTAGAATACATAGCTCCAGATCAAACTGGATTTGAACGTACTAGCTAAAAATATCCAGAGGGTACGGTGGAAAGGATCTTCCAAGATGCGAACTTACCAGTTTAGTCCGGTAAACCGCCATCCACGAACACTCGTACTTTCATCGTACTGTTCAAAACGAGGTCAAGACGACGAGTTTCAGAAAAAGGCTTGGCTTCGTAAAAAAGCAGACAACTGAGCCCCCTAGTAACAGCGGCGAAAAGCAAACCAGTTGGGTGGTTGGAAGTTAAAACGCTCACATTCTAAAGAACGAACGACCTTGCGCAATTCCAAAGTCGACGGTACTCAACCTCTCGGTTGAATTGCCGTATGATTTGTACTTCGGGCTCTTTGTTTCTTTTCTCTCGAAATAATAGATACCGTACCCTGAGAGTTAATAGGTTGGTCTGGGATGGGTAGCTTTTTGACCTACATTCAAATGAAAATTAAACGATTGAATCAAACTGTTTTAGCGTCATGTCAGCCTTAACGGCCTTCGATCTTGGTCGGCCTTCTTGTTCCATTTTCTGTTCCAAAAGCTTGCGCACAGCCACCACCAGAATCAGGAAAGCACGTGAATGAATGGAACAGCATCAAACTGTTATGGTGCCCATGATAACATTTGTTTTGATGAATGCAAGTAAAGTGTTACTCTAAAAATGGAATTGCTCTCTTCCATGACAAAGGATCTCCACTTGAACACGTACAGAAAATCTCTGACGGATTTCCCCTTTCAAGGGAAAACTCGATTCAAACGGATAATTAAGAAGAAAAGTGCGCCTCTCTCCGAGTGCATTGACTTTGAAAATGACCTCAAAGTACCAGACAACTACACCGGGCCAACATTTCAAGTCATCAATCAAGCCACTTTGGCCGATCTCCAGTTATTCTTTGCTCAAAACGGAAGGCTTCCCCGGAAATTTGTTTATCAAATCTTGGTTCAAATCGACTCCGTATTCCGTCAACTGCCCATCCTCAATGAGATAAAAGTTCCCGCTGAAGGACAAATCAACATTTGTGGTGACATTCATGGACAGTATTACGACCTTCTAAAGATCTTCAAAATGAGAGGTGAGAATTGGACTCTTGGAACAAGTTCTGTTGTGTTCAAAACCTCTGAACAAGAATAGTTTCTGCAATTGAAAAATTCAAAAACTTCAGGAAGCCAGAGTGGCCGCGCGTACTAATGCGTTCTTGTAAGAGCCGAGTGTAAGTGCTTCACCAGACGGCGTAGGTTCGAATCCTGTTGGGGATCGGATTGAAGCTGTCGGGAGAAATCCCTGATTACAGGGAATCGCATTCCTTGTAGCGGTAGTAGCAAATCCGCAACCAATAAAAAAAATAAACCCTTCTCCATATCATAGGTCAGAGTTCAAAGGGGTTGAATATTCAATTAAATCTTGGGCACTAAAAAATTAATCAAATGTAGGTTATAAATATAGACTGTCAAGAATAACCAATTTTCATTACTGGGTATACATTTTTAACACCGAAGATTTGTTCACCTGCATTTCCGTAATTGCCAATTTTTTTATCAAAATTTTCAAAAAACACCAATTGTTTGTCCTGAGGTACTTTCAAATTCAAGTATTTTTCAATATTTGAGTGTCATTTAAATATTTTTTCAACCACTTGGAACTTTTTTTTCATTAATGTGGCCTTCAAAATTAATTTTTTCGGCCGCTCAAGTTAAAGGTAAGGTATTTTATTAAGTTCTCTTAAAAGGAAAATATTTCTGACTCAGATTCCATTTTCTCTGACGTTCTCATACTTCAAGATTGGTGGGTTTACTCCAAACCAAAAAACACTTTTACGATTATAAAATTACCAAAACAAGAGTACATCGCCTGCATATAAGCATTCACAGGAAACAATCATCTTTTATCATTTGTCAAACCTGGCCCGGGCGTATATTAATCGTAATCAATACACAATAATAGTGCACATGTTCTAGGTTTTCGATGAATGTTGAATGTAGGTCGGTTGTTGAGGTAGTTATGAAGTATAGTAGAAACATATCTAGAAACATAGAAGAAACACATAGAAGAAGCAAATGAGATGGAGTAGAAATAGCCATGCTCGATCAAGTTTCACGACATACTGTATGCTGCGTTTTTCAATCGCAGCTTATGTAGTATTTGTATTTTTTGTATTTGTATTTCTTGGACTCACTCCGTTAAAAAATAAAGAAAGAAAGTAGAGAAATATATGTTAATGGGAGACCCAAGCAATCCCCTCAAGTGAAATTTGATCGAGCATGGTTACTTCTACTTCGCCTCGTGTGCTTCTGTCATGCTTCTAGACATGCTTCTACTATACTTCAAAACTACCTCAATAACCGACCTCGTATCATGTAAGAGGCAAAAGAGGAAGTAGGTCTCATTGTGAATTGGTCTTGAACCAACACCAGTTTGCGTCAGTGAGAGCTAGACATTAGCCGTTAGTATTTGCAAATGCGTCTTTATTCTTTCTTTGTCATGCTCCCCCAAGTTCAGGAACACCTTGCAATCTCACTCAGGGCGGGGTTGGGTGATCTTTTTTTTAGAGACGCTGGAATACAAATACCGAAGAACTAGTGATAACGAGAAGTTTACGCTCATTTTTGGATTCAGATTCACAGGAATATCTACGCACAAAGGTTGAATTGAATGCAAGCCGGACCTTCGTTGGTCGACGGTAAACTTTATGGTTTGGTACTCTTGGTAGTTTCTCGGATCGCGTCGATGGTTGGTTTATTCTGGAACTCAAACAAGCCCTAAGTACAAGCGAAACGAACAAAGGAGGCTTGGCTGCGTAAAAGAAAGATAGAAAACGTTGTCGGTATCACCGGCATCCGTGCCTTTGGTTGGTCTCTTTGCCGCTCATGGCTTGAATCGGCCATTGAACCTATGTCTTAACATACTACATGTATCCAGTATGAGAGGAGGCCCACGTGTTCTTATTGCCTTTTCAGTGGTGGATTTTCGAAAATTCTAAGAAAAACAAGTACGATATTTGATTTGGCTTCAGCTAGACATGAAACGTTGATCAGTATGTGCGTTGACATGGCCCTTATTTTACTTAAGTTTTTTGGTTTTCAGGCTTACCATCCGACTCAAATTTTTACATCTTCAATGGGGATATCGTCGATAAGGGCACTCACTCGATCGAATGCATCTTGCTACTATTTATGTACAAGCTTGTCTTCCCTGCAAGTGTGCATTTGAATCGGGGTAATCACGAATGCGAATTCGTCAATCGCTACAATGGATTCGAAGCTGAAGTTAAAGCAAAGTATGGAGATCATTGCCTCTTTAAGGTTGGTAACTAGGATTTCTTTGATTGATCCATAGGTACAACGACATTTTGTGCGTCATAGGCGTCAATCGTCAATTAATATCTTCAGTATGAACTATCGTCTTTCTGACCACGGGTTGAAACACGCGACAACATCTGGAATTTTCTTGTTTGAACGGCTCGTCAAGATTTTTTGAATTGTTTGCTCTCAAATTAGCTCACCTCCCCTTGCAGACGTTTGGTGATGTTTTCCAATTCATGCCCATTGCTTCGCTCATTGATCAGCGGGTTTTTGTTGTCCACGGAGGAGTCAAGGCCAATGTTTCTCTCGATGAAATTCGAAGAATCACGTGAGAATCGAACCAACTCGTCGTAATAAATATGGCTCAAATCCCACCCGAGAATTTTCCCACTTTATGACGCTTTTGCCTGATCTTGGCTTTCAGCCGACCTTGTGAGCCCGATGTGAACACCTTGGTTGGGGATCTACTTTGGTCGGATCCGGTGCTGGAATTTGGAACCCGACCTTCTCCACGAGGCGTTGGATACTTTTACGGTCCTGACATCACTAAACGATTCCTGGGTAAGTCTAAAGGTCAATATGTGTCTTCATGTTTGCTCATGATGTTCTCGTGTTGGAGGGAGCTTTAGCTTGTCTCTAAGAATGATAGTCTCTTGCAAGAATCCTATGAAATCGGGACTGAGATGAAAACAGCGAGGATAGCTAATTTCTTTTCTGTACAATCAAACGAATTTTCCTATACGTAGGTTAGGGTTTGTATTGAATAGAATACACATTTCAATTTTCTTAAAACTTTTTGCTTAATTTTTTGGCTTAAACCCAGAATGGGCCCCTCTTTACGTTATTTTTTTCTCATTCATTTTATGGTCTTTGGAGTGCATAAATGGGTGGAGACGTTCGAGTCGTGGTTTAGTGCAATTCCCTTAGAGAGATATCCCAGGTTCGATTCTCATATCCGACCTTTCTCAGGGAAACTTCTGAACGTGAATCCACACTCACAGACTAATTTGATACTGGACATGTGAATGTATTTTTTAAAATTGGATGATGTGATCATACCGAGGCAAAAAAGAACTTTAAGAATTCACAATTTTCCACTTTGATTTGATTAAGCATTTGAGTTAAAATTTTAGATGCGATAAGTAGTCTGCTTAACACAAGCTAGGGTTCCATTTGCAGATAACGCAAATGATTCCTGCTTAGAGAAACTCAGTTTTCCATGCCAGCCTCAACGTCCAGGCAATGCCGTGGTTCTCTTCTCTTGGCTGCAAAAGAGTCCGTGATTGGGGTCAATTAACATAATTCAAACATGTCTTTTGAGCTTATGGGATTTGCGTTATCCTTCGAAACGATTTGCAATAGCTCATTGCATGCATGTAGCACGAAGCAAACAGACTATGAATTCATGATTTCAGAAGTGATGCGCGTCAGTCTGCGTAATTCTCATCCGGCCAATCGCAAATCAGCCCAGAACGATGACGATAATGATGAAATGACCATTTGTACTTTGATTGCAGAGAGAAATGGCCTCATGTTCGTCGTTCGAAGTCATTCCGAGATCCCCGAAGGTTGTGGTCGATCCCACGAAGGCTGCTACACTGTCTTTTCGGCACCAAATCCAGCCAAGAACATCTTGGGAGGCATCATGGTGATTCGGAAACATTTGGAGAAAGAAGGCATAGTTTTTAAAACGTGTACTGAGCCAGAAATAGCATCCTTCCAGGAATCAACGGAGGGTGTGTGTTTTCCAGAATAGTTCCCGGAAAAAGCTCACGTCAATTCTAAATTTCCAATAAGAGTGTGACTCACACTGTCACACCATCGATCCTTTGATCTCAACGCGTATGATGTTCTACTTTGTCTTCACTTGCCAAAGATGGATGGGATGCACTCAATTAGTCATGCAATATGTACAATACGGAAATACAAGAAAACAACCACACGTCTCTTATCTTAGGGTCAAAATAACAGCCTATCAGGGGAAAAAGTACTCGAGAGTTCAGAAGAAAAAACAAGTTACGTCTGAGGTATGTTAGCTCTGCTAAATAAAACCCCAGCCTCCACCTAGCATTTCTTGTATTCACATTTCAAGTATGTTTACCTTCCCTACCGTTACATAATGAGTTTCGAAAGATTAAAACATATAATCTTGTCGGATGACAATTGGCTCCAAATCAACAGAGAACCAAGCTATTCAAATCCATTTACTCTGGCTGAGAACCATTGGAAAGGGCCCAGAAAAGCCAAGAAAAACTTAACAATATTCCCGTTGATTACTCAATTTTCTTCATGATAGATCATACTATTTTCATTTGAATGAATGGTGCAGTTTTTTCCATCTCAATCTTGGGTCAAGGTCACTCGTGCGATATCCCAAGACATTTTTGCCATTCATGTTGTGTTTTTCTACCTTTTTGTGTGGGCATACCTTTTGACGCTCGATTGCGAAGCATTCTTTTTTTTAAACGGATGAGCTCATCATTGGGACGAAATAATGTAATACACTTTCTTCAACGTGGCCACTTTCAGCGTCATCCACTTCATTGCACTCTTTTTTACTGACATCGTAACATTCCCTTTTCCTAAATTGTTCGAACTAGCCTAGATTCCTTGGGATTTGGAGGTGCTCTCAAAGCACAAGAAAAACCTCTACGATCGCTACAACTGATCTCAAATCTTGGGTTGGGACAGAGCCCATGAATGCTCTGGAAAACATACAGTATCAGATACCTTTCATACCTTCTCTGAGTACTGTGCAGCCCTAACTTCTTAAGCCTCTCCCAATACGAGAGCTCTTTCATTCCTGTGATGTTCCTAGTAAAACATCTTTGGACCTGCTCGACCTTTTGCAAACCTGCTGAACTCATTGGAGCCCAAATGGGGGAAGCATATTCAAGATGCGGTTGAACAATCGACTTGTACAGAGTTAGCATCGTAATACTATCTCTGGACTTGAAGGTGCGATAGATCCAACCACATGTATGAAATGCCTTCCCCACTTTCAACTGGATATGCTCATCAAACTTTCCATCATCTTGGACGACAACTCTTAAATCCCTCATGGACGACACTTGCTCAATATCATAACCTCTATTATCTGTGAGTGGAACATCTAGTTTTGTCATTGTGCGGAATTTAATCCCAATAGAAGCTATGTTACTCTTGACAACCCAATAGCAGACTCTCTTCAAGTCATCGAATAGAGTTTTTGAGTCCTGACCCACTCCTTCCACAACCTAACTTTGTGTCATCAGTATATGATGAATTACCGGCTTTAGGACGAAACTTCTGGCTGGGAGCAATAAAGAGAGTAAACAGAAGCTGACCTAAAATCGAGCCATGAGGAACACCTGACTTGACATCATACAAGCCACTGAGTGATCCTTCAACCTTAACGACCTGCTTCCTATCACTCATGAAACTACCAATCCAATTCAAGACCTTACCATGGATCCCAAATTCTTCAAGTTGATCGAGCAAAGGACCATGATCCACTTTATCAAAGGCCTTTGCAAAGTCAAGGTAGACAACATCCTCTGACTCGTAACATCCAAGCCCGTCAATGATCTGCTCTAGAGCTCTGCTTAGTGCTTAGTTTTACTCTAAGAAAGTGTTTCAAAACTTTCAATATTATTTTTCAATTTCAGAGGATCCTAATGAAGACAATTTGAAAAGGTATTCTTTTTAAATTAGCTTGAATAACTATATTAATTTACGATTTTAGTAGTTTTAAGAGATTTAATACAATATTAAAGCTAATCTAAAATAAACACCGTAATAGAATATCTTTATTAGGATCCTCTGACATTAGAAAATGATATTAAAAGTCTTGAAACACTTTTATAGAGCAAAACTAACTAAACTAAACATAGATACAGCAGGGAATTTTCAAGAACTGACAAAATGTGGGTGTTGAACACCGATTTCTTCAATTATTTCAAAAGTAAACCCGCTGATTAAACCTCACAAACTGTTTCACCTTATCCTGGTTCTCATTTAAAAAATAATCGTCGGCACGATTGGACAACACCTATTGGTCGAAAATGGTTTTAATCAAAAGTTATTGCTTCTTAAGGTCTGAACGCCTGCGCCCGCAAGAGGTCGCATCTCATGATTTCACTCTATAATTGAGAGCTCTAATCTGCTCAATATGGCGACTTTACTAATATGCGCTCGAAACCCATGCTGTCCCGGGGGAATAACATCATGAACTTCCAAAGAGATTACAAGCTTGGACTTGATTCTCTTCTCAAAGACCTTTGCAACACTAACCCACAAACTTTGGGTCATTGTTCACTCCTTTGATTGACCGGAACAAATACGGATACAAACAACCAAGGAGAACTGAATTCCTTGATGTGGAAGTCTAGCCATGAGAATTATGGTTTCCAGCAGGAATAGATATATGTTTTTTTGCAACTGAGACTGTTTTTGTGGGGCAAAATACAAATTTTAATTTTCAGCTCAACTAAATCTCGGGGTCAAAAGTTTCAAAAAGTTTAGGTCAAATGATAGTTGGGTAAAACCAACATTTTGGAAAGAATCCCTCACCTGTCTAAATCACATTTTCAAATGTACGTTCGTCTGAAAAACGAAATTATATATTCAGAGTCAACGAAGAAGATTAGGATATACAGGCAAATGAAAAAAGCTCAAAAAAATCATCCACTAATCAAGACTTTTTGCAAAATTGCAGGAAATTCCAAGGAAAAATTGAGCGGTTGAAGTCATTGAATTCAACCTAATATGATAATAACTTGATACGCATTTTATGTAGTTTTAGATAAAGAAGCTCATGGGAAAGAAGCGAAAACTTGACCCTAGCGACAAGTGGCGTTAACGTGAAGCTTCAAAAAAGCCCAACAAACCGAGAAGCTCGAGAGAAAAAAATGCAGGAAAAGGAGCCTTTTGATCCAAAAAATATTAACACAAATACTTGAGCACTGCTTATTATGCAATATGACAACTGAATAGATCGGTATTGGCATGATTTACTTAAACTGATCGCAAAATCGAATTTCGTTGCAATTTGGACTCCCTGAGTTGATGGTGGCGACAACAATGGCAAACAATCAAAGCTTCAAAAAAAAAAAACCAACAACTTGGCCTAGTTTTCGCCTCTTTCCCATGAGCTTCTTTAGTTTTAGACGAATTGCTTATTGTTCAGGCCATCCTTGGTATTGCAGATATGTATAAAGATCATTGAAAGATCAGGTATATGGTAAAGAAAGAGATTGAGAAAAACGAGGGCATGGCAAATAGCAAATTAGAAGGCAAAAAATTACCTAAATATCATTTTGGATAAATTATAAACTTTGATGTTCCCAGCAGCTTTTTGTCTTCGACACTCTTGGATTCCTGAGTAAATTCTCTTCCATGAAAAGAAATATCAATTTTGCGCACAATTTCCTAATGATTTCGACAAAATCTTAAAAGATTCGTAACATTGGTCTGTGAATTCATACCTTGCGATCTTTTTATCGGGATCCAATTCAAACTGGATCGATATGGATGTTTTATGTGTTATTTGCCCTAAATGATGTCACAGTTAATGTGTCAATTAAAGATTGCATTTCTGATGGGGGGCATTCGTTAAAATCATATCAAAAGATGAAAAATTCCTTATTGAAATTGCGAATCACGTTACATTAGAAGCAACATAACAAATATTATTTTGATGGATACGGAATTTTGACTACCGCTACCAGGAATGTGATTCCCCTTCAAACAAATAAAATCATAAATAAGACCTAAACGATCCACATTTATATGATATTTGATCTACCAACGAGTTGCTACTGACAGATCTAGACAACCCTGTCATTTTAGGTTGATCAGGAATAGAAAGGGGAAAAATATTTGGTCTGAATCGTTGGACAGTTCCTCGTCCAGGGCTTTCCGTCTGTATTTGTGAGCTCATTACTTGAACTAATGTACTGTAGAATTTGCTGAGTTGCTACGATCACTGCGGCTACATTCAAATGTAATTTATCGATAACATTCTAAGGCCATGTGGCCAACATGAGGGAACCTCCTGAGCCATTCTCAAACAATTGCTGTATCTGTGTTCAAAGATTCAAGTGTCTGCGTTATAAATTGAACATACTCATCTTGTCTTGTCACTTTCCCTCGAATTCTCGTCCTTCTAACACGAGAGCTTCTGCGGTTTAGTGATAAAGGACACCAGAGCATCCAATAACAGGACTCGTTTCCTTAAGAGCAAAGAGGTTTTCTTGCTCGTCAGTTCACTTAGGTGACAAGACACTTGCCACCGATCATGGGGGATCCAATTGATTTGTCCATAATAGCCTCAGATGCCTCATCCTCCAAAAGCACAACATCATCACCAGCATCATCATCACCATGGATAACGACTCTCAAATTGTTGGGAGTAGTCGCTCTACTATATTTGTTCATTTGTTCCTTGGATCTTCTCTCGGTTTCTTTCCAGCTTTTAGCTGGAAAAGGCGCAGGTAAGGAACCTAGATGAACCTTTTGGAACATCTATCTCTGTTCAGTCTCTCTGGGTTTATTGACTCGTGTGTCAAGTACAAAGTATGAAAGATAAAGAACATCATTTTTTTCTTCTAGGTGACTTCTTAGGCAGTGGCAATGCAATCATCGAAAATCCCATTGTTGGTCTGATGATTGGCATCATGGGGACAGTCATCCTTCAGAGCAGTTCCACTTTCACTTCGATTGTCATCTCAATAGTTGGTGGAGGGGGTAAGTTTGTCTCAAATATCTTCGCCTTGAACAACACTGTGATGATGTATGATTGATTGGCTTTCCATTTCCAGTTCTTGAACCTGAAAAGGCCGTTTTCATCATCATGGGTGCCAATATTGGCACATCTGTGACCAACACCGTCGTGTCTTTAACGCAAGCAGCAGATCGAGCTCAGTTTGAGCGAGCTTTCTCAGCAGCCACGGTCCATGACATGTTCAATTGGTGCTCCGTCATTGTTCTCCTCATTTTGGAGGTAAGCATTTGGAATCAAGAGAATAAGCACAAGAGTTTTCCACTAATAACTGAACTTCGTAAACTTCTCAAGGTTTGCTTTCACATTTTGGCTGATCTATCAGAAATGTTGGCTGATGCTGTGGCAGGTACTGAGGGCAAAAAAATCAAGATCCTTCAATATATCACCGAACCACTCACACACTTGATTGTTCGGGTAAGTGGTTTTCAGCCAAGAGGTTTCTTTTGAATATCTTCGTTTGACTAATTTATGATATTACTATAGATAGAGGAAGATGTCCTGGATCTCTGGGCTCAAAAGGAGTGCCAAGATTGCACCTTACTCAAGGTCTATTGCCCTTCTCACGATCAATACAACTCATCCATGTTGCCTTTGACACCAGAACTTGGTTTTGAAAGATGCCAACATTTCTTTAACTTATTTAACTATGTGGCCGATTGGGTCGCTGGATTGGTGTTACTTCTCTTCTCTTTGGCCATTTTGTGCGGTGCCCTCTTACTTATGGTGAAGCTCCTAAACTCCGTTCTCAGTGGTAGGTCAAATTTGTGGACAGGCTGCCTTTTGGAACACCCAACTAATAACGAGATTTCCAACTTTTCATTTCCAGGAGCCTTATCAGCTGTAATCAACAGAGTGCTGAATCCCAAGTTCAAGAGCAAAATCGTGACCTATCTGTGGGGTTACGTCAACATCTTGGTTGGAGCTGTGATGACCTTCATCGTGCAGTCCAGTTCCGTGTTCACTTGTACCATGACCCCATTAGTTGGTTTGGGTCTGGTAGAAGTCGAGACTTGTTATCCATTGTTCTTAGGGGCGAACATTGGGACCACCACCACAAGTATCCTGGCAGCCTTGGCTCAATCGGGATCCGGGGTTCACAACGCGCTTCAAGCCTCTTTTGTTCATCTCTTCTTCAACTTGTTTGGCATCGTTTTATTTTATCCCATTCCATTTCTGAGGTTTCCCTTGCCCTTGTGCAAGCTTTTGGGACGAACCACTGCCAAATATCGGTGGTTTGCATTGTGGTACTTGCTCTTCATGTTCTTGCTTATGCCCTTGGTGGTGATGGCCTTATCCTTGGTGGCCATCTTATTCTATGTCGTCATGGGATTGATAGTCTTGTGCCTCATTTTCATTGGCGTCGTCAACCACATGCAGAGCAGTCATCCAAAAGCACTTCCAAAGCTTTTACAAGATTGGGAGTTCTTACCCGAGGCACTCCACTCCCTCGAACCTTATGACAGGTAAGAGTCGAATTGAATTTGAGGCGTGGTTCCCTTCAAGACATCTGTCTAACAAGGATCGTTTTTCATTGCAGGATAATCTCAAAATGGAGTTGTATGGCAAAACTGAACGATAAAAACATCAGTGAAAGCCAAATGAACCTCGCCACAGATCTGAAAGAGAAGCCTATCACCGAGAAAGGTGGATTGGACAATGAGGCCATGATGGGCTTTTAGAGTTCAATCAATATTTAAGTTCAAAATAAATCCTAATTGTTTATTCGATAAATAAGGTATCCTCAGACAATATTGTCGCAAACTCGAAAAATGTGCTCTAGCAAACTCAAAAGCATTCAGCACTGGATCCTCTAAGCAACTCCAAGATCCAAGTAGCAAAGTTCCCCTGTTTGGCAGGTCACGGTTTGCAATGACCAACATTCAGTGCAAAGCGAAGCAATTCAATTCTTTTCACTGAAGCAATAAGTTATTTGTCGCAATAAGTTCTTCAAATGGTCCTTTTTCAATGGCCAATTTCTCCTCTTTATCACGCCCTTTCATGGCTCGTAATCTGGAACAATAATTGCATTATTTTTCCCTTCATTTGGCTCTTTACATACAAAGTGCTTAGATATTGTACAAACGACCACAATGGTGTCTGCTACTTACACAAAGCTCAACATGACCAAAATGGATAACAAAATAGACACAGAGAGTATTCCACCCAAGACTCCACTTCCAGGGGGAGCCTGGTTCACATTAATCGTTTTGTTCACGGAACCAAATCCATTTTCGACGACCAAGACAAAACAATCCGGGCCATTGTAATGTTTCTTGTGAGAAAAAGAGATCTTGATTTCCACAGCGTGTTTTCCAGAGTTGACCAACTCTGTTCGGGGCATTTCCATTTGACTGATGTTCACTTTGGGTCCACTGGAACGTTTCAAGAAAGTCATGGTTTGACATTGGTTCATCGTGTACTTATTGAGATTACATGGCTTACCGGGAACCCTTCGCTTGTTGACATGGGATTAAGTGAACGTCTTTTATTTTGGGAAGTGGATTTGCTCGAACGGTTTCAGTCCAGCTTTTTGGCAGCATAACGTTTGTAGTAGGTCCCGAGACGATTTCGGGTGGAAACTTGACATCTATAATTCGAATCGAATCAATTGCTTCATGAGCCACCTCATTGTGGATTTTCTGAGTGGCCCCGCAAACAAAAAAATAGCCTTCGTGCTTGTAGTTGGAAGTATAATCAAATTTGCCCGAAGCTACACCAAGATGGATGATTTCAGTGAGGCTTTCCATTTTGAGGATTTGAACAACGTCAATCATGAAAGGATCTTTGGAAATTACGGCCGTCAACTCAGCCTTTGGATTCCCCAAAATTGATTTGCAAATGATGGAGTGCTTCTGATTATGAATCCAATCCTGTAAGAAAATGAAGGGGTTTAGGAACGATACATTTCGGGGCAGCGAACTTTTAGCGCGGTATTTCTTAGACCGCGAACTTTCGTCGCCGAATTTTCATCGCCACGTCTTTTTAGAGCCACGACTTTTTAGCATGCGGCTTCTTAGAGTGGTATACTCTTTTTGCCCACATGTTTGCCCAATAGTAATATTAGTATAATATATTACTAGTTATTAATTATTAATTATATATAATATTATTATTAATTATTATTATATATTATTATTAATAAATAATTATTATTAGTATATGATAGTATTATAGAGCTAAAAAGTGCTACTAGCATTGTTTTGATTTAAAATGCCAATTTTGTACGTGATAATCATGTTTTTTAACAAATACTCACCAAACCTCGGTTAGTGTACAATATCGTGCTAAAAACCTGCACATCCCATTAACAGAACTCTTTCATTTGACACTTGATTATTCATCAATTGTTTGTAAAAGTTACAACTCCGGTTGCTACCATTCCTGAGGGAGTTCAATAAAAATTTGGAAGTGGTAGCTTGACCTTCTCCATTCACTTCCGTGATCGGAGAAAGGTTCTTGCTTCAATTGAACTTTGATCCTGGATGGGACCAGGGTTGATCAGGGACTTACGGGCTTCCGGGACGAGATTTTCCACATCTAAAAAAACGGGATAAACGGGATTTTCTACAACTTTCCAAAAAATGATCTCTTTACGGGATCAGGGGACAGGATGTTCTTACTGAAAACGGGATTTTCTAAGATTTTTAAGAAGTTAAAAGGGAAAAAATGAAAGAAACTTTTAGCAATGACAATCACTACTTCTATTGGGACGCAAATCAAATGTGCGATAATTGCACAAACATATAAAAAATCCCGTAAATCCCGGAAAATCCCGGTTTATCCCGTTCCCGTGATCCTAGGGACGAGATTTTCTTCTACATGACGGGATTAAACCAACCCTGCATATGACTGAGCCCACGAATGCACACCAGGGGGTTTTATGAGTGTTATGTTACGAGAGGGGTAGATTGGATAAGCTTACACTGTGCAACATATCATTAAGTTAGGTTAGGTTAGGATGCATTTGCTCCAGGACAGTGGGATGAATGGAGATTATATTGAAACAAAAAAGCTTGGAATTGTATTGCACGTTAATTAGAATCATTATTTCGGGCCAATGGACGAGGGGAGCAAAATCATAGTCGATATCGAATTGAGATGTATTTGGTCTATATAAAACTGATAACAAGGATTTGTTTCAGTGTTCATTTAAGCATTTATTTTGTCTTTTAAAGTCGATAGGTTTCTCATGACAGTGTTCTTTTCAACTCAGCTGATTGGCAAGAACACATTAGACATTTTTTGCAGGCTTGCCAATTGTAACCTGTTTTGATCTCAATGTGCTTGAAAAAGTCAGATGAAACCCATGGCCATGCTCTTGATTTGCAAACCATGTAGAGTAACTGTTTATACGAAGAGCGAAATACATACAATAATGCGTGGTTTGTGCTAAAAACGCTTTGTTTTTGAAGATTGGCCCCTTCAAGAGTGAGTGTGTGTAGTTAAGTTTAGTAAGTGGTTTCTGAAATGGCGCATCTGTTCAAGGACGACATAGAAAAACAAACACAGTGCTTTTCCAAGTTTGGTTCATCAATGTGTTTTACTACGTTCACAAATATTCTTTGTTCTCTGGACTTCATATTCTTAGTTTGGTCTGAACACAGCCCTTGTAACCCGAGTGAAAGTAATCTGTGCTCATTGATTCGACTTTTGCTACTTTGATCTTTGAACTCATCATTCCAATGTGGCAAAATGGCCTTTCAATCAACTCAAGCATATGATCTCGTGGACAGATTATGACAGTGACAGTCTTCAAATAAGTGAAATCCATGATGATCTTGAAAATGTAATCAAGGAAGACCTGATTAAATTCTTAAATAGATTACCAATCATCCAAATACAAGACTAACAAAAATCCAAAAGGTGATTGATTAATTGGAAAAATTTCATAACACAAAGCAGATGCTTCTGGAGGAGTTTTGTTTTGATTACCAAAGGAGTTGGTAATCAGTCACCATGTTCTAAAAACTTGAAAATACTCATTGCACTCTTGGAGTCTTGGGATATCTTTTGCTACAAATACTAAATTCCTAATTCACTAAAAAACCATTGCTTATTTTGCATTCAATAGAAATAGTGATTCACTGGTTTTGATTCTTGATGATTTTTATTCCAGAAGATTTCTTAGAATGAATTGATGGCAAGAACGAAGCTTTCAAAATGCGTGAGAGCCATTGTAGTCTAGAACAGCTCGTAGAAGTTGATTAATGTAGTAGGGACTTGAATAATCCTTTACCAAATATTTTCCCCAAGTCTTCAAAAACTCAGAATGAAGAGTCTCATGGTCTTGTTCCGAATAAAGAGACATATGCTCCCCACCTCGCAAGCGTACAAAGTCCACTAGATGATCAAGTAGCATGTGAACTTTTGGAATGAGAGGCATCTCGGACGCTTTCCATGCTTTCTTGAATTCATCCACAAGTGTTTCTAACACTTGAATATTGGTTTTTGGGAGAGAATAGTGGGTATTTAGAGCATGAAATGTCCTGAATACGTCGACAAACTTCTGTCCAACAGTGTGAAAATCATGGTTTATCATGAGCTGTTCAAGAGTAACGAGATTTTTGAGGAGTGTCTGGCATTCATTCCCTTCAAATCCAGTGCCATGATAATGCTCTTCGTGCAAATTTAGGGAGGTGGGCCATTCTTTAGCTATTGGCACGGCTTGCACAAGTTTGCTGTACGCGTGGTTTACTACTCCAATGTGAATATGTAGCCAAGGTAAGGCACATATTTCCAAGATTCTCGTTGCATCGGGTTTGTGTGGATGAATGAGAGGGCGTTTCTGGACGGAATGAAAGTTCTTTGGTAGACTATTGATGTTGTTGTTGAATTCAGTATAGTTTTGGCGTATCATTCCAAGCGTTCGTTCTTGGCTCATCAATTCATTCTAATTCCCATTCTTCCACAAACAAAAAGCACAAGGGAACGTGCTACGATGGTTTCCCAATCCACATATGATGTTTAAGCACTTTAAATCTAGGGTGTAAACATCTTCCAAGTCTTCGGGCATGACCAAGTCCATCTTAGATAATAGCATACTGATTGAGGCGTAAGTTTCCTTTATGGGTGACAGCGCCAACAAAAAGGTCCGCTTCACTCCCGAGGGCTTGAAATGCTCAGTTCCAAATTGAGGCTCTTTGAGAACGATGTTTCCACTAAGCTGGAATTGGAATGAAGGGGTTTCCAAAGCTATACTTAAAATCTAACTTGACTGCATCTAACCTTCAAAAAGCCTCGACCTTCATCAATCGACAATCTTAAAATGACTTGATCATTTGAGAGTCCCCTCTCCTCGACAATTGAACGGATGAAAACTTCAGGATTTGAACACACAATCAATGGGACCGATGGGCCCTGAGAGCTCGGTTCAACGGCAGTGTGAAAGAAGCTCTCATACTTCTTATTCAGTTTGGACATCTCCATTGAAATTCCGGGTTCAACGTGAACGTCTCGGCGGAATGTTTTTAAAACTTTCTTCATCGCATTGTCACTGATACCCGTTTCAGTCTTGGCTCGTTTGACGGATTGAAGGGAAATGGTGGCTCTCCCATCTTGGCTTGTTGAGATTTGCGTTTTCCGACGAAGAACAGTAACGGGAGATCCTCGAGTTGATAAAGATATGAGATAATTCTCTTCCCCTCCTTTCTCTTTGAGAATGTCTGTTGCCAAAATCTCCAAGGTCTTTCTTGGAACAAGTTGCTTCAAATTTTCTTGCATTTGTCTGGAAGAGCAATCATGCTTGCAACCTGGATAAATGCTTGAAAAACATTTTAAACAAAATGCCCTCTTAATTTTGTCTGGAGGAGCTTGTGTCACTCGCTTAAATGTGATTTTTTGAGGGCATTAGGTGAAATAAAGACATAAAGACAAATAAAAACATTAAATATATCACGGTACAAAATAGTCCAAAAACAAAAGCGGTTTTGTTACATAAAAACCCAGCTATTGTATCGAAACTATGCCAAGTCATGGTATATCCTTAAACTTTCTAATGCCCTCAATATGCAACCTTTCGGTTCATTCTTCTTTTCCCCAAAAGCTTCTTTGAAGACTTCAAACCAACAATTTTTCGTTTTTCACAAAGAAAACAATGACACTTTGTACCACGATGAGCTCGAAATGTCTTCATGGGAGTGTAGTCGGTTATTGGAGGAAGTGGGTGAGTAAAGTCCGCACTTCCATAACTCTTAAGCTTTTTTGAGCAAGACGAACATAACCCAGAAGGAAGCCTTTCGTCTAACGGGTTGTAGTTTTCAATCACAAACTCTTCAACCCATGCTTGGTAAGATGGTGCTATCGGAACATAGCTTTTATCCAAGCATACGAGACAAAGGTTCTTCCTGGTTTTCTGGTGATGTTCCATGTTAATGACGGTAATTGTGAGCGGTGAGAAAAACGTTGCAACTTGTTTTATTCTATAGAAAGAAACATATTAGATCAAATTTGAAGATATTGACAAATTTTAAACACCAAAGGATTTTATTTGGTCTTTTCACATTTCAAAAACTTCATTTGTCAATTCTATTCTTCTCTACATGGAATTCCATAACACCCAATCTTCATAGGCGTTCATCAGAGTTCAAGATTGGCATTGATGTCTTACGAGGACCTTAATCACAATTATTGTGAGTCAAATCCAGCAAACCATCCATGCGTAAAGGAATGATGACCTCAAATTCACAGAGACGAAAGGGTGATTATTTCTCGATTCGATAACGTGATTCCCCATTCCAATGTTAATGCAATGTAATATATTCTCGTCATGTTCTGGGTGATCATGGACTTCACTTATTTGAAGACTGTCACTGTCATAATCTGTCCACGAGATCATATGCTTGAGTTGATTGAAAGGCCATTTTGCCACATTGGAATGATGAGTTCAAAGATCAAAGTAGCAAAAGTCGAATCAATGAGCACAGATTACTTTCACTCGGGTTACAAGGGCTGTGTTCAGACCAAACTAAGAATATGAAGTCCAGAGAACAAAGAATATTTGTGAACGTAGTAAAACACATTGATGAACCAAACTTGGAAAAGCACTGTGTTTGTTTTTCTATGTCGTCCTTGAACAGGTGCGCCATTTCAGAAGCCACTTACTAAACTTAACTACACACACTCACTCTTGAAGGGGTCAATCTTCAAAAACAAAGCGTTGTTAGCACAAACCATGCATTATAGTATGTATTTCGCTCTTCGTATAAACAGTTACTCTACATGGTTTGCAAATCAAGAGCATGGCCATAGGTTTCATCTGACTTTTTCAAGCACATTGAGATCCAAACAGGTTACAATTGGCAAGCCTGCAAAAAATGTCTAATGTGTTCATGCCAATCAGCTGAGTTGAAAAGAACACTGTCATGAGAAACCTATCGACTTTAAAAGACAAAATAAATGCTTAAATGAACACTGAAACAAATCCTTGTTATCAGTCTTATATAGACCAAATACATCTCAATTCGATATCGACTATGATTTTGCTCCCCTCGTCCATTGGCCCGAAATAATGATTCTAATTAACGTGATTGCTAATGGCAAATTTTAAACCAATTTGGTCAGAATTTTGCATTTTTCTGGAATCCCATTGTAACTTCTAGACCTCTAGTTGTGATCAATTTTATTCTTGACGATGTCCATTTTTCGTCAAGAGTCACCGCCACTCGTTGACTAGGTTATGCTCTTTTTGATTGATTTAACTTTTTTTCCGTCAAAAACGTTTTTTTGCTTTTTTAGCCACATTTGTTAATCACTGGATTTTTTTCTAAAAAAAAAATACATGTAACAAATGCCCCCATTTTTTGCAATTTCGGGCAAATATCCCGCTTCTGGGGGTCCGGTGTACGCGCTTTTTGGGCCTTTTGCGTCTGATGCTTTTTAAGTCCAAGGATAAAAACGATAACTTTACATGTTTGACCTCAAAAATCTCTTTCACCCCCAATTTCATTGGCGTTAAATCAAACCATACAAACATTTTCTAATAGCTTTTGCAAATTTTTCCGACAAACTGAAAAGTCACAAACGTTGATTTGTGCATGCTATTTTCTCAAAACAGACTCATTTCTCCGTTTCAATTTTCCAAAATATCTTTCTTACCAAGCTTTTGAAAGAGTCCAAAGGATGGCGTTGAAAGACCAAAAATACTAAAATTGGATGTACCTCCTCCAAGAACTGTACGGTAGATTCTTGGAACTACTTCAGGTGCAATGATCTAATTGTTTACACATCTTTTATAGTTGAAAACACTGTCAAAAAACACTGCCACGAATATAGTTCACTTAATGGATATTTCATTGACAGGAACAAGACTGCGGCAATTTAAAAGTTAGCTTATTTGCCAAACAGGTTACCAAAAAGTACTTTTTTATTCACGGTTGACTTTTTATCAATTTTAGGTAGGCAATAGTACTTCTCCTTGCCATGGAGTTTCAAAAGTAATATTAATATTCTTCTGTGCTTTCATTTAATAAAGAGAAGACTTTGATATAATTACAATTATCTAAACATTTCCATCATTAAAAGTCATGGTACTCATTGCAACACACTGAAGTGTTTCCTGGTTGCAGATTTCCAAGGATTTCGTAGCGTAGACTTACTTGATTAGATTTGCCAACTTTTTGAAAATATGTTTGCCGTTTACTCCATTTAAAAAAAAATCCTTGGTTTTTCTACGTTTTCCCTTGCTCTAGTAATAACTTAAAATAAGAAATATTCTTATGTATTCCCTATTTGCTAATGTACGCACCATATCATTTCTTTATTAGACCGTCCGTTGGTCAAAACTAACCTTGTGCTCATAATGAGCGAAGACGTATGCCCTTTTTAGGTTGGAAGTATTTTTGTTCTTGGCCGAAGTGAGCACTTCGTCTTGCATTGATTCAGCCAACGTTCCCAGCCTTTGGGCTCGTGAAGTAACCTCAGAAGCCAACTTGAAGGTAGAGGCCACATTTATGCTCATTCCATGCACTTCACGTTGTTGGATACAGACAAAGAAAAGGGTTGCGAACCAAGAATTGATGTTAGGCAATTGAAATCGGGTCGTTATATTGTTGGCTGACCAGTAGATTGTCTTGGTCCAAGAAGAGAGCTCCATTATTGGAGAAGTGCCATCAGAATTTGCACTTAATACAACTTTTAGAGTGTCACTGGGCAAAGCATCTGAAGAGGAGCAATCCAAAAAACCATGTTCCACCTGAAAGAAGGAAAATGAAATTTCGTTTTTAGATGAGAAATCATGTCAATTTATACCTCATTCAGGATAAAGCGGAGCTTGTTGGAGAGAAGAATGTGCAGGAAATGCGTGACCTCAATTCGCCTGAGTCCGTCTTGTCGGACACATTTCCACAATCCAGAATCAGATATATCTACATGTTCCAATGTAAGACTTCCACTTGGAAGGTGAAGGTTCCAATTGTCACCGGAGGTTGGAGAATTGTTTGAAAACTGGCCACTTGACAATCGAAAGTGTGAATTTATGGTGCTGCCATTGTGCATCCAGCTATATTCCTTGGTCTTTGAATTGACTATCACATATGACCGTGGAAAAAGATAAAAAAATTAGTGAATTTTAACAATACCAGCAGATGGCTTTGTATTTCTGTTCCAGCTCAATTCAAGAACCACTGAATTTCACTGGACTGGGAGGCTGTGACGACCATTAGCTAGCTATAACACTAATACTTAGAAATAATAAGAGATATATTTGAATTGCTTACGTAGGTTCTTTATTCAGTGGTAACACACACTAGAATCCTCAGTATTGTAGGTTTGTTGGTGCTAGGGTCGGAGGTTTGAGCCTCGCCCGGCCAGCGAAGCCAGCCATTACATCGTCCAAAGTTTTTCCGACAGGCAATCACATGTCCGGTACCAGAATGGTTCTCCGTCTGTGGATGTGAATTAGCGTCCAAGAGTTTCCTTGAGAAAGGTCGGGGAGGAGAATCGAACCTGGGACCTCTCTCACAATAGGAAACTGCGCTAACCACGACGCCACGTCTCCTCCCTATCAAGTGGCATAGCTTACTAGTGTTATAGCTAACCATTGGTCGTCACAAAGGCTAACGAAAAGAATCATGATTTCCATTAGAACGAATCAAATACGTTCTTCTGCAAATAAGACCTTCTTTATGTTGACTTAAATATGTAATTCATTTTTTTTCGGCACAATCGAACGTCAAAAGTTGCGTTCTTTCAAAGTTCAGTGCAAATCCTACTGAGAATGAATGAATTGGCCCTTTTCTGGTAATTGTTTTACCACGAGAGTGTGAACTCATTCAATTTATGCCCTCTTTAGTAGATAAGTTTGAGAAGGCATAAGTTTTTACTTCGCCCTTCAATTGAGCTGAAAATTGAAAATCGTCGTCTATTAAATACAAGTATTGTCTCGTTTGCAGAAGAACGCAATTGAATGAATCCTTCTGGAAATCATAATTCTCGCAGTTAGCCTCCCACTCCAGAAATTCAGTGCTGTAATGTTATGTCCTAGTTGGAGACATTCTCTTGTTCCTACAAAGGTAGCACGCTCATTTTTTATTGCCCTCAATGATAAAGAACGGTCAAATGGATGGATGTTTTTGAAGTTATTCTTCTTCAAGAATAGCATTAGCAGAAATCTTGAGCCTGACAAACGAATCAAGACGCAAAGAAGAAGCTACACACACCAATTTCCCTTCACTAGGACCCAGATTTGAACTTGATTTTTACGGCAAAAATTGATCAAAATCAGAAAATGATTTATCAAAACCATAAATCATTGACGCCAATTTGAAAAAGCAGGAAAAGATCTCAATATTTTGACTTGAAAATGGCAATATACAGTCAGGAGCAAAAGTATTTGTAACGTGACGAGAAAACCAGAAAATCCTTTATATCCAATTAAATACTATGCTAAGAAGTTTGTAAGAATGTAATATTTTTTTCCGATTAAGAATAATACCAGTTTCCCGCAATTGTTTTATAAAAATGTCTGAAACTAACTTTTATTTATTAAAAATAAAATTTTAGATAGTGCAAAAGTATTCGTAACGCGCAAAAAAGTTAACAAAATAGGTTTATAAACAGATTTTTCATCAGAAAAAATTAATCGAAAGATGTAGAACATTCTGGAAAGCCGGAGAAAAGTCATTTAGGCTCATATGTTTTGTTGGCACCAAGGCACGTTGCAAGCATACTTCCATTTTTTACTTCAAGCATATTTTAAGCCTGTTAGAGCATTTCTAATCAAATTTTGGGTTACACATCCATTTCAAAGAAGCTAACATTCATATGGCGTCAGTTTGGATGCCTGTAAACGATTAAAAGGCTCAAATATTGCGGAAGTCAATTGATGAAGTATGCTTCAAGCATGCATCTCCAAACACAAAACATATGACCTTTAGTCTCCTTTTTTCCAAGATTTTCTAGATCTTTCTTGGATCTTATAAATTTTACGGAATTGAACAATTGCTTCACAGTCAGCCAATCATGACCAAGGTCAAGGAGCTCGACAAGGACTTGAAGTTGAAGATAGTAAGTCTTCAACATGGAGGCAACGGCTACAGAGCCATTTCGAAGCTTCTGGACATCCCGATTTCAACGATTCAGTACGTCGTGAAGAAGGCACAAAAGAACGGAACGGTTGAGAATCTCCCAAGATCCGGTCGTCCAAGGAAACTGTCAGCCAGACTTGAGAGGAAGATTGTCAGAGAGGTCACAAATAATCCTCGAACAACGGTCTAGGACATCCGGAACAGTCTCAGTGAAAATGGATTGTCCATCTCGAGGTTTACTGTTGCTCGTTCACTTCACAAAGCAGGATTGAAGTCTTGTCGCCCACGGAAGACTCCCTTGCTCAAGGATAGACACTTGAAGGCTCGCTTGGAATTTGCCAGGAAGTACCTTGACAAGACCAGTGACTTTTGATCTAGGATTCTTTGGTCAGATGAGACAAAGGTTGAGCTTTTTGGTCACAGCGATGTTCAAAGGATTTGGCGACGTAAAGGAGAAGCGTTTCATCCAAAAAACACCATCCCTACGGTCAAGCACGGTGGAGGATCGATCATGTTATGGGGCTCCTTTTCCGCCAAAGGCACCGGTAACCTCGTGATAATTCATGGGACAATGAAAAAAGAAGACTATCGGGATATCTTGGCTGAGAATCTCCAGAGTTCAGCGCGGAAACTTCGGCTTGGTTGACAGTTCGTCTTCCAGCACGACAACGACCTTAAGCACAACAGCATTTTGGTCAAGAAATGGTTGAAGGACAATCGGATTAAGGTCTTGGACTGGCCCTCCATGAATCCGGACCTTAATCCAATTGAAAACCTTTGGAGAGAATTAAAAGTCCGTATCCGTGCAAGACGACGTCCAAAGACAATTGACGAACTAGAGCAAATCTGTTATGAAGAATGGGCTAACATTCCTTCAGATGTATGTAAAAATCTTGTAAATGACTATAAAAAACGTCTCTTAAGTGTAATTCAGCAAAAAGGGCATTCAATAAACTATTGACAAAATGTTACGAATACTTTTGCTCTTGGTCTAAAACATGTTCTGAGCAGTTTTTTAACCAAAATCTTGTAAATTTTTAAAAAGAAAAGTATCATAGCTTTTATATGATAAAAGAATAACTAAGGAGCAAAATGGTTCTTAAATGTATTTTTCAAAAATCGAGTATCATTTAAAAATCAATAAAATTTTCGAGGTTACGAATACTTTTGCTCCTGACTGTACATAGCTAAAAAGTACTGTGCATGATTGACGCAAACATGGAACCAATGGAAAGTAACAAATTGGGTTTAAATCAAGATGCACTACCGGGTGATGCATAAGAAACGGAACGGCAAACCATGTCCGTAACTCGGAAATGGTTGATCTCACAAAAAAATGTATAGAGATCAAAAAGATGCGGCAGATAACAATTCTTAAGATACACAAGTTGTTATTCTCTTTTTGTCGCCTTATTTTTTATTTTAGCCAAATTTCTGAAGAGAGAAAAAAATCGGAGTCACGAACGCTCTGTTTTCGTAAAGGGCCCTTCAGGGAAAAAATCGTCGTCGCTTAAATATTGAAATTGGGTGAAATTGCTTTTTCTGACTTTTCAAGTCAAGTGTTTGGCCAATTCTATCCAATAAAGGTGAGGTTCATACATGGTTTCAATCATGAGTTTTTGACGATGGAATTAGGTGTTCCGTTTCTTTTGAAACACCCGGTAGACTAAACAAAACTTTTACTTGGTTTTACACAGTATCAGTATATCTGAAAACGCTTACATCTGGGTTCAAACCATTCAATTGTTTAATTCGATAGTAGTTGGATAAGTGGAGGAGCGAGTATTAAATCAACTTTTGTAAAGAAAATATGATTTCATTACCAAAAAGAACAGCCACAATATCCATGTCATGCCATGCAAATAGATGTTTAAGTCAAGAAATAGAAATGTGAAAAGTGTCCAAGATTTTACAGTTGTGGAAAAAATCAAATATTTCCCTGAACGCCCGAAATAATTGAAATATTTTCTAAATTTGGACGAAAAAAATGGAGGAAAGAGTCCCGTTTTTTCCATAAAATTGTATAGAAAATTGAAAATTTCTCTAAAAGCCGAAAAATTAAATTTTGTCACATTATGCACAAAAAATTGAATAACTTATTGATCAATTTTCAAATCCAAATCTGTGCCTTACTCATAAATTTGGCCACATCTTAAAAACATGCCTTTTGATATCTTTGTTGGATGTTCCTTTCGTGAATATTCTTACCATTACAAGGTAGGTTTATAGCACTTCCTGCTGGTGCAACCTTAGTTGATGTGCTGACGAATGGTAACCAAATGGCAAGAAACCTGAGGCATATTTGTAACCTGGGGCAGAAAGGAAAGCAAAAACTCAAGCTAAAACAACAATCGAAAGTGCGTTTCCCGGTCTTCAAAACTTACCCCATATTTAAGACAAGTCCGAGGTTCTATTGGTTTCGTAACTTCACTGATTCGGCTTCATTTCGAGGCACATAAACAATTCCATGCTTTAAGCCCTCCGGTGGTTGCAAGCGGGATTTGAGTTCCTTATCAGTAACACAATCACAAAAAGCAGTGTTATTGATATTGTACGTTATCTAATCAGTCTGTGTGTGTAGCTTCCAACGTGCATTGAGATCATTTCATCTTCTCAAACCTTTTCTTGCAACCCATGTTCCACGATGACTGAACATCTGAACGCGGTTTGATCATGGTGTATAGAAAGTAGAAATTCATGGATCAAAGAGGACTTGCTTTTGTTAAAACAAAGTTAAACCAAACTAAATTTTCAATGGAGCTCAACTTTGCTTGAATTTTGTTCAATCTTGTGTATTCCTTCACAATTTTAACAAGTTGACTTTGAGGTTACCATAAGGTAGTAGAAGGTTAGACTGCATAACAAAAATTGGAGCTGTACCTGAAGAAGCTCCTTTCCTTGAATAGAGTGATTTCTGCATAGGCTTAAAAAATCCCCGGAATTCTAGATATTTTCAAGAGGTTAATGAGTATTGAGTGTTTTAGTATGGAAGCCTAAAAATCTATTATACGCACAACCAAAACAATCCTAGGTTGCGAGTTTCTGATCAGAGCGTTTTTAATCATACCGCTAGCGGAAAAGCACAGCTATTGGCTGTGCTTAGTTGCTCGGCCCATTTTGGCGAATCGAAGTTTTTTTTTTTTTAATTTAAGCATCCATTCAATGATTCTAGACCCTTGGAAACCATCTAAATTTGCTTTGAGATACCTCTACTTACACTTGGTTGAAAATATGCTCAGTGTATTAGCTAGAAAAAAAGACACATAAAATCATCCATTGCCAAAATAAGCGTTGAAAACTATTTCATCTCTCTTTTTGGGAAACATATTGAGATAGTGAAAATAGTCTTCAGAACTTACTGAACAAGTAAGCACCTTAAAACTATTGTTGGATCAGTGTTAAGTCCTATTTTTGCAATAGGAGAAGCTTGGTTTAAGTGTTTTCTATTCAATTACACTAGAAACGGAGCGTGCTCCTCTTTTGTAAAGAAAGAAAACACTTGAATTTAGCCAAATAATTGGAAAAGTCGCAGACGATAGACAATGGGTGTAAATGGAGCTCAGTGCCGTCGAAATTTCCTTTGCCAGACCAGGAACCCCTGAAAGGGGTGGACACGAACTCCGATTTTTGAAAAAATGGTATGAGGCCGAGGCTATATTTTGAAACAATGTCATTCATTCCTTATTAACGAGTAAAACTGTTGAACATGCATCTTGAAAGAATTCAGTCAAACTTTTTGTGTTAATATTTATTGAGTAATTGTTCTTCGCCTTGATTTTAGAGGTCCCAGCACTCCTTTTACTCGTCTCATGAACGTTTGACATTCAGCTCTCCAAAGCATTTTAGTTCTCTTAACAATCAGAAAAATACATAGATGGAATCTTGCTTCACCCATTAGTCCAACTTCTGTGAAACAATGCTAAATAGAAGTATCTGTGGTGATATCTGGAGGGTTACTCCTCTTCCATCCTCTTCAGCACCTCCACGACGCAGGAACCATTTCTATAGGAAAATGAAGGAATGAGAATAGTCTCATTTTGAAACAAGATGGAGTCCAAGTCGGAGATGTTGTTGGTTGTAACTATTGAGGGGCACTTTTGACGGGTCTGGATCAGATCAGCCATCTGATCCGGATTGGAATTGGAACAAAGGCAATCACAACGTCCTTGAGACAAAATAAGTGAAAAACATGAGGATTGAATCCTGGATTGTGGATTTGATTGAAAATGTTTCAAGTCTTGGGGCTCAAGAAGGTCAGGACCACGCAGGACTGGGGCTAAGGGTCCTT
>JAAGOF010000046.1:547548-559044 GCA_010645155.1 Tigriopus japonicus | reverse complement strand
CCATTTGACTGGATTTTTAGATATTCAATTCGTCATTACTAATCAACTTGAAATGAGTGAAAAACTTGTCCACTTTTGAGGTAAAATTTGTTTTAAAGGCAAAACTTTATCTCATGGCTCTCAAATGGCCAAAAAATAGTGTTGAAGTTTTGTTTGATTCTGTCTGAGTAGTATTTTTCCATGAATAATCAAGTTATGTTAGGTCCTCTCGACATCAATAGGTTTGAATGCCGGAAATGGTTTGAGACTGGTTGGCCACGTCTTGTTTTTCAACAGCATTGGCTTCAATTTGCATGTGTGTAGTAATTTCCCAAAAGGGCTATATTTAGTTTTACGAACCGGCATCACTTACTGAAAGTGTTGATAGTTCTGCTTCCAACATTGCCAAGTAGGAGCTCAACAAAACATGGAAGGTCACGAGAAAGCTAGACGAGGCCTTTGCCTAGTTTGTTTGGATAAAAGTTACATTCCCGTGCAAGGGTCAAAATTCGAGCCAATAATTGAAGAATTTCTGGTTGAACACTATTCATCAGAGGATTACAGATTACCGAGTGGTCTCTGCTCGTGTTGTGCGAAGAAACTACGTTCATATGCCAAACTCGATTTCAATCCAGCAATGTGCGATTTACCGGATTATTCTCCAATGAAATTTTTTCGACCAATACGAGGACCTAAAAAGTGCACGTGTTTTTTATGCCAAACACACCAACTTGTAGGGCTTCGAAGTTCAAAATTCAAGTTGAAGAAAAAGCGACCTGGAAGACCAACATACACCTCAGGGGCCCCCGCCAATCAAGCCGAAAAAGCCAAGCTGATCTCGAAAATGTTGTGTTTGAAATGCTTTACTCAAATGAACACGGGTGGTCGTCATCCTTGTGACCAAAATAGCCTCAGACGTAATATCAAGACAATCATCCCTGCAAACACTTTGGAGGTCCTTGCATCCGACATTGTGAAAGATAAATCTGCAAATTCTCAGGTTGAAGAGATAAACCTATCAACTAGAGGAAAGCCGTTGTCATTGATTGTCAAGGATAAATCATTGAAGAACGTACTGGAACATAGCAAAAAGGAGATATCCATTGAGGCTGTAATAAGGGCTAAGACCGAAACGGCGATAAGTGACACGAAGATGAGATCAATTATAAAGATATTTCGTGGAGATGTTAACGTGGAGCCGGGAATATGTGATGTACTCGCCGCAGCCAACAAGAAATTTGCTTCCCTGTTCCAAGTGGCTGAGGTTCCCGTTTCCGAGGGAATGTTGGTTCCACTTGTATATTGCAATGACCCCACTGGATTTTTTTCCTCCATCATGCAACATCGAGGGGCTAAAAATGAAGACGTGATCCTCAGACTTTCAATTGATGAGGGTGGAGGCTTTCTAAAGGTAGATGTGCAAGTGCAACTTACAGTATTAATTTAATTTTCTCTCTAAAACATTGTGAATGTATTATATTTTAGGTCAGTGGAAACCTTGTGTTCAGAGAACAAACTTCAGAGACTGACCACTTCAAAAGTTCCGGAGTGAAGAGGACATTCATCTTAGCAATTGCACCAATCAAAGAAACTTATAACAATGTCAAGTTACTCCTCATGCATTTGAATATGGTTCTCCCAGAAGATCTCGAGGAAATCTTTTCCCAAGATTTGAAATGTTTTAATCTGGCATGCGGATTGGGAAATCATAGGAGCACTTATCCGTGTCTGTATTGTTTTTGGGTTAATGGAGTCTAGAATGCGATGCCATATGAAGAAAGAACGTTAGGGAGCCTCGACAGTGATTATGAGAGATTTTTTAGCATGTCAAACGCGAAGCCAAAACAGTCAAATTCAGTGCAACGCCAACCAATCATCATGGAAAACAAATCTCGTTCCATTCGTTTACTTCAAGTTTGTGCAATTCCGTGGCTCCATATTCGCCTCGGAGTGATCAACCATACATTTAAAAATCTGGTGAAGATAATTCCTGAGGCTGCACAATGGCCTAAGTTATTGCACCTTCGTGAAGAACACTATCATGGAAATGGTTTTGAGGGCAATGAATGCCAACGTCTCTTGAAACACATTGATGTCTTGGTTCAGATTCTCGTGAAAACTGACCAAGTTTTAAAAGGCCAGCCATTTGTGAACGTTTTCCAGTCCTTCTATGCTTTGAATTCCGCCTATTGTGAGGAAACTGTGGATATGACAACACTGGAACGAAACATCAGGAGCTTTAAAAATGCATGGAAGAAGGCTGAACTGAACCTGATACCAAAAGTTCATATAATTACAGATCATCTTTTGAAGTTTGTGGAAATTAAGGGAGGCAAAAGGATGGAAGTTTACGCTGAACAAGCCCATGAAAGTCTACATTCAGAGTATAAGAAGATTTGGGAAAAATATGTTGTAAAAGAACTCTCGAATCCCAATTACAAGTCCCGATTACTTAAGAGTGTGTTAGATTTTAATGGATCTCATGCACATTGATTTGTTTTTTGTTCTCTCTTGATCTGGCATTGTATTCTTTACAAATAGAAAACTATACTTGAAAATATGAAATGCATTCAAATTTTATCATATTCTGTGTTTTTTCTTTTGATACTAAAACAAACCGAAAACTTCTTGATAGAAATTTTGATCATGATATATTCAGGGTTCATGTCAGTAATGGTTGTGAGAGTTTTGAAAACGTGTTTAATTTTGCCAACTTTGTAAAAAATGCACACATTAATAGAAAAGAAAGTTGATTAACCAGTCTAAGCATAACCTCCATTACTATTCGGTAAAACTTATCTCGATGTCTTGGTCCAATCAATTACAATAACATTCAGGGATGCCATTTAGTCATATCAAGTTACTTTTTTCACGGTCAGATAATATTTCATGTTGAGGTGCAATCATTTTCAATGCCATTCTTCTTCTCAAAACTTCCTTGTTAACTTTTTGGTGGTCCTAACATGCCCAAAAAGAAGTCAGCAATGGATGTCCAGTCATTTAATTGACCATCAAATTGAACATCAGATTTCAACGCTTCTCTTTTGACCATTTGAGAGCCATGAGATAAAGTTTTGCCTTTAAAACAAATTTTACCTCAAAAGTGGACAAGTTTTTCACTCATTTCAAGTTGATTAGTAATGACGAATTGAATATCTAAAAATCCAGTCAAATGAAAACGCTCTCCAATTTCGTTTTGGCAAATTCCATGGTTTCAATTACGTGTGGTGTTATTGCCGCTAGTACGTCACCATTCAGGGTGGCGTATATTACTTTCTCCATTTCCCTCGTCGGTTCGAAGTCTTCCGGAGAAAGTCGACTCAGTGGCGTGGCGTTCCTGCTGAAGAAATCTGCCGGATTGAATTTACCCGCTCTCCAAACCATTTTGAAAGAAACGTCCTGATGTCGAAGGATGATCCGATCCGTGCGAATAGATCCTGGTCTGGTGCCCCTGAAGATCGGAAGCAAGGGTTTGTGATCGGTAATCACAGTAACATCTGGGTTAGCTACGAGGTAGATCTTCATTTTTCTAAGGCCATGATCGACTGCCATTGCTTCCAGGTCTATTTGGGGTACCTCTTTTCGACTGCCGTGGTTGCCCTGGATGATATTGCGACGGTTTCTAGGTCTTCGACTGAGTCACCCTGACATAGAATTGCACAAAGTCCGTCTCTGCGTGCGTCCACAAACAGAAAAGTAGGCTTGCTCGAATCAAAATAAGTTAGACAAGCCCTCTCATGCAAAGATGCTTTGAGTTTGTCGAATTCTTCTTGGGGAGCCGAAGTCCATTCGAACCTGGTATGTTTTGAGGTGAGTGCCCGCAGTTGTGGCGTTTCTCGGGCTATGAAGGGGATAAAGTCGGCGTTGGACCTTGCCATGCATAGGAATGACACCAGTTCTTCCTTTGTTTTAGGCGTCGGAGCGTCCCTCAAGCTCCTTACCCTCTCCGGATCTGGTTTGACGCCTTTGCTTGTCACTAACATACCCCAGAATGGAATTTCTTGCTTTCCAAATACACACTTGTCGGGGTTGAGTGTCATCCCGGTCTGAAGCAACCTCTCGAGGAATAGACGCAACGATTGATCGTGTTTTTCCTTGGTGGTCCCAGCTATGATCACATCATCATGGAGAGCGTGAAGCCCTGGTATGTCACTGAAGGTTTTCCGAACTGCCCTCATGAATTCACCTGAAGCAGGCTTCACTCCCATGGGTAATCTTTTGAATCGATAAAGATGGGCCCCCACTCGGAAGACCGTAAGTGATCTGCAAGGTTTTGCCAATGTAAGTTGATGGAAGGAGGCTTTGAAGTCGAGTTTGGAAAAGAATTTGCACCCCACTAATTCCGCCTTTATAGAGTCGATGGTAGGGATTGGAATACGGGTGTCAACTAAGCATTTGTTAAGGTTTCTAAGGTCAATGGTGATTCTTATTTCTCCGTTATCTTTTGGAGCTACCTGGATATTGCTTACCCATGGTGATGGACCTTCGTGAGGCTCTATGATGTCATCCAGCAACATCTGTTGGATTACCCGTTCCACTTTAGCTTTCAGGTGAAAAGGTTCATACCGTGGGGCACATGCCACTGGTTTGGGGTTGTCAACCAAATGAAGTTCCACCTCATGTCCTTTGAGGAGTCCCACTCCTTGGAAGACAGGTCGAAATTTGCCTTTTTGAATGTTCTCCCGAAATGGTTCGCTTGCTTGGATGGCTTGGAATGTGTTCTGATCCAGTTCGCGGTTGAAGCGTGGAAGGTTGATTGTCAGAATTCCAAGAGCGACACAGGTGTCGCAAGATATCAGTGGTACCATCGGGCGTGACGGCGTGTCCTCCACAACATACCACTTCGTCGCAAGCGTTATCTCACCCCATGTGACATCGGCTGTCCCCACACCTATTGGAAGGATTGGATCCGATGATGCGCCGTATGGTTTGATTCGAACCTTCGTTGGTTTGAGAGCGTTTAGTAACGACTTTGGTGACAGTCTCATAGGGATGACATTGATTTGCGCTCCCGAATCTGCAACCGCTGTTAGCAGAGTGCCGTTTAGTTGAAGGTGAACCTGGGGTGACGATGTAGATTGTAGGTTGTGTGTTCGTACCATAAAGGCTCGGAGATAACGGGCTTCCTCTTCTGATGAGGTTCCGCCATCTTCTTCACCTGGCGCGTCATCGTGGACAGTTGTGGTCGTTCTTACTTGTTTGGAACGTTTGGTAAAAGTCTTAGGCCGCACTGGTTGGTGTCCTCGTTGCCCCGGTTGGGTTGGGTTAGTTTGAGTTTGGGAACTCTTGCATATGATTGCAAAGTGTCCCAGCTTGTTGCACTTCGAGCAGGTTTTGTTCTTAGCTGGACAGAGCTCAGCGGGATGCCAATCTCTGGATCCACACCGCATGCACCTGGATTGACTTGTTCTTGAGCCCAACTTACGTCGTGAGGTTTTTGAATAAGGTCCGGACATCTTCATGACGTCAAAGTCCCTCTCCGAGGAGAAGACGGTTACTCCATTTGTTACTGAGTTTGAAGCGACAGCAGAGTCTTCAAACAACATCCCGTTTTTCACAATCTCATCATAGGTCCAGTTCTTTTGAATTGTGGCATCCCGGAGATTGCGATCAGACGTACCAAGGACAAGTTGAATTTTCGCTCCAAGCATGACGGGATTTCGCTCGTTGAAGTCCTCTTTGTCGAAGCCACACAACGCAGCCTGTCTGCGACACCGTTCAGCAAACTTTGAGATTGGTTCACCAGGTTCTTGGGCCAAGGCTCTAAGTTGGACGATGGCTTGCCATCGCGAAGACTTTGGTTGATAATGGCGTTTTAATGATTGTACGATCACGTCAAACGTCTTCGAGTCATCTGTTCGTGCATTGGGACACAGTGCCTCAACATCATCGAGCCCATTCTCACCGATAAACCAAAGTAGCTTCTTTTTCTTTGCTTTAGCATATCTCACTTTGGCTGGCTCGTCATTTGGCGGTCGTTCCTCAAGGAAATGGTCTATGAAAATTTCGAATCGTTCTATCCATTTGTCGAATGCAGCGCCAACATCAGTTCCAAATTCACTTGGGTTGAATGGTAGAGGTCCATTAGAAGGCAGGGGGTCCATATTGGTTGCGTGGGGTCGTCGCCACCTCTGTCAGCCAGTAAAACAACGCCAGTTTTGAGGTTAAGAACCTACATATATTTGAGTACGAGAATATAATAATCGAAATAAGGATATGTGGTATTATCAATATTACCCCCAGCCTTTGTCTCAGACGTCCGATCGGGAATCGCGAGCTAGGAAGACTGACATTGTAGTGCGTTAGGGTAGAGGGGCTAATTGGTATTTTGAGGGATTTTGCTGTGGTCAGTCGCAATGTATTAGATGGGTTCAATTGTAAGTTCAAAAATATTAATAAGACGTTCAAATCGGATAATAGATAAGCTCGGAAAACCCCGCTATTTTGTTGTTGATAATTCAAGGAATGGTAAGATATTCTTAAGTTGTTCAAGTTTTATAATGGATGAGCATAAGGAAACTCCCCGTTTTGGTCCGTGGGAAAAAAAAAGAGGAATTTGGGCTCGGATTCCGGTCCATATTCGTTCTTTTTGCTTTAGTTAGGTCTATCACTTCCGAAGGTTGTAGCAGGTAACCTAGTCATCATCAGATTTAATTTGATCACTTTGATCGTCATCTTGTAGAAAAGACACCTTGTGGGGGGTTCATTCGCACTCCATGATGTGGTCATTCATTCATTCACTATTTCATTCACTCGTTCTTGGCTGAACTTAATGTCTTCGAAACACCCACATCAGACTGATTTTGGGGCGTGGGGTTGACCTTTACCAAGGCTAGGACTTGGCTGGACCCGCTTGAAACACAGAAAACCCCGATTGGCGCACTATCTTTTGGACTCTTGGTCGATTTCCGTTTGATTTTCCACTCCCAACATGGCCGTCATCCGTGTGAGGTTGCGAGCTAGGAAATTCCGCGAGTTCGTATCCAGTATTTATACTATTATATAGGTTATCCCTGACTAATGTCATGACATTCAAATCGAGGTTTGACCCTTCCGTCCGATGAGTGCAGGCAACTTAGCATCGTCTCGTTTTTCTATATTTTTCCACATTGTTTATACGTTTATACAATAGATATGTCGAGCCATTTTTTAAATATTGAATCATTTTGAGGGTTGTTTTACCTCTTATTTCCATCTTTATTGCAGCAAAAATTTCGTTGAGAGACAATAGCGGGCCTGTCTTTTGAAGTTGGCCTTTAATTAACCCTTTGATTTGGTGGAACAGGCAAGGAATCGCTCGGGAGCCGCGATTGCCTTGGAAGCAAAGGGTTTCTGAAATAATAAAAATAAACATGTAAGGAGATTGACACGATTAGAGTTAGAACTACTTATTGGAGTGACATTTGATCGTACTCTTAAATTTTTGCATTCTCCGGAAACATACATTGCCCTGCTAATGAGAAAACCGTAAAGAAGTTTATTTTATGAATGACGTAGGACAAATGGATAAAAAAAGATACAAAACGTGTAAATATAGAGAGGATACGCAGGCAGGAAATTGGTAAGAGCAGGAAAATGAAATACAACTTCCACTCACAACCCTTTTTGACTTTTTATGTAAATACTGCGGATTCTTTTATGATTTGGCTAAACATGCATGTTGGTGAGGTCAGATTAATTTACATGAGGGCAAATCTGTTCCGACTAGAGGTCAAAACTTTGTGTCAAGCGCTGGTACTTTCAAAGTTGGACCTAAATAAATTAACCTTTGGGGTGTAGTTGAGCTTTTATGGTGTGTTCTTCACACAAGATGGGTCGCATTTAACTGCACTTATTCAAATACCTATACTGTTCTAAAATTTAGCCAGTTTAACGTTCCTCAATATACTGTACTTTAAGCAAAGTTGCTACGTTTTTGTTAAATTATTGTCGAAAAGTACACATCCCAAAAGGACAACCAGATTCAAGAAAAAAAGGTTAGACTGGCTATTTGCAAAATCCTAAATTTTGCAAAAATACTTTACCAAAGATTACCTCTTAACCTCGATCGCGTTGATCAGATTTCTATTGTAGTGTTCCCCGATTGTATTGTTTGGACATGGTGCAAAACGTAGCTGCTCGTAGTTGTCCGGTTTTATTTTAGCATAAAACCCATCAACGGATTGATCGTCTTCGAGGGAGCTGGAAGATTCCGCTAAAAAATATAAAACTTGCTTTTAGTTAACGGCTTCATTGAATTTTCGTCCATAAATCAGTAACCGGTAACCCTATCCTTTTGTAATTATATGTCACTTAATTACTAGGCTTTCAAATACACATTTCAGATAAAAAGATATGGTAAACATGCAGTTTTCGAGACCTAGGATTAAAATTTGACGATGTGCAATTTTTCTTTAGGAAAGAGTCACAAACACTTCTTTTGCCAAAACACTAACATTGCATCACTTTGACCTTTGTGCGAAATCCATAACTTCTGAAACTCACTTGATACTATGTTTTGGAGATAAAAAATGGTAGCAGATTGAAAGAAAAGTTTGCTTTCCCATTTGTCTAATTCCATACATAAACAAAGGTTTCAGGTAACAAATTGAAATTTCCTTTGCATTATTAGATTTTTGAATTGTGATTGTATCTGCAACAGAACCAAATAAAAACCAAAAAATTGATGATTTAACTAAATGAAGGGGAGCTATTTGGTTCTTTTTCAAGGAAACACTTTTTCCCACAACCGGTTTTGATTGAACTTTAATTGGTGGTAGTTCTAAATAGAGGTTATTTCTGTATCGAGCTTTTCAAATTCAAAAAGATGGCTCAAAAAGCTTTTCAACTTACATGACAATGACGTATAGATAGAACCGGGACTCGAAATTTTGTCGTCAGAAAAATTAGACGATCTTTTCTCAGGGTGATTACTATACCACCAAAATAAGCATCTGAAAGCAGAAATAATTTTGAAGACAAGCTCCTTTTCAAAATATCCATTTTTCTTACTGTACTGTACTTATCAGAACAAATCTTACATGACAACAAGCAGTGAAACGATGCCAACCAGAACAACGATGTGAATCCAGTTCAAAGTCAACGAACTTGAAATCCATGCTGTTCTGTTTGGCCAAGCTAAGGCTTCTTTCAAGAGCCAATCCTCATTCTCGAGCACAACATAAAGAACCTTTCCTTCCGTTTCGGGTGTTTTTAATATGTTGAAAGACAAGGTGATAGTCCATGTATGTTCACCATTGTTGCGGATCTCCACCAACGGATCATCAATATCAAAGACTTTGAAACTGCAGGGACAGGTTGAGAAACGCATGAACTTTGTGTCTAATTTGTGAAGCAACGCGGTATTCTCTCAGGACGTTCAATACTTCTAGCAACGCTTCGGTAAGGTTCTCAGGAAAATTTTCATACCTGACCTGATTAGAACAGGTTTGATCATTGCAAGTCGAAAGTCGGATTTGGCTTGATTTTGGATTCGGATTGGCATGAACGACAAGCTTGATAATTCCCACGTCATCTTGAATTTGAAAGCTTGAGTTTTGGCAAGTCGGCGGGAACTGGACATCTTTAATACTGATGTAATCAGATTCCAATGTAACGGAATCACTTTCCCCATTGTGGGTAACGTTGCATACGATATTTCCTCCTTCATCATTCTGGTCCACAAGGTAATGGAAGTATTTCTTTACCAGATACCCATCTGTCGTTTTTGTTTCATTCGTTGAAATCTCTTCTAATACTCGCCAATCTTGATCAACAAACGCCACCAAAGAAATCTGGGGGCTGGCAACTGATGCTTCGCAAGTGAACGTTTCTGTTTGGTTGTGAATCCATTTCTAGTGGTGAGTAAAAATTACGCTGAGTAGGCAGTGATAACACAATTGAAAAAAACAGGAAGGAATGACCATTCGTACGGGTTTTAATGAAAAAAAAAAATGACAATTTTGAATTTGAAGAATACTAGGTTCCAAGGCTAACGAAAAAAACCAAAATTAAAATTTCTCAATCTTTCTCAAAAAAACCAATTCTCATTTTTTGACACAATTTCGGTACAGTAGTTCTAAATCTCTGATTTTCTTTTTGGTGATTTAGTGTCAAGAGAGAAATTATTCAATTCTAATTTGATTCTAGGGTGTATTTGAAAAAGATGCCCATTAGCTTTACCTTGTTTGAAGCATGTCTGGTGATGTTTGGAGGAGCAAAAATTGGACGACCAACGTTAGGCGTTGTCTTAGAAATCATTCCTTGTCGTAGATTTGATGTCATTAAAAGTCTCTCGGCTTTTGGAAAGTTTGGAAACAAGTCGGATAACGGTTTCCAATCCACAACAGAATATTCCAGCAAACCATTCCTGTATTGTTCCCCTAAGCAGACGAGCAACATTTTTGGATCTTGTATCAACTTTGGATCTGGGTTTTCGAATGTGGCTGTCCTTTCGGCAAAAGCGGTGTTGTATGTGGAGCCAATCGGCTTCAATTCCATAATGGGCTGACTTCCATTTGGAAACGGGCTCAAGATGGCTTTAATCGCGGCTTTAGGATAACCTTCTTTGGACACACAATTGATCTTTCCTTTCTCTAACTAAAACGAAAACACTAAATTGGACAAAGGTTTCATTGTAGAAACGTTAAACCACTTTTATGCCTCGTTTGTGCCCCAAGTATGCATCTTATAGTGAGCTTAAGCGTATTTAGGTTAGGGACCAGACGATATTTTTTTCAACATTTACATAGCGTTACATTTTAATCCCAAGATTTGGGATGTTTGGGATGTAAAGCCCACAAATATCTGGAAGTCAGTGGATGACGTGTGTTTGAAGAACACGTCTCCAGCCACGCAAATTAAGATAGGATACGTTATACGTTATTTAAGTCCTTTGAAGACAATTTAGCTATCACCCTAGAAGCGAATATTGTACCTAAAATGAGAACCTGGAACTTCTCCTAGAGGTCTGCCTATGTTCAGATGTTGGTAATCAATGGTCTGTGAGGTCATTATTGCACATCTTCAAAGATGTCTAGGAAATCAAAATACCAACTCTTGGAAGCGTCCTTGGAATTGTGCAGAGCCTGTAGCTCTGCAAGCCTTTTAGTATCCATCACCTTTATGTTGATTTGCCAACCACAACTGCGCCAATTGGGAGCCAATTTTGGTTCAAAATGCTTCTGTGATTTGAGGTTTAACTGGAAGATCTTTAGACCAGGGTACAACAGACAAAATCTTGCTTGTAAACAGTGTAACGATATATTCCTAGGTTGCGTGAGTGTATTTATCCTAAAGCAATACTTCACTACTGAAACTTACTTAACTTACCCAGCCAAACCTAACCCCTAACCTAATGTTAACTTAAACTTGACTTATTCCTTTGAGAGTGTAAATGCATTCTATTATCTAAGTCACGCAACCTCACAAAAAGTTCACGTGCCTTTTATAACTCAGAGGGTACAAAATGAAGCAACTGACTTTAATATGAAAGACAATAAAAAAATCATCCTCAGTTTTTGTTGTTGTGAATTCTGT
>JAAGOF010000046.1:519557-543950 GCA_010645155.1 Tigriopus japonicus | reverse complement strand
TATTGAAAAAATATTTTTCATTATTTACTAGTGTATCTATAACAGAATCAATTATTATATATTATTAATTCAATAATATTATGTTACAAAAAGCCTGCAATTGACAGTATATGATGAGACTTGATGAAATTGAAGAAGTTCTGAAGAAGAAGAAATCTTAGAAAGTTGAAAATTATTTGGGTCAGAGAACTTAGGTCACAACAGAAAATACTCAGTAAATGTAAAACAGAGACACAAAAATGAACTTATTTCTAGAAATAAGGGGAAAATGTTTGAAAAAGGAGGGAAATCCCCTTCATCCCCGTTATTCCCTGGAGGAAAATCCCGTTGATCCTAATAAACGGGACGCTCTATGGATGAGATAGTCCACCAACTAACCAACGACATTTAAAGATATGTGAGTAATCATGTTAAAGTACCAAATACAGGAGAGAAGAAATGATCAGAGTAGAAGAATATCAACCCACAAATAAAGTTTTATCTCATGTTTGTGAAATGTTTACCTAATGAAGGGTAGGGCCAAGGCTAAAGATGACTTAGAGATCAACCAACGGTGGGAAATGGACTAGTTTAATTGTGATTGAAACGAAACACGAAGTTGGCATTGCGGGGTTGGGACAATGTCTCGAGCTGAAAGTTGAGTTTAGAAATACTTGTGATTCGAGACTGTAAAAGAACTGAAAACAATTGCTAAACAGGAACAAAACGATACCAAAAGGAACGGATGCCAACCTAAGCAAAAGACATGCACAAAAAGAAACCATTTAGAATACTAAAAAACGTACAAAGGTTCACTTAAAAATGATTAATTGATCCGATTTAGCAAGCATATAAGCAAACCTGAGAAATATCCAACGTCATTTTGACGGGCTCGGAAATATCCAGAAAGTAGGTTTCGGTAAACTTGGAATTGCTCGCCGTTTGTCGTTCACATTTCCACCATCCACTTTGTTTGCAATTGACATTATGAAGCGTGAGGCAACCATTTTTTTGCTCAAACTTCGAGTTTGGAAACGTTTTTTGAACGAGCTCCTTGCTTTTGGGGTTCCTTGGGTCCAATTCAATTGATGTAGCCATGCCCTTCCAAACATACTTTTGGGTAAATTGATCACCGTTACAATCCAAACGGATGGTCGATCCCTGTTTTTCCTTCAAAACGGTCCCGGTTAGCACACATTTTATTGTTAGTACGGTAACCAAGAAAATTATACTGAAACAAGAATGTTTTTCGGCCCTTAGTGCCCAGTATCGTTTTTATTCGTTGGTAATGAACCCAAACAAAAATAAACATCCCTTTTCAAACGCTTACGAGATCGTTGAGCACTAAATGGAGAGTTAATATTTTTTTTGGTTGATTTGGCTCGAAAATAACTTTGGGGTTTTGAAATATTTCGCGTATCTTAGACCCAAGAAAAACTCTTTTTCAAAATGCAGATCCGATCCTTCCCAAAGGTCATAAAAAAATCTAGGGGAAAGAACGCGCTTAAAAATTTTGACCGAACTAAAGCTAGAACTCTTATTTACTTTTAATTGAATAATTACAAAATTATTTTAGTCCAAATATGAAAAACTTGAAAAGTAAAAACAATTTTTGTGCTGTTTCGCCCATTGAAAACAAAAAGATGCTGTCCATTACGAGCTTCAAAAAAGATTACCTACTTTTCGAAATTTTCCAGAATTTTTCTTCGCCCTTTATAAATAACTTACGATTTATGTTTCAAGATTCCCATCATCAACTCTTTATTAAAACGCCCGTCGGTTTCGTTATTGTTGAGAATTTTTTTTTTTTGGAAGGTGGCAGGAATATGAAGAAGAGTAATGGACTAATTATTCCAACATGGATGAATTCAGAAAATAGCTTTTGCCATTTCTTTCCCGCCAAATCTTTCAGCAATTTCTGAAAAAAGAAGAAAAAAAAACATAATTTAATGATATTGCCGAGTTGGAAAAAAGAAAAGTCAAGTACCACTTTCACTCATATGAAAACTGTCGATGTAACGCTAAAGGATTCCAAACTTGGGCTTTCAACTTGAAACTTTGGTGTTTTCAGCAAATGATAGACACCTATAAGCACACCAAATGTTAAAGAGATCTTAGGCAAGCTCAAAAAGTTTTTCCTCGCCATGTGTAACGTAAAATCGCAATGTACATGTTAGTTCGAGAACAACACGACTTTTCCGGCAACATTGTGCATTTTTTTGGGTTACGTTTCAGCATGTTAAAGGCGTTAATAATTATGAATTTCTGATAGACAGTTCCACCCCAAAGCAAGTCACACATTGATATCAAACTACTGGTTGATGCACAATATACAGTCAAAGTCAAACATTTCATGGAGAAAAGTGATCGAACTTTCGACGCAATATCACCCAAACCTGAAACTTTCGCCTATTCCAGATCGAATTTTGGGGGTGTATTTTGTTTTGGATTCGTTCAACTTGGTTCATTTTTAGATCAGAAGAACCAAAACTGTATCACCAATGGAGAGGAGAAAAATTTTCTTTAGTGCGGGTGATGTGCTTCATGGGGAGTTGATTTGTGGGCTCCGTTAAAGGGCAGCGCGGAAAAAGTGTCTACTTCGTTTGGCTTTGAAGTGAAACATGACCAAATCTAAACCTTTAAAGAATTTTTTTTGCGGATTTTTTACTACCGCTACAAGTAATGCGATTCCCTGTAAATTGAATGATTTCTCCCGACAACTTCATTTCGATCCTCAACAGGATTCGAACCTACGCCATCTGGGGAAGCACTTACACTTGGCACTTTTAAGAACGCGCTAATACGCGTGGCCATTCTGGCTTCATATGCCGCTAATAATGGCCAAAATATTTGGGGAGGAACACCAATGATCACTAATAATAACAGAGCCAAGAAAATAAGCCTGACTTACCCTGTCGAATTGTTTCTTTAAAGTGCTTAAATATGCAAAAAAGGGTATCATAAGGGTTTCTCAACAATTGCACGGTACTTTGAGCACATTGCAATAATTGTTTTGAGGTAAACGAAGCTGATGTGAAGACATCATGTATCACACTAGTAAAATAATCTCTCCTTTGTTGAGAAATGTCAATGTCCCTTTTATACTTAAACATCGTTTAGATAAATTCTTTATCAAAGATTCTGACAACCCAACATTTTTTTCTTAAACAATTCTCAAACATTCAACTTGAACAATTTCATTCTCAAACAATTGTTCAACATTCAACTTAAACAATTTCATTCTTAAACAATACTTAAACATTCAACATAAACAATTTCATTCTTAAACAATTAACAACATTCCATAATTCTAAAGATTTTTCAACTAATTTTGATATCTCACTACCATGGGGTTGCATTGAAAAAAGAACACCCGATTTAGAGGAGTTTTTCGGGGTGACGTTTTGGGCATACGGTGTTCCGAATGGCTTTTTAGGTTTGGATTGAAATACCCAAAGATATCTTGGCAATTTTATACCCACAATTCAATGGGGAACAGTTCAATGTCAATGTCAACAATTCAATGTCAACAATTCAATTCAATGTCACACGGTCGGGTCCAGGAGAACTCAAGATCTTGATGGCCTCAAAAGCATCTTGATTTGTGACCACCAGATCCTCCAATCGATTATCCTGCTTTTGGTCTTAAGCCTTCCCGTACAGGATGAAAATTAAAAGAAAAAGCTTCATCCTTTCAGAAGTGGACCTTAGCTATGGTTCTACACGGTACTGAAAAAATCATATCAAGTTTCTTTGGAAATTCCCAAACAATATGAAATGTGATTCAGGCTCAGGAAACCAAGAGGAACAACTTTGATTTCCTGAGTTTCTCTAAGTCAGGTCTAGATGAAAAGTTATATAACTAAAAACCTATTAAATAAATTAATTTTTGAAAATCTAGTCAGTACACTTTTAGAGCAGATTTAGATACCTTTCGAATCGAAATTGCTTGAAAATATGTCGCTCAGTTGCTGAGTTATTTTGGTTTAACCGATTCATTTTTGGTCCAAAAAAGCAAAAAAAACCATCCAGGTATTTGAAAACTCAAATTCCCAAGCAAATGATAAAGATGTTTGATGTCACAAGAGAAAATAAAAATTCTTTAGTCTTCTTTGTTTTGTCATAGCATGTCAAAATAATATATATTATTTCCAAAAGCACACTAAAATACAATTTTTCGAATTGTGGCTTTTGAATCACGGAAATTTTATATTGCTAAGCCCTCAATGCAAATTTTGTAAAATTCAATACAGTTTTAAAAAATCGATTTTGGCCCATTTGATCATGGTCCTTCGGGAAATATCGAATTCTCACAAAATACGAAGACACATCTGTTCAACATTTTTCTTAATTTTTATTTGAAAACCTTACCGAATGTACTGAAATCAATGGAAACATAGTTTTTCAAAAATATGCACTTTTAGTGTGTATTAAGTCTTAACAAATGTTAGTTTATAATGTTACAATAAAACACAGAAGAATAAAGATTTTTTATTTTATTTTGTGACATCAAATTTTCAGTTAATTTTCTTTCCACCGGGCTTCTCAAAAACCTCCACGGGGGTCTTGGCTAAAAAAAATTCAGAACCCTTAGTCTAATAACTAGTGAAAATAATCTTACCCTTTTAGTTACCAAAAGTTGCAAAAAAATGTGCCCAAAAGTGCAAAACAAAGTGCAGAAAAATGTTGAAAGTGCAAATAAATGTCAAAAAGAGCAAATAAATGTCAAAAAAAGAGCAAATAACTTGCATTTGGCCTTAAAACGTCATTCATGGAGTACCCACGGCTCCTAATTGAGCAGGAGAAATCATTTACAAGTTCTAAAGACAGTTGAGACGAGTTTGAGGTGAAGAGACAATGCCGCACAAGTAAAAGAGTTCTATTAATTAGGTCACTAGCAAAAAGGATGTAAAATCATGAAAAATACTCTAGTCAACAATCTTCTGGATTTTTCATTCCTAAGGTGGTCTCATGGATGTATGTACCTAAAATATTGTCGAAATATATTTAGCAATTGTTTTATATGGCTTTACATCACTCCGTTCTTGTCCTTCAAGTTGTTCAAAAATAGACATTGAAAATTGAACAGAAAAATACCCACATGTGCCTAACAATTGCATCAAAGAAAATAGTCATAAATGTGTTTTAAGCATGTTTTTAGTGACATTACTTCAATATTTGGCCCATGGCCTAATTACCAGAACTCAATTTCAAATGTGGCATTCATTGTCTCTTCACATCTATATTGTTTGTAGATCCTTCCATTACCCAAGGATGTCTCAAGCCAGGATTACTTTCAAAATACACACTAGGTCCGATTAGTACAATGAAAATTCAACGGAACAATACATTTGTTGCATAAACCTCACATTTTAGTACAATGATCGGACCCAGTGTGTATTTTAGAAATTCGTCCTGACGTACAGTGGTTCCTGCATTACCATAACATGAGTTTCTTTAGGTTTCCTAGATGTTGGTTGCATGCAATGAGATTCTTTTGTCTAATCTTTAGTTTAGTAAACAGGATGTTATAGCTAAAGCCAAGATGGTGAATAAAGTGTGAGGTTTGCGTCTTAAATGCACATATTTCTTCAAGGTGCTAAGAATGGTTGACTGCAAATGCAAGCTTTTTCGACTAGTTCAAAATTTGATCTTGAAACTAAAAATTCTTTCAAAAGCCACTACATTTTCTTAACAATTTGTCAATTTTGGCCAAAAACGTAAATACAAAGTGCAAATAAAGGTGAAAAGTGCAAAAGTGCAGAATAATGGGTTTATGTTACCAAAAATCTTTTTACACTATTTGCCCGTCCCTACTAATAACAGACAAAGGCAAGCCTTTTTTTCACATTGCCCTTATTTTATTATAGCTTTAGAAAGGACAAATGTCCAATTCAATGTGAAATGTTATTGACAAGGAAGTATTGCGCAAAAAACAGATTAATCAGCAAATTGAACGCCTGATCAGTAATCTAGAGCAACCCGCACTAGACAAAAAGAAAATCAGTTCAGCTTCTTAAATTTTACGGTAAAGATGTAGTTGGTCCAACCTGTTATTGCCAAGGAAAATTTGAGGAACGGATTGACAAAGAATTGATCTACGTTTCGTCTACACTTATGATAAAGACTTCTTCTGAATTCGTTCCTAGGTAATATAAAGCTTTATTAGTTGCTCTGAGAGATTTGTGAGCATGAGATATCTTATCGATAGGGACGGGCAAAAAGTGTAAAAAGATTAGATAAACACATTTATTTGCCTTTTACACTTTTCGCCTTTATTTGCACGATTTTTTTACAAATTCGGCCTAAAATGAACAAATTGTTGAGAGTTAGCTATTTCTTCTTTGAAAATGTTTACTTTTGAAAGATTTTTTTCAAATTTGAAAACCAAATCAGATTTTTCGACTCCCAGCGTAGGCTAGCATAGTATTGATTACTACAACTACTTCAATATCCAAATTTTGCTCTTCAAGATTGAAAAATGACAAGCAGGTGACAAGAAAGTATCTAAAGCTTTTTGTTTCGGAAATTTCAGTTTTTTGCGAATCTTTTTCAATTATATTTGCGCTTTTGACCTTTTTTTGCACTTTATTTTACGATTTTGGGCTGATTTTTGTGCAACTTTTGGTAACCAAAAGCATGTTTTGATTTGCACTTTTTGCCCGTCCCTACTTATCAAGCACTACTACTAAAAAGATAAAAGGAGAGAGCATGACTTCATTGCTCATTGCGGTACAAAGAAACTACGAGAGTAGAATTGCAGCACAAAGAGCCAACAGTGAAAAATCAATTATTATTTTTTTAAGATGAAATTGTGTTACGTAGAGTGAGAAAAGATGCTTGATCATCCTGGCCTTTTAGATTACCTCGGCCGTTTTCAATCTGAAATGCAACCTTCTTTGGAATATTGCACCTACATGATTGGATAATAAGATTATAATAATTGGATAGCAAAATGGGGTTGTTTTAATTCTACAAACAAATTTCCTGAACTGAGTGGCAACTAAATTTGTCCCTTCCCACATCTCCCTTTGCTTATCTCTTTCTGTTAATCGTTTGTAAATGTTTCATATACTGTTTACGCGAGTGTTTGATGACAAAACAAAAAAGGTGGTGGGTATACCTCAATAAAAAACAATTTCAGGATTTTTCCAGGGCAATTTAAAGTTGGACTCCGGCGATGGTAATCAAGCCTGTTTTTTGACCAAGTGTTGCCAAATTGGTACTTGTTTAGTCTTTTGGGTCAAAATACCTATCACAATATGACGTTACAATGACCAAGGGACATGAACTCCAAGGCAAAAATGAGAATGCTCAAGGCTTGGTTCCCATCACTTGATAGAAGGCATTGAATTGACGAGTTATCTTTCATTCCTAGACAAATGAAGTACAGTCGAATCTGAAAAAGAATTCTCAGTTTAAGCAATTTTCGCGATATAAGCGACTTTCCCGCGTTGACCAAAATTTTACTACAGAATAATTCTCAATGTAAGAAATTTTCCTTTTTTTCTCAATCTCGATGTAAGAAACATTCTCAAAGTTTTGGCATACTTCTTTTGCTTTCATTGGACACAACACAAAACGACAAACAAAACAATGACGCATTTCCAAAAAGGATCGAAGCAGTGCTTCCTTATCTTGCGCTTTTGCGCAAATTTTGCCCTTTTTGGGTGCCCCTTTGCGGACTTTTTTGGGCTCTCGCGCCTTGCACTTTTTTGACAAAAAACTTGCACTTTTCAAGTTTGAGTCAAAAGAACGAAATACATTTTAAACCCTAAAATCACTAAAAATTGTCCAAAATACCACTCGACAAGAAGTATTTTATAGACATTAAGTTTAAAAATATAATTCATCGACAATTATAAAAAATAATATAAGCATAAATTTGCGTGTGGAAGTGTGGAAGGCTCAATGTTTTAAAACGTTGTGGGTCCCTGCTCAAATTCAATAATTTACCAATCATGATATTAAAATTGTACTTTTTTCTTTCATTTCTTTTGTCAAACTGAGATTGAAACAAGTTCTTAAGCTTTGTAATGGAGATGTAAATGCATGCACTTGTAATGTCAATTTGTGTGTTTTAATGGCTACTTTTAAAAGCTATTTTTTTTTAGTCATTGTCAGATTTTTTTGTAGTAAAAGTACGCTTATATGGCTATATAAAGGTGCTGTAAACTCCTCTAGGAGTTTCTGGTATTTTTTTATCGTTTCTTGAGCCAATTTCTTGAGTCTCAAAATAAGAAAAATCTCAATATAAGCAACATTTTGCCGCTGACAGAAAAGTTGCCTAAAATGAGATTCAAGTGTATGTCCTTACCATCAATAATTCAATATTTCATATCAATCTTCATATTGAAAATAAAAAATATCAATAGTTTGCCATGTTAGATTTTTGATCAAACGAGGAACGTCTTTCACTTCAAATATAAAAAAAAATCAACTTGGATGCTAATAACAACACGACATGGAGATTGTTATTTTGCTATTTTTCACTTTCGAAGTCCGTTGATGACAAATCAAATAAAACTCTTGAGCGGCTTTATTATAACGTAGCTTTCATTCGTCCCTTTAAATACACTCCGAGAATGATTGCTTATTTCTGAGATGAACCACGTTGAACCAGGTCAATGAATGGAAAAGGTTTTTTTTGATATTCCCTTATCTTTCTTATTCTCCCAAATCTTGCACAGCTAAGATGTTACGAAGATCAAGTATAGAAGGAAGAGGTAGAGAGCTAGACATTTCAAAATCTGGGACTTTCAGATTTGGACATCAAATGTAGTGGTGCAACTCTTGTGCTTTTTGTTATTCGTCTTGAAAATCTTCGTTGACGCTTCTCTTCTGGTTTCTACTGGATCTAAGAGAGAGAAAAACCTGAAGGAAAGGTGAATCTCCTTCTTTTCATTCTTGTATTTACAGTAAACAATGTACAAGAATGTCTCCAATTATCAATCTTGAGAGTTAAAATGTATTCCGTTTACCTGCCAACAAGTTTCGAAATCACAGATGATGCAGATAGCAGAACCTCCCCATTGATTATTGACTTTATAGAAAGTGCCTGGCTTTGTGAACTACGTCGTAGTTGCATACCATTTATGTTTCTTCTCACATGATTCTCAAATGTGCACTTTAGAAGTGCATCATTACAAGTGTCGGATAAAAAAAAGGCGTTTAAGTGCACCATGACGAGTTTGACTCTCTCAGTAACCATCCGTCCTTGAACTTGTCCTTGTTTAAGGAAAACTATGAAGCAAATATTCCTTATGGTCCTTCTGACTTGTTCCTCTAATTATGGGGATGCTCAAGAGAGAAAATATTTGCCTTGCGATTGTATTCGTTTCGACTATCAACCTCTTTGTGGCCAGGACGGCCGAGATTACGACAACCCCTGTGAGGCAAAGTGTCAAGGCGCGGTCAGTAATAAACAGTACACTATTTCTAAACGTAATGTTGAATCATCCGGTAAATAAATTCCTAAAATACGGAAAATGAGTTATAAACGTACTACTACTTGGTTTCACTCTCAGTTTCCAGAGGGTGCAAGCTCTCTACATTTTTAGAGGGGTTTCTTAATTGACGTGGGAGGATTTTTGCCTTAGTCACTTAAGCTTATGATTTGTAATTATAATTTATGAATCTTTTTTTTAAATTGTTAATTGAAAAAGTTTTTCATTCAACTACAGACATATAATCAAGAAATACTTCCCCTATTTTGCAACTGTTTGAGGAAATGCACTTCTTTAACATTGAAAGTACCCTATGTTTTGATTTCCTCATGTTTTCAAACATTCCAAAGTTATATCAAAATGTTTTTCAATTTAGCCAATCCAATGTCGTGGACTTTGTCCATGTCAAAATGATGCGCCGGGTTGTGATTGTCCCTCAGGTGGTCAACAAGTATGTGGCTTCAATGGTCTTACTTATGCGAACAGTTGTCAGGCTCGTTGTAAAAAACAGGTTTGTCACACGAAAAGAGGTAAATATCTTTCACAATAAAAGAACCTATGATTTCGCGTTTTTTTAACAGCTTTTTTCAAATGCGTGCTTTCCGATTTACCCATATCCGAACTCAGTTTCCAAAGAAGATTTTTGTTGGGATTTTATTCGGTTTCATGTATTTCTTCATAATCCTCAATAATTTGCTATTAATATGTATATGCCTCAAAGATTTTTGCACAATCCCCTAACTCCTTGATTTTCTCTATTATCCTTCACATGTTTTCATTGCCCTCAATTTGGAATGGGAAAGGGTTGAAAATGGAACAAAATCCTCACAAATACACACTTAACGAATTTACTCACACGCTGAGTGTGGAAATGTTATTGGATTGGATTGTTGGTGTTGGGATCGAAGGGTTGCGCCTCGCCCGGCCAGTAAAAGCCAGCCATCACACCGTCACAATTAACTCCGATAGGAAATTTCAAGCTCGGTATCAGAGTGGTGCTCCGTCTGTGCGTGTGGTTTACCGTCTACAAGTTTCCACGAGAAAGGTCGGGTTGGAGAATCGACCCTGGGACCTCTCTCATTGCAGACAACTGCGATAACCACAAGACCGCATCTCGTCCTATAAGGATTTCTCCCGACAGCTTGATCCGATCCTACGGGATTCAAAATTACGCCGCCTGGGGAAGCACTTGCACGATATACTGTGTAAAAAGATTGTGGTGTTTGAATGTGATACATGAGGCCGCTGCAGTCTTTGTATTTCCAGCGAACCTGATACCTTGAGAGTAGACTTGAGAAATGTTTATCTGATTTGATTTTAGCACAATCAATCTATTTCAATTAGTGTGGTTAATACGTGGCCTAAAATCAATGAAGCACTTAATTTTGTCGTTGGGCTCTTGTGGCGCCAAGGGGAAAAGTTAATAACTTCTTTTTCTAATGCATGTATTCATTTTTCAGAGTGTTCGATGCACTGGTTCATGCCCTTGCCTTGATGAATGTCCTTCCTTTAATTCACCAGTTTGTGGTAGCAATGGTCAAACTTACCGTAACTCTTGCTGGGCGCGAAAAGCAGGCATGGTAGGACAAAATTGGGCTAGCTGTTTGGTTCCAAATGAACATTTCCATAAAAACAACCATCGTTTTAGACCGTGGCATGTAACCGCCAGTGCCCTTGTCCCAACTGTCATGAGTGCTGCCGCCCTAATAATAATCCAAGATGCCGGCTTGGCCCTGTGGATTGTTCAAATTGTTCTCCAAAGATGAGGAAAAATGCCCAGCCTTGATATTGTGTACCCATTTGTCTCGTATTATGAATGAAATTTCTATGAGTGAGATAATAAAATGCATCAATCTAAAAGAGGTCCGCAAGAAATTAGTAATTTAATTAAAACTTAAAAAAAGCCTCTTTATTACACTTTCATTTCCGCTTAGCAAACTATCAAGTTTATTGTTTATTGTTTGGACCACTCAAACATCATGATTGACGATAAAAGAGTATTGGTTTTAAATAAGAGAAAAAATGAACAGCGGAAGAGAGAGAGAAAAAAAACCCAACGTCTTTCACTTTCTTGTCTTATTCATTGGTTAGCCAACAGTCTCTTGAACGCAGACGTTTTGTCAGCGGATCTCACAATAGGTGGTAACTTATTCCAAATCCTGGTCATCCGAACGAAGAAGGAATGGTGTCTGAGTCTAGTCTTAGCAAGGGGTTCAAAGAGCGGTTGACTAGCTTTCCACCTGGTCTTCATTTGCGTGCTTTCCGCAAGTACGAAGAAAGGGGGCGCATCTCCTAATGGAGTGATGGGTACATGGCCAGAACGCACTTTAAAAGTAAAAATCAAGTCCAATCGTTCACGGTGCTATATCAAATTAGAGTGGATCAAATGACCGACAGTCAAAATAGCGCGGTTTTTTGATCGCGTAGTCAAATGAGCGCGAAATCAAAAGAGAGAACAAAAAGAGTGTGACGGCGGTTTCAGAGATGTCAAAGATGTCACGGCGGCGGATGTCAAAGATCCTGGAGGCGTTTGGTACTTTCTATTGAAAAAAATAAGAAGAGGGAGGCGACTTTCGATGATTTTGTGGGGCTAGTTCGGGATATTTTGGATGAATGGAATCATCCTGTTTTTGGAATCCAAGAGAAGCCGCAAAAAACACATTGGTCAACTTGAAACGATCCAGACGTATCCTTACATGTTGATGTTACAGTCGTGGACAGAACTACGTTCTTTCTGTTGTGACTTTCTTACGGCTTCTCTTGGATTCCAAAAACAGGATGATTCCATTCATCCGAAATATCCCGAACTAGCCCCACAAAATCATCGAAAGTCGCCTCCCTCTCCTTATTTTTTTCAATAGAAAGTACCAAACGCCTCCAGGATCTTTGACATCCATGTGGTAACTTGGCCATTAACTTCATGAGATTTTCCGGCCCTCCCAAAGCTCCAAACGTTCCTAAATCTGACATGGCCGTCTGACACTTTTGTAATAACGAAGAGAACCGTTTCATTTGATCTGTATCCTCTTTCATGACTGGCCAGTCTTTCAATTGGCGCCTGTATTCGTGGGAAATGCGAAAGGTGTTCCCGTATTCCTTTTGGAGCAACTGTTTGGCCTTAACAAATCCTTGTGAGGGTGACAAATGGACACATGGCTTGATGAGTTCATGGGCGTCACCATCTGTGAACTGTGGGAGAAATCCCAGCTTTTCCTCATCGTCGGTGGTTCTTTTCTCGATTTGGAATTGAAATGATTGCATAAACGTCTGATATTCCAAAAGGTTACCACTGAATGACTTCAACTCTCTTCTAGGCAAGGTAGATTGTAATTGCACGCTCAGTAATTTGTCTAGCACTTGTGTCATAGAAGTTTGGGTCGATTCTTTGCTCGCAGATTCTTCCAAACCTGTGAGAGGTAACCCCTCTGGAGGCATTTCCTCATCTAATTTTGACCACACTCTCTCCTCGATTCGTTGTTTAGCGACTGCTTCTTCAATGGCCAATAGCTCATTTCCCCGAGCTATTGCACGAGCTGCCTCTTCCATTTTCCTCTCTTGCCTTTCCAACCCGATCATCCTTTTCTTGTACTCGAGCTCAAGTTCGAGCTCCCTCCTTTTAAATGAGGCTTCCAATCGGGCAAAAAGAACAGACTCTGATTCGGACTTTTTCGACGTTTTCGACATGTTCGAGACACTGTCATGTGCATGTATTTCCCAATCAGCAATCTTTCCTTCGGCATTTCGTAAAAAGAATATCTTTGAATCCAAATGTCAGTGACATCCGTGACATCTTTGACATCTATGAAATATCTCTCCCCTTCCGTGATTTAAATCCAACTATGCCCAACAACAAAATCCAAGTTATGAGAAGAGCTGAGTACCTTGCAAGGAAGTTCAATCGGGACAACAAGTTCAAAACCGATTATGTAATGTTCATGCACAATATGATAAAAAAGAAATATGTGGAGAAGGCGCCTCCTGTCTCAGATGACGATCCATCTCGGGTGTTTTATCTTCCCCATCATGGGGTGTATCACCCACACAAGCCTGGAAAATTGCGGGTGTTGTTTGACTGTTCGGCTCAATTTATGGGAGTTTCACTGAACTCTAAACTCTTTCCCGGCCCAGACTTGGCCAACTCAGTTTTGGGAGTGTTGATAAGATTTCGCCAAGAACAGGTGGTTTTAATCGCTGACATTGAATCCATGTTCTATCAAGTCCGGGTCCCTGAAAATGAACGCAACTTCCTGAAGTTCCTCTGGTGGCCCGAAGGTGATGTCACAAAGCCCATGGAAGAATACAGGCTTGCGGTTCATCTCTTTGGGGCTACAAGCTCACCGAGTTGTGCCAATTTTGCTCTTCAAAGATGTGCTGAGGACTGCAAGAACAAATTCAGTGAGGAGGCCATTAGTACACTCAAGGGCAATTTCTACGTTGACGACCTTCTCAAGTCAGTACCCACAGTTCGTGAAGCTCTTGCCCTTCAACGAGAAATCACAACCCTCTGTGCTACAGGAGGTTTTACACTGACCAAATTCATTTCCAACAGGCAAGCAGTGCTGAATTCTTTGGACGAAAATGTGAAAGCGAGGGCCGTGGCTAACGTCGACCTCGGCAAGGACAATGTGGTCGACAAAGCTTTGGGAGTGACATGGGACATCGTGAATGATACCCTGGGATTTAGTTTGCCTGTTGGGATTCACACCGTTTCAAGGAGAAACATTCTATCGGTAATCAATTCGGCTTATGATCCCTTGGGAATTGTTGCACCCAGCATGATCCCAATTAAATTGAAATTTAGAGAGCTGTGCATGAAAAAGGAACTGGGTTGGGATGACAGTGTTCCAATGAGTGAAGACTTGGAGGTGAAGAATCTGGTATCAGAACTTCATGGTCTAAAGGAGTTAGGGGTCCCCAGATGTTACAAGCCGGAGGCTTTTGGGACAATTAAATCTATCCGCCTTCATCACTTCTCTGACGCCAGCCAAACTGCCTATTCATCAGTCTCTTACTTATGTTTTGAGAATGATCAGGGAGACATTCAAGTCTCCTTCATCTTAGGGAAGGCTCGGTTGGCCCCAATGAAGACCTTTTCGATTCCACGCTTGGAATTGAGCGCAGCGGTTCTTTCTACCAAACAGGATGCGGTCATCAAGTCTGAGTTGGAATACGACTTGAAGGAGAGCATTTTCTGGACCGACAGCACTACTGTTATTCAATATATTCGCAACAAGGATAAGCGTTTCCACACGTTTGTCTCAAATCGGTTGTCAATTATTCACGAGGCAAGTACGGTGGACCAATGGAGATATGTCCCTTCCTCAATTAATCCAGCAGATGACGGATCACGAGGGCTTACGGTAGCAAAATTGTTGGGTGAATCAAGGTGGTTGAGAGGTCCAAACTTTCTTACGCTTCCAGCGTCGCAATGGCCGACCTTTCCTACAAGGGTCTTAGATATATCTGATAGCAACGAGACCGTTCAAAACACCATTTCTTGTGCTGTGACAAAGTCGCATGGAATGATAGAAAATTTGGCCATGCGTTGTGGGTCGTATTCGAAATTAAAGGCTGTTGTGAAGTTGGTGCTTCTAGCAGTGATGAAAATGCGAAAAACCAAAGACCCATCTGTGAACGATAAGATGATAGAAGAAAACATCTTCCTCAATACGCAAAACGAAGCATTTAGTTCGGAGATGAAGGATATTTCAATCGGCGGTGGAGTGAAGAAGACCAGTAGACTATCAAAGCTAAATCCCGTCTCAGTCGGGGGTCTAATACGTGTGGGAAGTCGTCTAAGAAACGCGGAGTCATCAAACGACTTTAAGTATCCGATTGTGTTGCCGAAAAATTTGAAAGTCACCGAGCTAATCCTGCAATCCGAACACCGAAAATGCGGTCATCTCGGCCGCGAGTATTTGCTCTCTGCTTTACGACAAACCTTATGGATTATTGGTGCCAACAGTTTGGTCCTACGAGAGCTTTATCGGTGCATCACATATAAAAAGATAAAAGCACAATCAATGCAACAAATTATGGCCGACCTACCATCTGATCGTCTCTCTCCTTGTCAACCATTCGAAAATACTGGAGTTGACTATTTTGGACCTTTTCTAGTCAAACGTGGGCGCTCGTATGAAAAGCGTTACGGCGTAATTTTCACCTGTTTAGTGACTAGGGCCGTCCACTTTGAAGTGGCTTTTTCCCTGGAAAGTGGTTCCTTCATTTCCTCTTTGAGAAGATTCATGGCCAGAAGGGGTCGAGTGAAGTTGATGCGATCAGACAATGGAACTAATTTCCACGGAGCTAATCAAGAATTAAAAAGCCAAATCTTAGCACTTGAGAAAAGTGGAATTGAACGAGCTGTGGAACATTGTGGTATTGTTTGGAAATTTAATCCCCCTGGAGCATCACATTATGGGGGTGTTTGGGAGAGAAATATACGGACAGCGAAACAAATTCTGGCTTCCATGCTCAAAGACCTTCCCCACGCTCTTACTGATGAAAGCTTGTCAACTCTTTTATGTGAGATAGAGGACATCATGAACAACAGACCATTGACCACTCCCTCGGAGGATCCACATGACCTTGAAGCTCTTACTCCCAACCACTTGCTGCGATTGAGAGGGGGAGAGGTCCATCAGTTTCAAGATTTCCACGAAGTTCAGTTTGCACGAAACCGTTGGAAACAAATTCAAGCAATCGCCGACCGCTTTTGGTTTAGGTGGCGAAAGGAATACTTGTCAAATTTGAGATCGAGGAGTAAGTGGACAAGGAATCACCACAACTTACAAATCGACGACATTGTCTTAGTGGTTGATGGAAATATGCCCAGAAACAAGTGGATGATGGGACGAGTGACGGAATGCATCCCAGGACGAGACGGAAAGGTACGAATAGCTAAAGTTCGAACCAAAACGGGAACATTTTGCCGACCAATAACCAAACTTTGCCTGTTGATGGGAAACCAACCGGATGAGGAATCGAAACACATGACTGGTTCCTGTTCCCAAACATGACAAACAAATGAATGGATGACCACTCCCATAGTGTTCATGGGGTAGGGGATGTGACGGCGGTTCAATGGTTTGTCACAGGCATGCTAAATCATCCATCTAAGTGAAGCGAATGCTAGTTTTCTTTAAAATCCTAGATTAATCTGTTTTGAGAATTAATTTGCCTAATGTGATTATTAGGGACGGGCAAAAAGTGCAAATCAAAAGAAGCTTTTGGTTACCAAAAGTTGCACCAAAATCAGCCCAAAATCGTAAAATAGAATGCAGAAAAAGGTCAAAAGCGCATATTAAAAACCAAAAAAGCGCTAATAAAACAGATGAAAGCAAAAAAACTGAAATTTCTGAGACAAAAAGCTTGATACCTTCTTGTCATCTGCTTGTTATTTGTTATTTTTCAATATTGAAGAGCAAAATTTAGATATTGAAGTAGTAGTAATCAATACTATAATAGCCTACGCTGGGAGCCGTAAAATCAGATTTAGTTTTAAAATTGAAAAAAACCTTCCAAAAGTAAACATTTTCAAAGAAGAAATAGCAAACTCTCAACAATTTGTTCATTTTAGGCCGAATTCGTAAAAAAATCGTGCAAATAAAAGGCGAAAAGTGCAAAAAGGCAAATAAATGTGTTTATGTTACCAAAAATCTTTTTACACTTTTTGCCCGTCCCTAGTGATCATAGTGATATTTATCAGAATAAGATCAAAGAGAGGGACTTTATTCAAGGTAATTCAAGTAAGTTTTCAACATTATCAAAGACCTTTCCATATTTTATGAGTTTGTATGTTTGAAATTAAGCATGTATTAACATATGGAGAAGATGCAACTTTTTCAGCAATTCAAGTTGTCCTGTATGTACTGAAGTTGAAATCCCCTGTCAATAATGGCGGCCTCAACATTGGGATTGGCATCGTCGGCAAATTCAAAATTATCACTCAAAAAGCGAATGCTGAACGGCTCTAAAACAGCTGAAAATGAATGAGGTGGTTAAAATTGGGCAGTGTGACCATTTCTTGCAACCATAAAACTTACAGCAAATTGATTTCATGGGTCCATTGGTTTTGGTGGCCAAGCCCATTCTGCCACATATTTGACTTCCAACTCCAAAATTAGAAATGCCTTTGACAGCACCAGGGATCACCAAACAATCAAACCCATTCATGGCCAATCCATTACCTCCATATCCGCAACAACCTTGACTAGTCTGAAAACATTTATGACAATTAAACAACACTGTTTCCTATAATTGGCACATGCATATACAGGGTGCGCCACTTAAAATCAGACAAGAAGAATTGCTAATTAAAGGGAACTAAGTCGTCAAATCAAAAAGCCTTTGCAACAAATGTTATTGATTGCAACAATATTTAACAGATCTATTACTAAGTTATTCGACATTGAGGCCTTTGCTTTTAACCATGGTCTTGAATCTCCTCTCTGCACATGAGCAAATGATCCGCACCTGCTCTGCTGGAATTTTAGTCCATGCAACCTAGGAACCCACATTTTTTTAACCTTTACTCTCCCCCTTCTTCTCCAGAATGGCCTAAATGGAAAAGTTCTTGGATTAAGATCTGGTTAATTTCGTTTCAAGAAGCCTTGAATCTATGCTCCCCACAGACAAACCTTGCTTGAACAATGACAATATCTTTTTACGAGCGTCTTTCTTGGTTGCCTTTTTTCTTGCTTTACAGCTAGAGTCCCCAATTCCCTCAAAACAATAAGTGATTGGCCTTTGAGCTGGATTTGGGGGGCATTGCCGGCCTTTATCAAACCTCTGTCCGATTTTAAGTGGCACTCCCTGTACGGAATGTCCAAAAGCAAGATTTGGAATTAAATTTGCCTTGCTGTACATTCAGTCATTAAGCCTTTATTATTCCGTGAGGTGTCCTCGTAATCACTTGAGAGTAGTGTGAGTGCTTTTCTTCCATCAAATAGTTTTCACTTTTTTTCTTAGTGTTGAATAAAACCTAACAAACTTTGTCTAAGAGCTGTAACATACATTTCCCAGCAACTGAAACAAAATAGAAATTGTTTATTGTAATGACGGTTTTTGAAACAAAAGTGCTTCTCTATTTAGCTTTTTTGAAAATCTCTTTTTGTGCAAGTTTTTGAAAAAATACAAGAGTTGGTGTTATTAATTTAACATAAAGACTAGAATGACTGAGTACAATCTCAGTGGCTCCCTACTACTAAAATGGAAAAATCTTTTCTGCAATAATCTGTTCAATACAAGAAAAGTTACAAAAATGGAATCTAAGGTTTTTCAGGATTTGTGGTTAGGTGCTCCCTTACTTTTATCAAATACTCATTTCCTTACCTTCACAAAAGCGTTGGCATTTTTTGTTCCAGAGACGGCAAAATCGGTCTCAAAATTATTAGTGAACCAACAAATTCGACAATTCCCACTTTCCCGTCTGAAAGATAAGCCCTCAAATGAAAAGGTATAAAACAGTTGAAAAAAAGGTTTGAAACCTGACCGAACACAAATCCTTTGATTTTGGTTAGCCAAGTGTTGACCATTTCCTTCATTATAGTTAAAAGTCCGAACTGTTCCACCTGATCCAGTGAAATATTGGGTGCATCCTTGGGGTGGAAGGTTGGGATCATCACATCTGATTTGGTTGACCTAGGGAGGTATTTCAGTCTATTGCTCAAACAATCGTTTAATGTGTGCTTCTGCTATTTTCAAAAAACATGATTTGGTGTTATAAAATGAAAAAGGGATTCAATGGAGATACTAAGTTGAGTAAGGAATTTCATGCAGACATCGGATTTGGACTCATGCTCAAAAAATAAGCATTTGCTTTTCGATAAGAAATTATATTTATGACCAAACCTCGGACCTCTGTTTCATTGGATGGTACATGCAAAAGAATTAATCGATAGCTTTGTAGTCAACAATTGCCAAAAAACTTGAAAAATATTCCATCTTTTGCCCAGCAAAAGATTAAAATCCTTCTTAAGAATTTTTTGCCCTTGAGGATTGGTGATAACTGTCATGTAAACTTACCTTTATAAACCAATCGCGATTTGAAACTGGTGCTCCATTCAGAGTGTCTCCAAATTGAAACACCAAATTATTGCAAGTGGGACTGGCATCGACGTACACTAAAATGTAACAATCACTTTAGAAAAAGAATGAAAGGCTGGAAAGCCAATAGGTTTTGAGAGCTAAATTTATTCTGATCAAACTAAGCAATCTGGATTCAAAATAACTCACAAAACCTCCCATATCATCTCTTAATTAATCACTAGAGCAGCCGAAAATATTTAATTTTGAAGGTCAAATTTTTAAAAAATATTCAAACAAAAAACATGAAAACATTAAAAAAATATTAAAATCACTACCAAATATTTAAAAATATATATTTCAATTTGTAAGGAGTTTGGAGTGATAAATTGGTATTTTTGAAATTTTGATTAAAAATCCAAATATATTGATGAAAAATTTGCAATGGTAGAAATATAACTAAACAAATCTTCAGTGCTAAACAATCATACCGGGCAATGGAAATTGGTTATTCTTGACAATCATTATTTTTACCCTGCATTTAATTAATATTTTACTGCCTAAGGTTTGGTTGAATATTCAAACAAGAGTTTACATTTTTTTTCTGGTTGGAGTTGCAGCTTTCTATTTTGGTGAGAGGACAACTCGACCCAGCGGACAGCTCGACCCAGGACAACTCGACCCAACGGACAACTCGACCCAGTGGACAAGTCGACCCAACGGACAACCCGACCCAGGACAACTCGACCCAGTGGACAACTCGACCCAGCGGACAACTCGACCCAGTGGACAACTGGCCCAACGGATGACTTGACCCAACGGACAACTCGACCCAGCGGACAACTTAACCTAATGAACAACTTGACCCAGCAGAAATTCGACTTAGTGGACAACTTCAAAAAGGCACAAAATAGAACTAACCAATCAATTGAACTTCTAGTAATCAAAATTGCATGGCAGATCCCCATTTTTCAGAAAATCTATAAAATGTGTATAACTTCATATTTTCAAAAGGCATTTTTGCTATTGAATATCATTTTACTGATTTTTCCTACTGCCAAAGGCAGATTGTTTCTTCCTCAAATTTGATTTTTTGAATTAAAGTGAATATTTTGAACCACTAGTTTGAGTTTTGTGCTTTTTCAGATTTCCACAAGCTCGACTGTTGTAGTGGGTTTAGTTGTTTTCAGAGTCGAGTTGTTCATAAGGTTAAGTTGTCCGCTGGGTCAAGTTGTCCACTGGGTCGAGTTGTCCTGGGTCGGGTTGTCTGTTGGGTCGACTTGTCCGTTGGGTCGAGTTGTCCGTTGGGTCGAGTTGTCCGTTGGGTCGAGTTGTCCGTTGGGTCGAGTTGTCCGCTGGGTCGAGTTGTCCTGGAACCTTCTATTTTAGAATTAAATCCCTTAATGTAATTTTTGAGGCCACGCTGACCAAATTCCCGCGCACATTTTCCATTTTAATTTCCTATTCCCGTCAAAACGAGTCATTAAAGTTGAAAAATGTAAGATTTTGACAATGTAATTTTTGGTAAGGTCAGATTTTTTGTCAAATTTTCAAAAGATTTCCTGAAATATTGAGATTCTTGAAATATTTCAATGAAAAACGGGAGTTTTCCCTAAATTTTTAAAGAAAAAGCCCAAATATTTAAAAAGTGCTCAAAAGCAGAATATATTTAAATTAAATATTTTTGTATTCAATGAAATATTTTCGGCCGCTCTATTAATCACTAACTGTGCTCGCCAGAGTTCGTTCCACACAACACAGGAGGTGAGGGACCACCCGGATTTGTGACTATAAAGGAATCTGTGAGGCATTGAGACGCTGTATTGGCCACAGGAGCACTCAAGGAGCTGGTTTCTACTCCATTTAATATTCTTAAGGATTGAGATGTTGATGTTGAAGGTCCTGAGATGGTAAAACGCTCAAAATCAAGTCTTAACTGCAAAATAAAGGTATGAAATAAAATAATCAAGTTGATTCCTTTTAAGAGAGAAAGTGGCAATAATAACCTGACAGATGTTGTTATCCAATCGGCAAATCTGAGACCGGCATGGACCAGATTGTTCCAATCCTGGAGATTCAAAATAGGTGCAATTCTGGCTGGATGATTGGCTGCATTGGATCTTGACTAAAATTCAATCAGTTGTTAGATTTTTGTATCAGTAAAAAGCCAATCAAAAACAGTTCTTACAAATGCAACACACTCCAAATCCGCTGGCACATGATTGGGATGCAATGCCACCAAGATCACTGCATTCATTTGGAGTGTAACAGGTCCCTGTTTGAGGCATTTCTGTGGTGCATAGAGAATTTTGGAACCTTGAAACAAAGGTGATTTAGACATTGAGATCATTTTGAAAATAAGACAAACAAAAGGTCATTCAATTTTTTCATATTGCTCTCAAAAAATAATTGACCTTGGATTAAGATAAGGCCAGGTTTGATTGTATTCATGTGTGGTCAGCTTGTTGAAATCAAGATGAGAAAAAGATGTTGACAAATAACAACTGATCAATCCCAAAAGTTGTTTTGCGTTTGTCAATACACGATGGATTGCCGAAATGAAATTGAAGGCCAATGAGTCATTACTTCGGCGTAATAGATGGTTTGTTGAATGTTCAAAGTTCTGTGTTCTGACCAACTTGTTACAAATCCTTCCTTGAGCCATCCTGGATTTACTCTAAAATTTACACATATCTAACATTATATGGCTATTGTTGTGGCATTCCTTTGATTGATTTTACCAAAACATACTTAGCATTTTTTGCAACAATAGACTAAAAACCTGAGGGTTCATAATGGGCAAAATATTCTGCAATAGGGAGGCTAGTCGTTTTTGTGCTGGGTTTCAAATCAGGGGGCAAAAAGTTTTAGCTGTGTTAAGTTCAGCAAACAGTCCCCATACAAAGTGGACAGAAGTTGATTTCATCTGGCAATTTTACAACATTAACAAGAAATCTTCAAATGCAAGTTTTCCTTTCACTTTCTCAATGAGAAATGCAGGGGGAGGTTTGAGCGATCTCTTCAAAAATATTATCAAGGGTGGATGAAACAAGAGAAAAAAGTCTTGTTCGTCAATGTACATAAGACCCTGGTAAGTGCAAGGGTTTTCGCAATTTTCAGACCGCCTTTATGACTTGGATGCTATGAAAAATGTCAAATTGCAAGTTTGGACATATTGACTCCCTGTTTTGTAAGAATATGGAAAAAATATTATTTTAATCAAAAAATAGCAAGCACTTAAAAAGACCTTTGATATTGAAGAGTAATAGGTAGAAAAAACGGCATTTTGATTGGTCCCTTGATGGTCTTGGAGTTTGACGATACAAATTAGTGCTTCTAACATCACTTACACTTGTACTTACACAAAAACAGGAGCCTTTGTTGAGAATTTTCTCATGCAAGAACGAGCAAGTAAAGTTTGCATATTTTTCCAAAATCCTAATCAAAGGTGTTCAAACTTACGATTCGACATTTTTCATAACATCTAAGTCATAAGAGCGGTCTGTAAGAGGCAAAAGTCCTTCCACTTCCAAAATTATTACAAGCCATGTACCGTTGCCAAACATTTTCTCTTTTTTCATATACCCGCGATACAATTTTTGAAGAGATCACTCAAACCTCCCCCTGCATTTCTCATTGTCACGTAAGTGTGTCATCAACATTTGCGTTTTAAATCAATAAACTTAGCTTTTATTGAAGAAAGACTTTCAGTCCACACTATGCAATTTTCTCAATTCATCAAACATTGAAGCACCATCCAAATAATGGTATGGCCTAAGATCAATTACAAATATTGCCATAGGTCCTCCAATCAGAACAATAGAAATGCAACAGAATGTCTTTTTGGTTGGAAAGTACTAATATTTTTTTCTACAGTTATCGGCCTCAAGCAATAGTTCGTACATCTATCCAGAAATAAAGTGGTCCACAAAAAACTAGAGTCTCCAAAACAAGAAAACTCTCGTGATCCATAAAACATCTTCAAATGGTAAAGAAAATGGCTCACCTGACAATTCGGAAAAGGTTAACTACAAAGACGGAGATGTAACGATACGGAATTATTCTTAAGCACTTTGCTAAACTTACATTTTCCTTCGCGGTTTCCCAAAGTGCTTGAAAAGCAAAGCACGACTATGTACCAGAAAATCGACCTCAACATGGTTGAGCTTTTGCAAATGAACTGAGAACTCAATGGAATTTGAAATGCAATTAGCCAAAGTCCCAATCTTCTTAATAGGATAACAATTGAACTTGGGAAAAAATGTAATTGCAGAACACTAATTACGATGTAGTTGGGCCAAATCATTTTAATTGACCCCGTCATTTTTTGTATTGCTTAATCGAAAGAAGAAAACCATTTGACTATTCGTCACTTTGCATTTGCACTCAGATCTTTCAAGAGCTGATTATGATGTTCTTAAATGTTATTCTCGTCTTTGTATCTTGTCTTGAGATTGGGTACTTGGAAAAGATCGAAACTCGGCAACAGAAACGTAAGTTCATCCTTCTAATATTAAAAGTATTTGGTCAATTTTTGCAATATTTTAGTATTCTCTCTCTTCAATGTTGTTCAATTTCGCAATGATCCCTGTCGATCGAATGTGCGTGGATCTGGGTGAGTTAGTGTATGCAGTACACTATAATCCAAAAGTTTTCTCCTGTCGTTTTTCAAAATGGGCAAGATATAAGATCAATAAAGGTCAAAAACAAAAGTCGCATAAAAAGTTCAGCAATGGTCTGTTGCAAGTCGTGGAACATTTTTGTGATCTTTTGGGTATTTATTATGATAAGTAGGGATGGGCAAAAGGTGTAAAAAGATTTTTGGTAACATAAACAAAGTTATTTGCCTTTTTGCACTTTTCGCCTTTATTTGCACGTTTTTTTTACGAATTCGGCCTAAAAAGAACAAATTGTTGAGAGTTTGTTATTTCTTCTTTGAAAA
>JAAGOF010000046.1:271886-514257 GCA_010645155.1 Tigriopus japonicus | reverse complement strand
GGTAATTTGATGTTCGATCAAACATATTGGCTCTCTTTTGATTTCCGCGCTAATTTCATATGGCGATCAAAAAACCGCTCTATTTTGATTGTCGGTCATTTGATTCGCTCTAAAGTTATAGGACACCATCGTTCACGCCTCTCTTCCAACGATTGGAGCGAAAGAATGGATAGGCGGTTTTCGTAGGGTAGGTCCCAGAGGTTTTTAACCAACTTTGTAGCTCTTCTCTGAACCTTTTCGATCATTTTTGCGTCACCGCGGTTAATGGGATTCCAAATTTGCGATGAAAACTCGATAAGTGGACGCACGTATGTTTTAAATAGTCCCATAAATTTTTTTGGATCCCTGGATAAGAAATGACGCCGGATCATTCCCAACACTTTGTTCGACTTTAAAATTAGGCTTGCACAATGGCCACTGAATGTTAATCGACTGTCAAATGATACTCCCAAATCAACGTGACGTGATTGACGTGAGAGGGAGTTTCCGCCAATCTTATAGTCGAAATCCACGCCGTATGACTTGCGGCCAACTCCCCATGCAACACATTTTCCCGAATTGAAATGCATTCCGTTCCGCGTAGCCCAATCACAAACCGAATCAATATCAGCTTGAAGCTCCTGCATTGACATTCCCATACACTGGTAACCTGTGTGAAGAGTTTGACATCGTCTGCAAACTTAATGTCAAGGGATCCATGCTTTGGTTTCAAATCATTTATAAACACCAAGAATAAGAGTGGGCCAAGGACACTGCCCTGAGGAACTCCAGAAGTCACTTCAACCCAACGGGAGGAACGTCCATTGAGTACCACTCTCTGTTTTCTGCACATGAGCCAAGAACATATCCAGTTCAGCAAGGCACCGCCAACCCCTGCCCGTCGAAGCTTTAGAATGAGCAAGGAATGGCTAACCTTGTCAAATGCTTTCGAAAAGTCCATAAAAATTACGTCTACTGGCAGCTTATTTTCCAAGGAATGGGTCAAGTAGTCGTGGAGTAACAAACCGCTCGTAGTGCAAGATAGGCCAGCACGAAATCCATGTTGCTCGGATGAAAAGAGGTTGTGGTCGTTCATGAATTTCGTCATCTTGTCCTTCACAATTCTTTCCATCACCTTGCAGCACACGGAGGTCAATGATACAGGTCTATAATTTGAGGCTCTTGTGACGTCACCACTCTTGTGGAGTGGAGTCACATTGCCTGACAACCAATCATCTGGAAGATGTCCCGATCCAAAAGACTTGTTGAACAATAAAGCGAGTGGTTCCGCTAGGGACGAGGCTAGCCTCTTCAGAGTGAACGCTGAAATGTTGTCCGGCCCAGGAGCAGAAGACGTCTTGAGTTGTTTTAACTTCTCAAGCACATCAGATGAATGGAACACGATGTTTGACAGTATTGTGGTGGAACCAGCGCCAGTGTTTTGGTATGGAAAATTAGAAGACGATTGGTCCCTCCCAGAGAAGACGGACGAGAAATGATCATTAAGAATGTTTACAACGTCGGACACATCATCCTGAAGGATTCCTTGATCATCTACAAGAGCGTTTATCGTTTTTCCTCCAAGTCTCACGTCTCGAACGTATGCATGGAGAGAGCGCACATTCTTTTTGCGGGCCAGAGTTTCCTCAAACGTTATCTTAGCCCCCCGAATCCAATTCTGGACCTGGCTTCGATAACATTTGAACTTTTTGAGGTCGCTTTCGTTCCTTGTATCTTTATATTTCAACCACAAATGTCTTTTCTTTCGAATTTTCCGCACAAGGTCATCCTTCAGCCACAAGGGATTGTTCTCGCGTCGTAGCCTCCACGGTACGAAAAAAGACATGCCAACTTTGATCTGCTTGCAGAAAACATTCCAAGCATCCGTTGTTGACATAGGGAGAAGCACATCAATCCATGAGATTTCATCCAAAAAAGACTTGAAGTCGTCATAACTCCCTTTTGAGTATACTGGCACCAGTTCTCCCGATATCGTGAAGGTGACGGCAGTAAGAAATTGGCACTCCAGCGGATAGTGATCACTAATTATCAAGTCTTCTCTAATTTTCACGAACAACACCATGTCGGGGCATGTGGTGAGTAACAGGTCCAAAGTATTTCCCGCAATGTGTGTTGGCTCTTCAACGTGTTGATTTAGAAAACCATTAGCAAGTGCGTCCAGAAAGGCTTGTTCGTCGTTCGAACCACCTTGAAAAGTTGTCCAATCTATAGATGGGTAATTAAAGTCTCCAAAAATGGCAGAGTCCGAGCCACAAGACACAAGGAAACTTTTGAGTTTTACACGTGATGCCTGATCGGCATTTGGCGAGAGGTACGTACAATAAACAGATGTGTTGCCCACTTTTATGCCACAAGTCCCTGGCTCGTCCACATTCAGTGGGTAAAAATTAAGGTCTTTTCGAACCAAGATGACATTTCCTCCACCTCGTCCATTATGCGTATCAAGACGGTCTTTTCGAGCGCCAACAACATATTGGGGGAGTTCCAGCCCTGAAGAGTCGATGCCCTTGTGCAGCCATGTCTCGCTAATGAGAACAATCGAAGGTGCTTCAACAGCGATAAGGGACTTCATTTCATCTAGTTTGCTCACAATGCTACGAGCGTTGAAGTAAATGGCACTAATTGGTTTGGACGCGATTGTGAACGATGAGAAATTAGATTAGATTGTCTTTGAAATCAAAGAGGTGGTAAGCACAGCGCAATCTAAGATGTTGACGTGAGTGCGTTCCGATCAGATCGTGTTTGTCTTGTATAGGACGACACATTGATGGGATCAATCTTTGCTTTCTTTTTTGCCTTTTTCCTTTCCGTTGCATTGGTTGGTGAAGCCGTTAACTCAGATGCATGAATGGTTGGATCGTGGGATTCAGTGCCAATCTCCTCCGCAATGGAGGTGTAAACCATATCCACCTTGTTCAAGTCCTTAACAGCGGCGGTATCATTCACTATTTTTTTTCATGATGCACCTTCTCAAGGATGGCTAAATTGCGTTGGTCTGGGATTAATGAAGAGTCTTCATTCTCACGCTGTTCAAAATCTTGGTTCTCAGGTTCAGAGACGTCTTTCCCAAAGTGAGGATCAGTCTCGAATCCCGATGTATTTCTTTTTGAGGAGGTCCCCCGCTGGGAACAAGCCATTCTGAGATGGGCTGTCCCTCCACAATTATAGCATTTCCTGATTTGGTCTGGATGGGAAATCCGAATTTTCCACCGCCCGACCTGGATGAAATCTGGAATTTCTCCACTGACCTTTACAGGTACTCGCATGTTTCCTGTTCCAAGTCCTCCAAGAGGCGAATCCTTCCCAAACGTCTCCTCAACGATGGTGGAGTTTGGAATAGCAAAAGATCTGATTGCTTGGATCAACTCGTCACAAGAAACCTCGTCGGGGACTTGAAGGAACCTCAAGAACGCTTCCTTTGCACCTCCACGAATGGTACAAGTCCACGTTTTACCCTCAATGATCCTTTTGAACTCAACCTTTGTTCCAAAGCGTTTGTTGACGACTATTTCTTTCTTGGTAACGACCACAATTGGTTTACCAACCGATCCCACTCCTTTTACCCTTATAATCTCATCACGAGATAGGGCAAGATCCTGAAAGATGAACTTGACCACAACGTCGCTCAAGACAGTGGGCTTTTTGAATTGACCAATTAGATTTGAAATGTACAGGGATGGGCACCTAAATCCGGATTGGTTTAGCGTCATTAAATAGCGGCAATAATACCATGCAGAGCATCAAGTAACTTATAAGTAGAGCGGCCGAAAATATTTAATTTTCAAGGCCAAATATTTAAATAATATTTAAGGAAAAAACATCAAAATATTTAATAAAATATTTAAAAAGTACCCAAATATTTAAAAAATATTTAATTTTGTAGGTATTCAGGGGAATTAATTGGTATTTTTAGAGCTTCTTCTGTATTCAAAATCCAAATTTTTGATGAAAATTTTGCAACGACGAAAATGCAGGTAGACAAATCTTTGGCGAAAAACATTCATACCATGTAGTGAAAATTGGTTATTCTTGACAGTCTTTATTTTTACCCTAGATTTAATCAAAATGTTATTGGCCAAGATTTGGTTGAACATTCAACCCAGAGTTTCCCGAATTTTCTTTTGGTTGGAGCTGTGCTTTTCTTTTCTAGATTCAAATCCGTTAATGTAATTTTCAAGGCCAAATCGACCAAATATTTCTTTCCCACGCAGAATACTTTCCCAATTTATTTGTTGACTATTCACCTAAATAATTGGCTTAATAATAAAAAAAGGGAGATCTTGAAAATATTGGTTTGTGAAGGTCAGATTGTTTGCCAAAATTTCAAAAAATATGCGGAAATCATGATGATTCTTGATATAATTCAAAGAAACCAAGGGAATTTTCCTTTAGTTTTGGAAGAAAAAGCCCAAATATTTAAAAAGTGTTCAATATGGTAAAATATTTAGATTAAATATTTATATATTCAATTAAATATTTTCGGCCGCTCTACTTATAAGGAATTCAGGGCATATATTTGAACTGAACAGCTATCATGCGTTTAATCCTGGGCCTAAAGGCATGGCAAGCCTTAATGACCTCAGCGGCCTGAATCTTGATCCGGCTCTTCTTGATGGCAGCCTTGAGGGTATTAATCTTGCGGTGGCTGGTGGCACATACCTCCCTTTCTAACTTGCATTAGAAGTAGAAGCCCAATGGGTTCAAGTCAGGCGAGTTAGAGGGCCAGATGCTGGCATCCCAAAACTTGATGAAATTTGCCTTGAGGACATTGAGCATCTTCTTGGCTGTGTGGGCTGGGGCAGAATCCTGTTGGAACACGAAGTTCTTTCCGGCAGCTTGGGCCTTCATCCACGGAATGACAATAAACTCTGGGACCTCAAAATAATTGTCAGCGCCCAATTTTTCCTTTGGCGCAAAGAAGTGGGGTGGCATCGTGGCGCCATTGCTCCCAATCATGCCTAAGGTCATGATGGAGGCAGGAAACTTGGTTGTCTGGATGGGAAGAACATCAGACTTCTTGTTGGTAATGAACCTGTCGTTCTGGCTGTTGAAAGACCTGTCCACAGTTCACATCTTTTCATCGCTGAAGAAGATGATTTGTCCTCCATTGGACTTCATGTCATTCAGAATCTTCCTCCCATTTTGTACCCTCTTCTCCTTCATTGACGTCGTTAAGATGTGGCGCTTGGACAGCTTAAAGCTTTTCAACTTTAGGTATTCTTTTAGGGCCCTGCTGATCGTTCTTCGGCTCACATTTCTCTTCCTGGCAAAGACAATCATGGGGGGAGGTACCGATGCTCCGTTTCAAGCCGGCTAGGAACCTGGGAGAGCGAATTTTGTCGCTTCTTAATGCGTGGGACGAACGTTCAGGCCCTTTTTCCACGTTTCCAACGGTTTTACACGTCATAGACAGTTGGCTTTGGGTAGCCAAGAGCCGTCGTGATGGCGGCAGGTTTGTTGCCCGCTTGAGCCATTTCAAAAATTGCAAACCTTTTTGACACCTCAATGTTATTTTTTGATCTGACGATGAGTTGATATCTTGCAATTGAATGTTTACATTCCAGCAATTCCAAGTAAGCAACGCAATCCCCAATCGGACTTCCGGAATTATTAGCTTTTGAAAATAGTCCAGATTTAGGTGTTCATCCCTGTAGAATCAAATGCTTCTACAATCTGGAAAGGGGTTAAGCTGTCAATTCAATAGTCGATTCTAGTCGAAGTCAAATGGCACAAACTTTTCAATCAGTTAGGCGGATAAGGAAATGTCAAGCGGAGAACAGGGCTGCCAGGTAATCGGAGACAAAAAACGCCAGATGAACCAATCAAAAACGCCAGAAAACGCCAGATTCCAGTCAATTTTCTATTTGTAACCTTTTAGCTAAGTTTTGCTTTCTTTGCCATTTCTTCAGTTTCATTTGCTGCCAATTGATCCGGGAATCCACCCGCACGGCCAATCGATCTCGGCACTGGTTTTCCGCTGCCACCATGTAGCACGCTGAGTAGCCGCGAGGCCACTCACCGTGTAGTGAGTAGAGAGAGATGTACTTCAATACTGGTTTCTATTCTGGATGCTAAGGGTATTTATATAAAGCTTGGGGGGAGGGGTAGTGAGCAACACAGTTGCTCATACGCGAGCACGCCACACCTTCCCCCAGATCAAAGATCTCACAACAAAAAAATCAAGAACAACCCATCGATCCGGGAATCCACCCGAACGGCCCATCGATCTCGGGAATCCACCCGAACGTCCAATCGATCCGGGAACTCACCTGCACGACCTATCGATCCGGGAATCCACCCGCACGGCCAATCGATCTCAGGTCGATTGGCCTGAGTCGACCTGACTCAGGCCAATCGACAAAATCAGCTCAAAATGCTTTTGAGGCCATCAAGATCTTTAAGCTCTCGAGTTCTCCTGGACCTGATGGTGTGACATCTCAGTTTCTGGATGAAATGTTCACAGATTCTTGTCCCTGTTTTCTCCTATTTGATGCGTTGCATTTTAGATCAGGACAAGTTTCCCTCCTCATTGAAAATAGCTCATGTTTTTTTTAAATTAATTAATTAATTTAATTTTTTTTATTGTGGGTGCTAGGGTCGGAGGTTTGAGCCTCGCCCGGCCAGCGAAGCCAGCCATCACATCTTCCAAATCATTTCCGATAGGCAATCTCGTGTCCGGTATCAGATTGGTTCTCCGTCTGTGGGTGTGGATTAGCGTCTAAAAGTTTCCCTGTGAAAGGTCGGGGAGGAGAATCGAACCTGGGACCTCTCTCACTACAGGAAACTGCGCTAACCACGACACCACGTCTCCTCCCCATGTTGTTTCACTTCTTAAGGGCGGAGATACGTCCCTCCCTAGAAATTATAGGCCCATTTCTCTGACTTCCAGTATTGCAAAGGTCTTGGAGAAAATAATGAAGCCCAAGCTTGTAGAGTATTTGGAAGCCCATGATATCTTTTCCCTTGGGCTACATGTATTTTGATGTACCCTGAGCTCATTTTAGTACAGTAACTTGCCCAATTGACATGTGTTTTGTTAAACGCTATGTTTTTGAGAACTGCCATTATTGACTAAGTTTAAACTGATATTGGTCTTAGCCCTACGTGACCTTTTCTCAATTCATGACTAAAAAGTTATATGCTGTTGTGTTGTACCCTCTCTCATTTACTTTTTTCGATTTAACTCCCTTACTCCTTGATGGCCAATTGGGTGTTGGTTCGAGTGGACATAACCATAAACAATAATCAATTGGTTGACCATATTGTAGATCATGGTCTTTTGCTCGATCAATTCAAACGTATTTGATCCAGGATACGGTTCTAAATTGGATTGTTAGTTTCATGAGCAAAAGGAAGCAAATGGTTAAGGTTGAAGGATGTCATCAAGGACCATTAAATGGCATGCATGATGTCAAGTCTGGTGATCCATTAGGTTCCATTTTAGGTCCGCTCCTTTTTATGCTATCTATTTATTGCTCCTATGCAGAAGTTTTGCACAAATAGTACAAAAGCTAGTATTTCATCATATGCTGATGAAACAAAATTAACTCGTGGAAGGAATGGTTAGGACTCAAAAAGTCCTGTCCAGGGGTAGGCTTGTCCGGTGGGCTGCGGCCCACATGTGGGCCCAAGGGTGGTCATTGGTGGGCCCAGGCAAGCGCTATGGGGAAAGTCCAAAACAGTGGGCCGTGAGCCACCGATAGAACTGTGCTCGTGGGACCAAAGCTCTATCATCATTAATTTGTAGGACCCTGGACCTACCAACGTCTGTTTTGTGGCCCTTGACAACTTGTCATCAAATAGGTGAGCCCTGACCTAAAAGTGGTTGCAAACCCCTGGTCTAGTTGATGAGTTGAGCAAGTCATTGCTCAATGACGTTTGAGGCGTCCAAATTGGATGTACCACTTAAAGACAATCGAGGTTGTGATATTGAGCAGGTATTGTCCATAAGAGATATTTAAAAATTCATCCATAATGATGGTAAGTTCAATGAGCATATCCAGCTGAGGGTGGGGAAGGCATTTCAAACGTGCTGTGGATCTATTGCACTTTCAAGTTCAGAGATAGCGTTACAATGCTAACTCTGATCAACTCGTTTGTTCAGCCTTATCTTGAAAATGCTTCCCCTATTTGGGCTCCAATGAGTCCGGCAGGTTTACAAAAGGTCGAGCAGGTCCAAAGATGTTTCACTAGCAACATCTCAGGAATGAGAGAGCTCTCGTTATGGGAAAGATTTCAAAAGTTAGGGCTGTACAGTACTCAGAGAAGTAATGAAATCGAAAGGTATCTGATACTGTATGTCTTCAAGAGCGTTCAAGGGCTCTGTCCCAACCCAGGCTTTGAGATCAGTTGTAACGATCGTAGAGATTTTACGTGCGTTGTGACCGGTCCTGACGCCCGGAGCTCAGAAACAAAGCGCGAACTTAAAGGACTCATTGTTGACGAAGTCAGTCTGATGAAATTCTGATAAACAAAACACAAGGCCTGTAAAGAAGTTAGTCGGTAAATTTGGGGGTTACATCGGATTTGAGGTAAATGTGAGTCAGTGCTTTTTTGAGTTTGAACATGCTGCAAATTTGGGCCCTTCAATTGTTAAAAAAATCGCAAGAAATTTGAGGGTGCCCCAAGGGAGACGAAAAACATTGAGGCGTCTTATGAAGCTTTTAGTTCGGATGGTCGTTTAATCGATTTCAATTCGTGTACATGATTTACGTATTCAATTGTTAACAAAAAACAATAGAATTAATCTTATCTGCTCAGTGAGGCACCAGGAGACACTGCGTTTCGAAACTCACTTTTCTTGTCGTCTTACGCGCTGATGCAAGATAGAAATGCCTGTTCAATGACTTCATATCCGTGTTGGAACAGTGAGCGGTTGGCCTGTATACGAACCAAAGTACCATCAAGAGAAAGCCATCCTATGATGTAAAAAGGACTCAATGTTCCAACAAGATGCGACCCATCGCATCATGCAAGTACAGTAGGCTGCGCCTTATTTGACTATACAGTATAAGACCATGTTCCTACTTAATAAGTAGCAGTCTTTTGACACTTGTCCGACCGTTGGTCGACAGTTGATCACTTGTTCCATCCTTAGTTGCATTCTCCTTATTTCTGGCTAAGTCTCGTGTCCAAGTTCTTACCGAACTAGATCGAGCAATACAGGCCTCTCTATTTCATCAAAAATGTTTAAGCATCTAGATCCCTTGCAACTCAACGATGTCATGAAGCAAATGAAGTCAAATTGTTTGATTTTGACTAAAATTACCTTGAAAATTCTAATAAGCAAATTGAACCATGTTATTTATAAAGAATGCTTAAATTGAAGAGTAATGACAAGAACAAGAGAAAAATGTAGAAAAAGACAAGGCAAAAAGTTTTTAAAAAGTAGAAAAAACGGCAAAAAAAGTAAAAAAGTTACCAAATCTAAGCTTTTAAGTATAATCAAGTACGTCTACCCTTCGAAATCTATGGAAATCTGCAACCAGGTAGCATTTAAATGTGTTGCAATGGATATCATGCATTTTAGTCATGGAAAAGTTCAGTTAGTTCTATTTATTAAACTCTTCATTAAATATAAGTATACAGATGAATTCTAAAATTACTTTTGGAACTCCCTTGCAAGGCTGAAGTACTAGTATCTATCTAAACTTCGTAAAAAGCCAACCATGAATAAATAAACTACTTTTTTGACCTAATTTTTGTATTTTGTTTTGGTGTTTTGTGCACCGATAAGATTTGTAAACAATTAGATTATTGCGGCTAAAGTTCCAAGGATCTACAATAAATTTCTTGGAGGAGCCAAATCCAATTCTAGTATTTTTGATCTTACTACGCCATTTTCCGTACTCTTTCAAAACACGATTTTGAATAATTGGAACAGAGAAATAAGTTTGTTTTGACAAAATGGCTTGCACAAATAATTGTTATTTATTTTCAGTGTGTCGGAAAAGTTTGCAAAAGCTGTTTAAAAATGTTTGCATGATTTGATTTCACGCCAGTAAAATTAGAGGTGAAAGAGATTTTAGAGGTCAGACATAAAAGTTTTCGCTACTTTCCTTGGCCTTGAAAAGCAAAAAAAAACGGAAAGGAGCCAAAGAGCGCGTTCACCGCACCCCAAAAAGCGGCAGATTCGCGTGAATGCACAAAAGATGGAAGCATTTGCTAAATATTTATTCAAAAAATGCATTGGGATACAAATGTGGTTAAAAAAGAAAAAAAAATGATTGAAAAAAGTTAAATCTATCAAAAAATGGCAAAAGAGTAAAAAAAAATACTTTTTTTTCCTTGCTCTAGTAATGACTCAAAGGCGTTAAGTGGTCATATGTTTATCAATACTCTAAATAATTTTGACATATATCTTTGGGTTGCTTGCAAGTCTGATATGAGGTCATTGATAAACTGAGAAGTTTAGCAAGAAACACAACGCATTTCAAAGGCTTTTCCTGAACAATGAAAACAATCATTTACATGTTTTTAGTGGGGTCGAATCTTAGATCATTGGCAAAGTGGTTCTAATTACAGCACTTAATTAAACCCTCCAATTTTGATGCTCATTGTTGTCAGGTATTTTAACATTTTGATCGAGTATTGCGTTTTGATTAAGCTGATGTTGTTATCAAATATACCACATTCCACAGCGCAAGCAAGATTGTCAAGATAAGAAAGAGTGTCACTTAAGACACACTTGAAAAGATTTTTTTTTTAATTTGATTCCTTTGGACTTGCAAACAGCAATCTGACGTTGGTAAGCACTAAGGATGTTGAAATTTTCTGTTGCTTTAAGTCAATTTTTCACACGGTCCTTCAAAAAGCTTGGACTTCCTGATCTTCTCAGAGACCTTCGCAATACTGGAAGTCAGAGAAATAGGCCTATAATTACGAGGGAGTGACTTATCTTCGCCCTTAAAAATTGGAACGACATGAGCTACTTTTAGAGAAGAGGGAAACTTGCCCTGATCTAAGATGCGACGCATCAAAATGGAGAAAACAGGGGCAAGAATATGTGAGCATTTCATCAGAAACTGAGATGTCACACCATCAGGTCCAGGAGAACTCGAGAGCTTTTAAGCTCTTGATGGCCTCAAAAGCATCTTGATCTGTGACTACCACTACCAGATCCTCCAATCGATTATCCTGACTATCAATCCTAGTCTCATCAACAACATTGCTACAGTCATGACCTGCTCTACCAACCCTTTTCGGAATTGAAAATACACTTGAGAACTGATCTCCAAGCATATTGGCCATAACTTCATTTTCTTTAACAGTTTTACCATCAACCTCTAATGGTCCTACAGGATGTTTCACATTTTTATTTGTATTTGCAAAAGCGAAAAATGCCTTTGGATTAGTCTCAACTTCCTGAGTAACTCTACAAAGAAGCATCTTCTTAGTCAGAACTTTCAAAAAAGAATATTTGTAGATTATTAATGCCACTACAAAGAAGGAAATCCCATGGTGCTGAAAAATCATATCAAGTTTGCATGGAAATTCCTGAACTCCTTGAGATACTGTATGTTTCAGACCCCAAAAACCAAGCGGAACAACCTTAATTTTCTTGGTTTTTCAAAAATAGGTCTGGATTAAAAGGTAAAAGTACCAAAAAACCTATGAAAATAAACTAATTTTTGAAAACTAATAGTCAATACATTATTAGAGCACATTTAGAGACCCGGCGTTATAAAATTACCTTAAAAACAAAAAAAAAAACAGCTGAGTTATTTCAGTTTAAATGGTCCTTTTTTTATCCCAAAAAAGCAAAAAAACGCACAGGGTATATGAAAACTCAAATTCCCAGGCAAGCAATATACATTTTTGATGTTATCCAAAAAAAGGAAGATTTTTTTTTCTTTTTTGTCAGTTATTGAAACGAAACAGTTTCCGATTGTTTTAGTTTAAATTGAAAATGGAAAGATCTCTGTTGTTCAGACGTGTCTTCGATTTTTTGAAAATTTGCTATTTGTCAAAGGACCGCAGTCAAATAGAATCAAAATTGATTTTTCGAAATCTTACAGAATTTCACAAAATTTACAGTGAGGATCTACTTATTTGACCTTTTCACAATTAAAAACCCATCTTTCAAAAAATGTTTTTTTAGTCGGCCAGCCATTTCTCAGCCTGCCCCGTTAAATTTTAAGCCGACCAAGCTGAAAAATGCCTGCAGGCCGGCTCTTTCAGTAATTGTTCTAATTTCAACCTGTCTGTTGTTGGAAGTCATGCTGAAACAATTGAAATTCAAAATGCCGGAACTTGGGAAATGTTATTGAGAAACGTTAATCGACCTTGTACGGGTTCGAAAGGACCACACCCAGATCTTTCATGTTCATCAAAAAACTAAAAGATTATGACATGTATCTTCGCGTTGGTTGTAAGTATGATATTAAGTAATTGACAAACTCAGTAGTTTATCAAGAAATGCAACGTATTTCAAAGGCTTGTCCTTAACAATGGAAACACTCTTGTTCTCTGTTGGTTTACGAGTCTGATACTTAATATAAGAAAATCACCTATTCTGTACATTATACATCACGTAAACTTTATAGATTTGATGTGTAGAGATCAAGTGTAAAGGTCCGTCCGTGTCCCAATTAAAATGAAATAAATACATTTGAGACCAGCAAAATCAAATGGCAGTTGTCAAAAGCTTAATGAGAAATATCAAAGAGAATCGTTTCCGGACAAATTTGACGCACGTGCTTGGCCCAATCTTGAAATATGGGTCGAATCTCCTTGAGTATCTCTTGCTGATACATGACTACATTTTCTTGTTTGGTTCTTGTCCATGGTTTTCCTCCTGAGGTGAAATGCAAAAACTGAATGTTTCCCTGGTTTCGACAAACTTCTGTGATCGACGACAATGGCTCCATTTCGTTGTATTCTGAATCAATGGTTCCATAATGCTTGGGTAAAATAAGCACTTCATCCCCACAACTGAATTCTTTGTTTACAATGTCCATATCAAAATTGGGCTTTCCCGTGTCAATCTTAAGAGAGCCAAAATGTCGCCGTACCCGGTAGTAAAGTTGTAAACTGGGCTCAACTACCATCATAACGGTAGTCACGGCTACCACGGTCTGACCTTTCGAAACATAGATAACAAGATGACATTTAATTATTAGACTAAGCTAGCTAGCTTCTTTAAAAGGAGAGATAAGGTTTGAGTATATAAATAGTACCTCGACATTTGGGGTCCGTCCCAATGACCACACCTTTGTCTCGAAACCAGTATCCTTGAGGAGCGGCCAAATGGATGCCTGAAGGGAACTCCAATTCGAAGAGATGATCCAAGTCATGCAATGTGAACCCATCGCTATCCATAAGGATTAGGCGGTCGTACTTCACCAATTGGAACGCATGGAATTTTTGGTACGTGGGCTTGTAGAAGGTGCTCTTGCCTTTTGCAAACTTGGCTAGGGATGTGACGTTCTGAAGAACTCCTCCTTCGTGTCGCCATTTCTGCAAGACAAGTGATTCGCTTTTATGATTCTTTTTTTCTTAAACTACGAGTAATTGACACCAATCACGCATTCATAAGATCATCTTGTGTTCGAAGAATATTGGGTCCTATGTGATTGCATTTGAAAACATAGATCGACTCGCAAGACCCAATCAATGCCCAATGGCGTCAAAAAAACACAAGTGAATTCACTGCCTTTTTTGCGATGATTCTGAATGACAAAGAAAATGTGAAAATGCAATGCAAAATTAGTGTCTCCATTCTTGGTGTGAAAAATGTAGCACATCTCATTTTAGTACGGTTTCTGCTGTGTGGAGATAAATTCGAATAAAGCTTAATTAACCATCCGTCATTAGATGGGCAAAATGAGGGCAAATATTTTGATTTAAGAGCTTTACCATTATACCTTACCTTAAACTTATTTTCAAAATTGCTGCTTAGATCTTGAAATATATTTTTTCTTCATATTTCGAGTCTGTTTGAGTCAGCTTTGATATTTATTATTTTTTTAAATCAAGACAGTCGTCCTTAAATTGGGGGCAAGGGATTTTTGTTTTTGAAAAATGCCAAAAGGGTAAAATTTGTCAAAATATAATGTTTAAAAATTCCTAATTTTGTAAGAGTTTGTGAATTTGAGAATTGAGCCCCAGGTTTCTCTAGAAGCACAAAGGGGTCCTGGCTCCAAAAACTCCGAGAACTTTTACTCTTTTACTATAAGATGACTTAGTGTACTGAGAGCATACTTGGAAAACTTAATGTGATTTGATTTTTTAATTAGTGCCTGCCATGTCATCTATTGATTAAGAACATTAAGAAGAGAAGTCTGGCCGTTCCAAAGTGCAATTTATACACTGAGACAATAATCGATGACGGTTAATCCCAAAAAATTCTAGCTTGCCAAGTGCTTCCCTTCTAATGCTAAATATAAAAACTTTAGCACTATTTCCCGGCTGTCAATCAACGAAAAAATGAACAATCCACACAATTCGACAAAGCTCAATTCCAAATCTTGTTGTAATGTTCTCTCAGCATATTCCTATTTTCACTCGGCACTAGACCCTTCAAGCCTTTGGAAAACTATTCCTAGAAAAGTCCAGACCCCAGGGTTTTGTAATATACTTCTTGGCCACAATTCACTAACCTCAGTTAATGTTGCAAAGGTCTTGTCCGTTAACGTTGAATCCACGAACATCAACACGTAATCCACCTCATAAGGAGGTGATTCCACCTTGGACCGGTGGCCTTGTAAAATGTTTAAGGCCGTCAAGGCAGCGCACAAATATTGGGACGAGGAAGCATACCACACGTATGCGAACCTTTTTCCTGACAATTCAGACTTGGACTTCCACTTGGCCCCTGGATCTTCAAGCAAAGGCTGATGGACACAATTGATGAAGTCACTAGGAGATGCCACTCGTTTAGTGGCACTCGATTGAGCAAAAGGCAGGATCCAAGGTGTCCTATAATCCAATGGATCTTGGGCCTTCATTCGCTTATGATTTGAACCAGGTGGTGCACGATAATTCAAGTTTGACCATACAAACATCAACAAAGCTACGGCGATGATTGCTATGGCTAAGAATAAAAACTTGAACCAAGGACCAAACTGGCATATTCTGGTCGAAGACATTTGTTCGATTAATGGAGCATACTTGGGATTGCCCTTTAACCAATAAATCACGAAACACACCCAAAACATAGAAAAGTACGGTTCCTCGTATTGAAGTGAGGTTGCCTACAAACTTATGGAGATTATGAGGTAGAGTGACATTGTTGTGAGGGCCATTCAAAGATCATGTCAGCTCACACTCACTAATCACACACTATCATACTATTACCATGCTTATCTTTGATCGTTCTATTGGGCGGCATAATCGAAATTAAACGCATGCATCATTTTGCACGATGATAGCAAGTCATAAAGGGCTTATTATGAAAAAAAGGTCCGCCCTTTGAAATATTAAAACTTTTCTGGTTCAATGCTGAGTACGTACTCGAAATTTTGTGTTGCTTAGTTCAAACTTCAATAAAATTTATTCTTGTATTGAAAATATGAAAATATGTGACCATAATGGTTTCATTTTTTCCTTAAAGTCTTAATATTTGATTTGATTATTCGGAGTAGCCCTTAAGTGTAAATATGTAAGGCTGATCTGATGTGTAATAAAAACTGTTAATCAGTTTCGAACAAAAAAGGATTCATTACTTTAATTTAAAGGATCAGTGATACTCGAAGAAACTTTATGTTTCGAAATAGCTCGCGCTTTACAATACTTGAAAATACTCGAGATATCTGGTCGCAAAATTATGCCTTTGGTCTATGCATTTCTTTTACTGTGGATTCTCTTAAATACTCTAAGAGAATCGGTCAATTTCTTGAATTTGGGAATTTTGCGGTCATAAATTTCGGAATCTTTTTCGATGTGAGAAGGCTTTCTTCCTATTTTGCCCTCAGGGGATCACTTTTTAGGCTCTTACGATCTTCTATAAACCGTCCAAACGCGACCCAAATGTGGAATATTTATCCTGCGTGAGACAGCTCGCTAGAGGGCGCAACTACATTGAAAGAAAGAATAATCTTTGCTAGTTGGGAGTTTAGTACGCCATCTAAACGTCATTTTTACCTTTAGCTTCAGATGTTAAAGGGACGAACAAAGTCTGGTCAGGAAACCTAATTTAGTCGAAACTAACGATTGTTTAGACGGAAATAGTTGACAGTCTATGATTAAGCAATCATTCATCAAGTCCATATGGTAACTATCAAATCAAAATATTTTTTTGAAGTTGTAAGTTATAGTTGGTAGATAAATCGTTCAAAACGATTCACAAACTCATTCTTTAAGTCAATGGAACATGACAATGTCCCATTGTCCATTGACAATTTCAATGTCAAGTGAGCGTTTTAACCGGTTTTAACCCATACCGTTAACGGCAAAATAGGGCCGTTGGCTGTGCTGCGTTGCTCAGCCCATTTTGGCGAATCCAAGTTTTTCCCATTTAAGCGTCCATTCAATGATTCTAGGTCCCTGAAAACGATAGATATTTCACGTTTAGATACCTTGGCTGGAATTGGATCAATAATACACAAAACTTACTTTTAGGGTGATTGAATTGAAAGCAATTAAGCAAGCCTTTTGTTGTGACAAAAAATTAGACTTGACATTGATCCAACAATAATATAAAGATATGTATTTGTGCTTGTGTTTGGATTCCTAAGAATCAAATCAATACAGCCGAATCTCGATATAATAAATCTCAATTAAAGAAATTTTCGTGGTATGTATAAGAAACTTTTCCGTGCTGACCAAAATTTTACTGCAAAAGAATTCTCGATATAAGAAATTTTCCATTTTTCCTCAATCTCAATATAAGAAACATTCTCAAAATTTTGGCCTATTGCTTAAATTATTCACATCACAAAACAAAACGAAGCATTTCTAAAAGGATCAAATCAATGCATCCATATTTTGAGCTTTTGCCCAAACTTTGCGCTTTTTAGGGTGCCTTTTGCGCACTTTTTTGGTATCTCGCACCTTCTGCATTTTTTGAAAAAAACAACTTGCCCTTTTCAAGTTCCAGTCAAAAGAACGAAAAATTGCATTTTGGACCCCAAAATCGCTAAAAATTGTTCAACATGCCACTCAACAATAACTATGTTAATGACATTAAGTTTAAAAACAATAATTTGTCGTGTAGCTAATGGTGCTAATGAGTGAAATGCGTTGATTTCTCGTATATAAATGCAAGCTTCCGTTGTGAGAAATACAGTCTATTTCAATTACCAGCAAGGATCACAACCCTTTTCGATTACTACAGTCGACAATTTTAAAAAAATAATTTAAGCTCATTTTGCTAACAAATTTGCAATGCTTATAAGGTTACATAAAGGTGAGGTAAACTCCTTTGGTAGTTTCCTTGTATTTTTAATCGTTTCTTGAGCCAATTTTCTTGAGTCTTGAAGAAAAATCTCGACATAAGCAGCATTTTGTCGCTGACCGAAAAGTTTCTTAATATAAGATTCGACTGTTTTTCAAAATGTTGTCCATAAAGAGAAATGAAAGTTTTTAATGTTTCTTCCTGGTAATATACTGTATGATTTTGAATGACTCATTTTCTAGTAAATAAACTAAGCATATTATCAGTCAGGTGTAAGCAGAGGTATCAAGATGTAAAATATAAATCGCTTCTAAGTAGCTAGAATCATCAAATGGATGCTTAAATGGGAAAAAACTTGGATTCGCCAAAATGGGCCGACCAACTCGGTACAGCCAACGGTCCTGTTTTACCACAAGCGGTATGATTTAAAACGCTCACTTGAAGTAACCTTTGTCATGTCCCACTACAGGGATTTCAAAATAAGTTCTCATATAGTAGTAAATTAGTAAAATTTCATGCAATCTTGCTAAATGACAAAGTCCTGCAGAGTTTTTGTGCAAGAACATACACGACAAAAAGATTGAAAAGATGAGGAATTAAATCTGAATAAATTTGTCATCCTGATATTATTTACAGATATTTAATTCTTATAATGAATAAAATAAAAAGAACAAAAATACAACCGAAAAATACAAGTGCTCGTTCGTTTGATCGAATATTACCTAAAATAACCACAATCCCAATTAAACCAATTTTACTTCACCTGAATTGGCTTACCATGAACCTACATAATTTAAGCAGATTACACGATACCATAAGACTTTTATGACAATAATTGCCAAAAATTATTGTTAGCATGTTGAAAAGTGTCTCTTTTTGGCCCCCAAAATGAAGTTGTTTTGCCATGAGGTATGATACAGGTAAGGATCAATGACCCATCTTTCAAATTTTTTTTTAGAACACATTTGAAGAAGAAAATGTTTCGACATGCTACGACATAATAGGTTGAGATTTTCATACATATTGATGGTTAAATCCCTAGTCTTTCGTTCCATAATGGAGGATCATGTTTCAATCAGAAACTTTTTGCCCGTTGGAGAGGAAATGTTCCCATGGGAGTCTCCTCCAATACCGACGAGTCTAAGGTGAAAGAAACCTCTCTCCCGCTGACTCAGACCTCAAACAAAAGATACCAATAGTGCAATCAGATCATTGCCGAACAAGTTCTTTTTGTAGGTTACGATGTTTTTCAACCATACCATAAATTCTTCAGGGCAAATTTCGAGGCTGAAAATGATCGTTGTGTATAAATGAGAGGTTTTTGCAACAAATGATGTTGCACCATCGAGTTAACATTATTGTAATTGAATAAATCACGGACATTGTTAATTCTAGCTGGAAAACAGTAGTCGCGACGCATTTTGGTCATATTTAAAAATTAAAAATTATGTTTATTGCGAGATTGCACATTCTCATTGGATACATACAATAGATTTACGATATCTAGAGTCATTGGGCCCATTCTGGGTTCTTAGAAGGTATAGATATTTAAAAAGCACGATCAACAATGTTCAGTGAACCAATTTTCAAGCCAAATTCGGACAAGACGTTTCAAGTGCAACTTGACAACCATTTTCTGTTAGAAAATGACATTTTTTTATGGAGCACACACGGAAAAAGTACAGTTTTTGGACTCATGAACTAGTTAATGATCAATTTGCAAGAAAATAGAAGAACAAAATGTCTTGTAATGATTGATCCCGAAAATGGCTAGTTTGGTCACCAAAAGAGCGAAAATTAGATCGCCTGAATTTTGCAATAAGCAATGCTTTGATATCTGATTTCAATACAATCAATCAATTACATAAAAGCTTTAATAAAAACGTAACAAATTAACATCTTATGCCTAAAAGTAACAGTTTTCTTGCTTTACCAACCACGCAATTGTTGGTCCAACACTATTTTTATTGCCTTCAATCATATTTCAGACCTCCATAGAGAAGGTTTCGAAAAAGAGTAGCTTTGAGCTGAACCTCAAATAATCCAAAAAAACAGCTCGTGTCTCCCAAAGAGACCAACTGCCATGGACACATTCACAGAACATTAAGTCTCTTTATAACTCTAATTGTAGAAATGAAACCCAAAGCCATGCTTTCCAAGTCTTATTCGGAATTTATAGGGGAATAAAAGGTCCAAATTGATGGCTTGCTTTGTCTTCCTGGTCATTTTGTCGCGTTCGAAGGCAGCCGATGAAGTTGTTATTTGGTGTCCCGCAGCCACAAAATTAGGGACCGAATCCATCCCACAGTTAGGGCATACTGTATGCTGGCCAACCACCACGGAGGGGTTGAACTGGCTTGGCGCCATTAGAGGGGAATTAGAGAAATGGAACCCTCAATTGAGATGAAACCCCCTTCGTTTTTAACCCGTGAATTACGCCACCAACAACGTTGTTCAATCGCGAGATCACCACCAAACAATTATTGGCACTAAACCAACTGAAATCGAGTAACTTGCGATACAATCATTTTGATCGTGCCTGCTTTGAGCAAAATCGGTCCATATTTAAGGAAACAAAGAACGACAAGAACTCGTCATAATCTTGTGATAATATCGAGTTCGTTTTTACAACCTCCAATTTCGATTTGATTGCTTCACTAAATATAGAATGGAAGAAAAAACTGACTAATTTTTTGTTCACTTATTAAAATGCATGAATCGATAGACATGATGGTAAAAATCGTAATTTGAACGTACAGTTACATCTTTCTAAACCAACAGATAAACAGATTTAAGGTACACTGCCTGGATGTTGAAAATTTGATCGTGGAAATTCTGCACAATTTTTTTTAGCAATATTCAAATTTCTGGATTTGTCTCTAATGAAATCTAGGACTCAGATAATAAAGCAAACCTTGTGATTTATTAAGTCAAACTTCGCAACTTTGCGATTTCTTCACCATGAACTGCAACTTTCGGGATTCTTTCAGACAGTATTATTGAACATCAGTGAAAAAGTGTTTGATTTGAAGATTTTACAAACATTTTCCAAAGATTGCACTTAATCAGTTACAAAATTTCGCACATACTTAGATTGATTGCAACTTTTGGCAATATTACTTGTAATTTCCTACAAAAAATTGCAGCTTTAAGAACTTTATCCGTTCTCTAATAATAGCATTCATTGTCTCTACCATGCATTGCTTTTACAGTACACTCAACATGTCTGAACTTGTTTTTTCACTTACATAAATTCATAACTATCATGAGTACCTAATTTTGAGAACCTCTGATGATTTGGAGTTTGAGGTAATATAAATCTCGAGTAAGAATTTCCAAGGGACATTGGACACATTGAGTGGGATTAAGACACGCGAATATTTTGTTTTGATCACGGCTTTCCTTACAAAATGCATTTTGTCCACTGAAATGTCCGATCGCTTAATATACGACCTGAAAATCTAAGCACTCAAGTCCTTCTGACGATCAAGAATTCGCATGTTGTTTCACCATTGGTGCTAAAATTGGAGGGTCTCTTTTTTGAAAGGTTTGAGGATGTCTCAATTTCACGCATGTGTCATCAAATATTTATCCTGTATGGCGTTACCCGACCCTTTTTGCCTTCCAGGTATCTGGTATTGTGTTTACCTCTGAAGGAGCATTTTAGCAACCAACGATCATGCTTCAAGACTTCAAGGAGAGAACCACTAAACCCAGAATGAAAAAAAAACAGTTCAGCAACCTTTCAACTCAATCTCTAGATATAGAACTCTATCGTCAATCGCCCTCCCTCTTTATAATTTGCAAAGAGCTCTCCTTTCAATGAAATTACAGGGGAAGGGAATTTGAAAGCGAAACTAGCAAACACGCCGTTATAAAAGACGAAGAACCCTCTTTTTCATTTAAAAAGGGGAGCAAGTCGCGATGTTTTGTGTAATGTATGTATCGAATGGCAGCAACCATCCGTATTTCTAGTGAACCGTGAACGGCAAATGAAGCGATCAAGTGAATTTTGTGCATATGGGCTTTCGACCAACAACCAGCCATTTTGAGCTCAGTCCACTAGCTCTAGCGCATGGAACCCGCCCAGATTGGGAACGGGGATAACGGGGATGTCATGAGGTGATTTGACAACCAACAACGCAATCCTTGCACTAGCTTACACCAATGAATGGAAAGCATGGACAAGAGAATATATGTATATTCAGTGCAATGTGCGGACTTGGAGGGGATAACACCATGATCCCTTGGAAAAAGCGCACACGACAGATGTGTTCTTAGGAAACAGATAGGTGACCTTTGAGTGATTCGTACTAAGTTTAATATATTCTTAGGGCCTCAATGAAATGTATAAAGACAATCTTGTACAAAAACTCGATTCGTTTGTACTTCAAAATCGTTGTTTAAAATTCGAATAACTTTGTATGACCTTTGTGAAAGTTTCAAGGTATGGCAAAAACATCATCTATGTTTTTGCTGAAATATCTATGAACCCTCAATTGTGTCGTCACCATTGGTTGGAGAGTATGAATGGGTGATTTATGATCAATTTAGCTCATTGTCCCGCCACCAATGCGACGAAATCAATTTTCAAAAGTTATCGCCACACGTCTACATATAAAACCCACAGCTAAATGTTTTCGCACTTGCATCCGCACATCTTTGAATGTAGATGTCGAGTTGAGGCCACTGGAAGAGTTCCTCAAGTATGAAATATAGTACCTTGACTATGACTCAGACACACCTTAAATGGCCATCAATCATTTCTTGTGAAACCACAACCACAACTACACCGAGAACTCGGAACAAAGTCAAGAAAAAGACCCCTTTTACCTGAGTGAGTGACTAGCGGAAAGTTGCCTGCCTTCTTTAATCTTACTGAGAACAAATTGTGCCGGTACAATGATCACCCGGCCACGACTTGATTCATGGATTTGACTGAACGTACGTACTGTACTGTACATATTGTGGTGGTTTTGTGACTTGGGAGTGCTCCAATTTTCACATCTTGTTCTTCCGCTGTCAAAAAAAAGATGATGATGATGAACATAAATAGAGACACTCTTATTCTCGGTCGTCGTCATCGTGTTTCCGTGCTAGCCGAGATCGCTGTGATGGATGGACTTTAAATGTGAGAAACATGGCTTTCGTCCTCCCCAAAAAGACGGATGACAACTGCAATCAAGGAATTATGCTCGTTCCTATTCCAGGAATGGTTGGTTGGTTGGTTGGTTGTATGGATATTTCCTAAGTGGATCACCGTGTTTTGAGACAGAACAATGGAACGGGGACCTGCATGACAATGGGGGCATGCCGAAAATCATAATCCTGAACATGAAACATCCATATCGACGACCTCGATTGCCGGAGCTTGCCAAGATCTACACAAAAGACATTCATTGAGAGATCAAAGGCTGACACAGATCCATCAGGAACTCGAAATAAGGCGATTTGACTTGTCCATCTCCACCATGAAATTGTTGAATCTTACACTTTATTGGAACCGAGATGCATTTTGAGGGAGCGAGTAGTCATAGGAGACTAATCTGTCTTCCGTACTCGAAACTTTTGTCAATCTTGGAACATCTGCAAAAGTTTGATCAACATATGCGCTTCTATCAGCGAGTAAGGTGTGACATCTAATCTATTATTAAGACTAGCCTTGATTGAAATGTATTCACGTGCCTTCATTGAGAGACTCACGATTTCCTATTCACAATCCTCGAGGGTGTCAAAAAGAGAGGAAAAGAACCCTGGAGATCGAAGAGGACGAGGGTAAAGACCCAGGGAGAACGAGGAGCAGGCTGAAGGGAGGCTTTTTCCAAAGAGGATCGATGATTCCCTTGGGACCCTGGGGTGTTTTTCAAGTAAAGCTCCTTCTCATTGAACAACCTTCCTGAGACGAAAAAGAGCCCAAGCATACATACGTATTTTTCCCATTCACAGGGCAAGAACTTTGGATATGGTCTTTTCAATCCATATATTGCTTCGAACGCCACGCAATCCCATTGTGATGGCGAGCCAAGGTAATGTTCTTTTTTCCACATTGGTTATATTTAATCAGGGGTGCCGTGATGATGAAGAAGACGTCTAGGGCTAACAACACATCACTTACTTGTAGATTAATCTCTGGGCAGAATGAATGGGACTTCGAGATGACGGGGCAGCCCTGTTCATTGTGGTCCGTCTTCGGCTTTCATCTTGAGGTTTTTGCTCATCCCCCCCAGTTGGCACAAGAAACTGAGAATCGAGATCGACACAATCATCCCGAAATCGATTAGGTGCCTCACCACGAGAAAGATCAAGACCCGTCTGACATTGATTGTAACCTGAATCATAAACATCGAACCGTTACAAAACGTGTGTTCAGACACTAAATTGAGATGGTGCTAGCAGAGTGGTACCAACTGAAACATGGGATCGATTATTCACCATTTTGCATCAAAAAACATGGGATTCTGAAATTTGTTTTTATTTTCTCTTGATAAAAAAAAGACAATGAGGTAATTGTACGATTGTTTGTGTTTTTTTTTTTATAATTTCGCAACCGTTTGACTGGGATTTCGCTTACCAAAAGTCAAAGGTGATTGTAATATCTTGAAAAATCTCGTATTTCGCTCTACTTTGACAATAACAAAGGGTAGCAAATCTTATGGGATGGCAAATTTGAGTAAAACTGCTTCGTTTTGGTGAGTTTTGGATTGATTTCAAATCAACTCGGCTTTCTGTAATTTAACAACCTAGTCAAAAAGTGAATCTCTTTATGAAAAATAAACTTCGCCAAGGATACCCCATTGTCAAGTTTCCATCATTGCTCCAAAGCAACAACGACGCTCTTCGTAACCAAAAGTAGGGATATTAACATTAATAGGAAATTAGCTTGAGTATGCAACAGCCAAAAACTGAGACTCTGGGTTGGACAAATTACGTTGTTTTTATTGTGAAAACATCATAAACTTGTAAATCTGGAGCTGCATTGCATCGGATCCCTTAGATATTGCATGTATTGTAACTTCATAGAATAATAATTTAAATCAACCATCAATTATAAGTTATATTAAAACTGAAATTTTAAATAACCCTTCGTCAAAATCTTTTGAAACATAAAGAGAAAAAAATCAAAAAAACTAACCTACTGCTTATAAATTAACGCCACTGAAAGGAACCTTACTCAAACGTTTCCAAATGGTTGCAGTAAAAAATAGTTGGCTTGAAACTTGACTGCATTTGCCCATTACTACGATGAGGTTTTTGGGTTTGGCCAAGCTGGAATGCACTTGAAATTGTATATCTGGGGTTGCTAATTTACAATTAAAATCGTGCTTCTTTCCCACCACTAGTGGATGAATCAAGGCAAATCTGAGCCAAGAAAAGCATTGCGTAATTGTTACAACAAATAGCCGGTTGTGCACCTTCCATGTACATCAGCGTTGGGGAGTGACTAATATCATCTTTGGTCTTCTACTATTGGCTTTATGTTTTCTACATAACAGTACAGAAGTGAAGCGCGAGTTTTGGGAGTTGGCTAGGCATGACAAACGATTCACACGTTGGTCGTACTCAGAAACAATTATCCGACTCCACATCAGACACTTCCAGGAAATTGATCAATAAAACCAAGCTCTAATTTTGACTTCATTTCCAGGCCTTTCCAAAAAACACGACTTTGGCATGAAGCAATACAGCAGAGAGAAAGAGAGAGATCCCATTTGAGTCAGAGTTGACTATTGATCCATGGTGTGTACACACACACTTTGTATTGACTTTGGTGTCCAAGGTAACCATGGAATCGAATGGATGGATGGATGAATAGATAGCCGAAGGATGGTTTCGTTGTCCGCCGTCCCCGAGGCCAACACTTGTTTCCGTTGGTGTCAAATTTTGTTTGTTCACGCCTAATTCATTGTTGTCTTGTTATTACACCACCATCAGTTTGCTCACTCCCATACTCTGGTTTCACTACCAAACGCTAGTGGCTCCAACACCAAACGGATCGTTTTGTTATTGGTGGACAAACCTGTGTGCATCGTGCAGTATTGGCTGTCGATGATTTCTCGAGTCATTCGAGCAGGTGTTGCCTTGGTTGAACACTTGAATTAGTCGAACATTACACCGCTCTTTACCATTTCCCACCACTTCGCCTACTCACTTGATCAAATATGAACGAAAAAAAGATATCTAAAAAGGTGTTTCGTTTGATTAGACCGGACTCGACACCCTCGTGTGCATTTTGGCACTTTGTTTGACTAGGAGAAGGTGGTCACGGTTAATGGTTTGAATGGAGGTATGAAAGGTATTTTTGGCAGTGGTTTGAAGACGTCTACATGATATGACACCTGACAGTTGAGGCTAGGATTTTTGAAAGCACTTGAAAATGACATGGAAATTTGTCGCCAAAGAACGTGATGGAGTGGGAGTGACCACCTCTGCGATTGTTGTTGTTGGGATTATGGGGGCCAGGAAATAACACTCTATCATTAAAATATTTCACGACCTGCTCAAAAGCCGGATTTTTGTTTCCAAGAACTTGATAGAGTTTTAGTGTGCCTAATACTAATTGGAGTGGAACAAGTTCAGAGCTAAATGACTGTTCTTTCCCATTCCTGAACGGACTTGAACTGAGCGGTGGAGGAATCGACATTAATTATCTTTGATTGCCTCCGATCTAGCGATCCGCCCATTTCCCTCCGTCCCGCCTCCTTTTCCCTCCTCTTCCTCCATTGCAGAGGGAAGACAAAGTGTTACCAATGAGTACCAAAAGCCTTTAATCTTCCTCCCCAACCAACACTTTATAATCAGGATCATTTTCAAGGGCTTCAAGAATGGGAAAAAGAAGACGGGGGAGAAAGAAAGGGTTGTTATTTCGAAGCCTCAAGCCACCATTTATATTAGTGCTGTGGTCAAGACAATGCCCAAGCGTCGGGAAAAGTAGCCCTTTATCTTAAATTGGATCCCTCCTGTCCCAGCCCTCAAACGAACAAAAACACGAATGACTCGAATCATTTGGAGTGTGCATACTACAATCTGCCAATTATGGACTGATTCCCCACTTCCATATCCGACCACGGGCGAATCCAAAACTGGACAAATTTGAGAAGGGATGGGTTTTCTTGACAAAGAACGTCGGCCTCATTTGACTTCCTCTCCAGATGTTTTAGTGCCCTTTTTTAGCCGAACGGGCCGTCGGCATTCCGGCTTTGGACTCGTCTTCCCGCATCCAATTTATGCTTCTAATACCGGGAAAATAACGACCCAGAGCCAAAAACAAACCGAGACGTCAAACCCAAGTTATGACCATTGTAATGTAATGTTATGGCCAAGAGCTACCCAGAAGAGGAACAAGAGACTTCTTCTTGACTGGCAAATATTGTCATAAATTTGGAGAGGAATTCTGAGACGGAAAGAGGCGGGGCCTGGTGAGATTAGCGGTGCTCACACCATCACCAAACTGCCGGTGCATTTCATATTGTGGGACGGTAAAACGGCAAGAACTGCTGGTTCACACATGGGCCGGAGATGATCACATGGCGGACGCACGACCAAACAAAGCCACGTTGGTGTGTTGTAAGATGATGCATCTTCCCTGCATTTAGCTAGTCTACGTACACCTTGGCCAAGAAAGCCAGGTACTGAAATGTTAAAATGTTTGTAGCTACTAGGTGCTTTAGAGAAAGGTAATCCATTGGCGGAGGACGTGGAGGCGGAGGAAGCAGGAGATGATAAAGAAGAACAGGAAGAAGAGGCGAACCATCCATTCCATTGGTTTGGTGACTGATGATGGCGATGATGACTTCTCATTTCTGCCTATTGAACATAACACATGATTCAGGGACAGCTAAGTCTTATTTGGGGTTTATTAGATTTGGTCTATATTTCATTAGTTTTTTGTCCAATTTTCAATGGAACTATAGGCATACAGGGTGATTCATATGAGACGGAGCATGAAACCAAGTCCGCAACTCAGACATGGTTGATATCACAAATAATGTACAAAGCTTAAAAAGATGCGGCAGGTAACATTTCTTAAGATGTTTTTAATTTCTTTCCTTTATGTCTCCTTACTTTCGATTTTAGCCCAATTTCGGAAGGGGGAAAAAAGTCGAAGTCACTAACCATAGAAATGACCCTTCACGGGAAGAATCGTCGTCGCTAAAAGATCAGTTGTTGAGGTAGTTTGGAAGTATAGTAGAAGCATATCTAGAAACTTACAAGAAGCATATGAGACGGAGTAGAAATAGCCATGCTGAAAATTATTTGCTCTGCTAAAAAAACTCTGAAAAAGAGTACTTCATTGGTCAAAATCAAAGTTAGGAAAACAAACCGACATTAAATATGTTCTAGTGGCAACAAAAAATATTTAGCCTATCTTTGGGGCTACCAGATACTTCTAAATGTTAATTTACAATGTAGTTACAATTTTTTTTGTTCAATATTACAAAAGGGGGAAAATTTCAAAAAATATCTTGGGAAATTGCTTGTTCTCTTCAGAACGAATTGGAAAAAGGATTGCAAAGTCAAAATAAGAAAAGACACAGAGATGATCTATTACAGTTGTAACAGTGTGTTTTTGGTTTTTCAGCCATTCAAGCTATGAAGTAGGACTTACAAATGATGGGAGCTTAAGAAAAGGTCAGTTTGTACTGCAATTAACGAGAAAAGTGCTTGTAAATTTGCTAAAAAATCCGATTTCGTTGAATTATTTCTCAAAATGATTACCCAAAATTTGGTGGCCCTGATGATGATGATTTATAAGATAAGTTAACCCAGTGATCTATCCCAATTTGTGTTGCCAAAATTCGTCAAGGAGCACAATGGTTTAAGGATACAATTTTGGGTCTGAGCGCCATCCGCAGTTCTGGACTCTTTGACCCTAGGTCTTCTTACCCATCACCTTTTGGCTGATAGGCCCTTAAGGGCACCGAAAGAAATATGATTTTAAAAAAACTTAAAAAACCTCTTATAGTTCCTGATTCAGAACATTGAAGATATGTCGATAAATCTTATCATTCCAATGTGCTTTACGTACACATGGAGACTCCAAAACATTGCTGTTTTTTTCAATTCCCAATTTGAAACATTGAGTGGGAAAATCGCCAATCAAAAAGGTATTTCAGATGAGGAACAACCCTTAAAGGAGGCTTAGATATTCAGCAATGAATCAGTCTTTCCACGTGAGCCCAGTTCATTTTGCATTCAAAACACGTGATCCAACGAAAGGTGCAAGATCTCGGTGAGATTGCTAAATTGCTTCCTTTTCGGTACCCTCGACTTTTGTGGCCTAAAGAGAGTCATCAAAGAGCAAAATAAGCCCCTCCAAATGGTTAAGCCAATCGAATACAGTGTACTGTAGTTACACGACCAAGTAAGAAGTCAGATGTACCAATTTTCTCGCTTCGAATTTAGATTCAAGCTCACTTCTCTCCGATGTTTTGAGGAGTACCTTAAGTGCGTCTTCCCACCTATTCAGACAAAAATGGGCTTGGCTGGTTGGTTGGCCCTAGGTTCGACCCCCGAAAAGCACACAAAAGGCATTCGTCACGAGTGAATGGCTTAATCTAGCCCTACAACTTTAATACGCGTCCGATGAAGGACCCGAGCTTTGGCAGACCGAGAATTCTTGAGGTCTCGAAATGTGATCTTCGAATTCATGGGGTAATTTGCGTTTCGTTCCACTCAAGGCATGAATAAAGCTAAGAATTTGATCAAACATCAGACGCCAACGTCAAAGCCCAGACCAATCCAATTCCTTGAAACCGACTCAGATGTTCAATGGTGAACGAGATTTCCCCCAAAACGATCCCCTCGAGTTTGAGTTCGGTCCCGACATGGGCATCAAACACGAAAGCGAAAGCTTCGAGGGAGAGCTTGCTTATTCAAAATAAGCAATCTAACTTGTGCAATTTCACGTTTTCAAATTAGTAATGGATTGAAAGAGCATAACCTCAAAGCAAGGGGAGAAACCAAGGACAGCTTATTTAGGGCATAAAATTGCTCTCAATTTATCAGCTTTCGTATCCTTGAATCAATCCTTGGATACTGCCCATTTTTGTCCAAAACATGCAAGAACTTCTAGCAATTCCTTAAGATAAATTGCATCTGACTTTGAAAAGTACGTGTTTTCCATAAAGACATGGTTTCATTTAGTTTCAACCTATTCAGTTTCGAAGGTTACAAGGAGCATGGTAGAAATTTAAAACAAAAAGCCAATTGGCCATAAAAATCGTCTTCAGACACGCAACCTCCACATTTTTTCTACAGAATGAAATCCAGATTACAAAGATATGGAAATGGAAGGTCGGTGTCATGACAAGACATATTCATTGAGGTTTCTTTGGAAGTGGAAGAATGTCTTTTTCATCAATCCCAATTCTAAAGAAATGAAGAGGAAAAGGTGGGTCTGGGCGTTGAATTGTGTGCGTGCTCGACACTCTTCTGACACGGGAGAAAAATCGAAAAAATCCATCCAGTTTCCACTGATTATTAATATCCAGATGGGTGGGAAGTAGGAAAGGTATCTATTGGCGAAAAAACTGAGAAACAAATAGTCCGAGTGGACTTTAATTACCCCGACTCCAACCTGCTTTTACACGATGAATGATTGAGCGGTGGTCTATTAAAAGCAAACAAAAAGCCAATATTAAACACTCCAGGAGCGACTCATCCATCCATCCATCTAGCAGCTGATGAGGATCATTATCATCATCATGAGTCATTGCAGACCAACAACCACACAAACACTGCCTAAATACACACACTCACAGTCGTTGTTATCGTTGGTGTTCTTCTTTGTAGTGTGCAATAATTACTCCTCCCAAGCACGCGAATTGGCCTGGAATGATTAAACACGGGAAACAATTGAACCAGTCGTCATTATCTAGGTAAATAGCTCCACGTCTGCAAAACACAGGGTAATCCGAGAAACCGAGCTTCCGTTTAGTCAAACATATCCGAAAACTGTTTGTTCTTCAATCTTTAGTGGTCGAGTCAAAGTTATGGCCTCTGATCATGAGATGTTCGAAGCTCTTTCAACTCGAGGTGGATTTGGGAATCATCCTTTCTTTGAGAACTGCTGCCGACCAATGTTATTCACCCCTTGCTCTTCTGATTTAGGCACAAATTTATGATTTCCCGTAGAATTAATTGCAAAATGCCACGTCTTGGGGACGTTGGGCTTATGATTGCAGTTTTGAAACTAGCTTTTTATGGCCTATGCCAAGATTTCCCCAAGTCAGAGGTCTTGGTTGTGTTTAATCAATAAACGCTGACTCGATCTGGCGAGTTAGCAAAGTTCAACGTGCCGTAATTAGAGAAGAAAGTTGCCATTCTACGGTTATGAGTCACTGCTAACTCTAAGAGAGCGCTTTAAGTCCATTTTAAAGACGTTTGATAAGATCGATAAAACTGCTTTAATACCCTCATAAATGGGTGTGCATTAAGATGAGAGAAGTTTGGGATCGAAGTCCCTTCCAAGTTCTCATGGTTTGGACAGGATTCATAATCAAAAACCTCTGGGTTTCTCTTTGTGTGTGTGTGTGAGTCAGTCTGCCTTTCCAGGCCATGATCACTAATGTCTTGAGAGTGGAACTGAATTTGCACCCTGCTAAGATTCCTCAAGTTTCGAGGCCGGTGTTAGCTGTCCAAGCTTTTAGGCCGACCGCATTCGATCGAGGATGAGTCAAAACAATTTCATAATTAGTCTCTCTGGGAGAATCCGCGGGCGTCCTTCCTTTTGAGAACCCTCGAGAAGGCAGGCATTCAAAGGCAGAACGAACAACAGCCCCATCACCACCACCACCACCTTCGATATTATTAATCGTGACACATTTTAACTCTCACACCTGGTTCTCTTGAATGGGAACATTCCCCTGGGTTTCCTAGAAACGGGTTGGGTGGGGTTTTGATTACGAAAATGACTTCCAAAGGCCAATATGATCGATTTCCACGACACTCCCCGCAACTGTCGCCGAATAGAGGATGTTGAGAACCTTCGTATATAAGTCTATTCAGCCAATGAACTAGACTTTGTAACTCCTCCGCTTGAGTTTGTGGCAAGACAAAAGGAATTCTTTCCATCTCATCATCCCCGTCATTATGATCATCATTCATGAGAGTTGTCCATCCAAAGCCGAAAAAGAAGACGAACCTCGCCAACCACCTACCAGAAAGAAACATCGTCCAAGTGCATGAAGAATGAGAGAGCGATAGATAGAGAGCCTCCAACCCAGTGCTACAACAACTCATCGGGGGATTTCCTACAAATAAGACCCCCTCCCCGACTTCATTCGCACCTCTCTTGATTGCATTTCGGGGGCTCTTCGGAGACGTCATTGTCTTTCATAACTCCCCCTCATTTTCGTTGTATTCGTCCCACCTGTGATTCTCTTTCCTGGCCCTACAAATAATACCGATGATCCTGTTGGTTGTTGACTTTCGGGTTCCATTGGCCAGCAACATGCAATGCTTGGTCCATGCACGAATATCGAACCGTTTGGAAGTTGAAAATTGGTTTCGGATCCCGATTCCCGTGCCTCTCCAGGGTGCTCGGCAATTATCGAGATGAACCCATTTTTTGGGGTACCGCCGGATGATGTCCCAGTGTGTGATAAATGAGATCGAAATGACGAGAGCAGCTCGTCCTTTTGTGATATTAGCCATCAAACCGTGGCAATAATGAGTGACCATCCATCCATCTGACCCGGGGTGAACCAACGAACGACTTCGACGACCTCCATGGCACAGCTGGATCCTGGCTAATTTCCCGCTCCTGGATCCTTCTACTACTACCAACTTCTTCAAGGGAAAAAGTACATATGAACAAGCACTCGTTTATTGTTGGAAGTGTGGACTTAAAAGAGTGTTTACTCACGGCATCTGCCAATGCAGGAATAACATCATTTTGAAGGCGGAGAGAGGTTGCTGAAGGTGGTGTTTAGCTTTAGAGCTCTTTCATTGCTCGGACAACTGTCGTTTTACCACCGTGTGCCACCTCAAATTTGGCCAATTGATGTCGAATTCTCCTCTTCTGTGATCATCGCCGACCTTCAATTAAGTCACCTCCCAAACCGAAACCCGCTTCCTTGATTCGGAACTACCCACAATAGACCTCCAACCCAAAAGTGAGCAAATATATAACTAAAAGGTGTCTAGTCACACGCCAACTGTCGCTCGGCAAAATAGTAATTATGAAATTTATTCTGTAGAGTCCACACAACTTTGGATGTCGACCTTCCTCCGCCTGATTTTCTCATGAGCCTTCAAAATCGGTGGTGCATTCTTGATATCCACTTAATGATAGCTTGTAGAGCACGAACGACAAGCCATCCTCTATGTAGTAGTGCGCACCTACAGGACTAACATGACCACCACAAAACTCAATGTGATGTCAAGTCATTCTGAAGTGTTCTTCAACCTTCGAAGTTTTGTCGCCTGCAGCGATTTCCCGAACAAATGATGAACACCGCCGTGATTCTCGGCAACTTCCCTCATTCACTGTTTTGTAGCTCATCGAAGTCAATTTGAACTTCTGAGAACGCGATGCTTTACGAAATGGTCGGAATTGAGGACCAGAATTTGGACAGTGTCAAAGAGAGACCGACGAAGGTAGAAAGCCAAGGGGACTGACTGACTGAGCCATGAACTTCGGACATCACCCAGTTATTAATTAGAGATCACCATCCATCCCCAGTGCCCATTCCTATTGTGGTGCCAAACTTCAGAGTCGTCAAGCCGACATGAATTTGAACAATCCGAGAAAACATGACTTGGCTTTGGATTCGAATACACAAATCATCGAGTGCAATTTTTAAGCGGCTTGAATTGAACGAAATTACTCAAAGGTTAGTATGTAGTGCGTATGAACGATACGGATGTTGTATTATGTACGAGGTGGGGGTTTCGGTTCGGTTGTTAATGCTGTTGTTGTTACTATTCGTTGGGCGGCGAGTGATCGACCAAAAGCCCTGTAATTACGGAGCTACGCTTCCATACAACCAAAAAATCAACCCCGTCACCTTCATCATCATCATCATCATCCGCTATTCATGAAGGATGTTTTCTTGCCAGCTTTGCTTGTGAATCCCTTTACTTTTATTGCCGTATTGAATGTACAGTTTCAGGAGTGCTCTGAAAGATTTGGTCCGATGATGCTCTCGTTCAAATCACTCGAGAAACTGTTGTGCCATCCATGTTTCTAACCTGAGAGCGAATAAGAAGATAAATGATCTGGAATTGATCAGATGGAGATACATCGTAGATATGATATTCAACTAATAAAATGGAATTTGACGAACATGCCGATTGAGACACAAAAAGTTCAACCCCTTTGTTAAAGAAGGGAGAAATCAACCAGTTTCGTAACTACTGAGAAAGATTCCTTTCGATTCATGTTTTTACCGTGGATTTTCTAGCCAAACCGGATCGAAAATAAGTATGATATTCTTTTCTGCTTTTTCACTGCATTCAAAAACTATTTAAATCTATTTATCTCAAAGATACAAAGTCATCAATCCTTAAGCATTAATCTATGTCTCATGGCAGGTCTGAAATTTTAAATCTGTATCGGTCCCACTTTGTTCGAATCCATTTCTTATTCTAATGTTCCACTTTGCTTTTGGCCAAGATTAATCGCTTGATATCTGCCATGGACAAAGCTTCTGCCTCTTTATCGCAAACAAACAGTTCATCGAAATTTTCAGGACTCGCAAAAAAATCCCGGATCTTTCCAAATATTTGCCACGGCAGAAGACGGTCTTGATTTTCTTCGTCTAATTTTGAATCAGGTGAGGAACACAAACGCAACCTGAAAAAAAATGTTCAGTCATCAATAGAGCAAGGATGGAGACGGATCAAATTATCCCTGTAAACACTGTTTTAATTGTAATGGCCACAAAAAAAAAACTTTCTCTTTTAAACGTCCCTACGTTTCACAAAGGTTTGACAGAATGACAGGATTTTGAGTCTACCATTACGAGTGTCGAACCGAAATTTCAAGTTGAAACGGGGAATACATCAATATCTGGCGTAAAATATTGCAAAAAAAATTAAAAACAGAAAAACACACATAAATTTGACACAGACAGCAACTAATTTTCAAAAAATCTCCAAAAACCCTTTCTCCTCCTGCGTGGAAAAATGTTTATTGGCGTTTTTCAAGCCTAAAATCCTTTTATTTGATAAGTTTCACCCTTTTCAACCTAAAATTTTCAGTTTTCCATGCATTTAATCAATTTTTGAATTGGACTTACGTGAGGTCATCAGCAACAAGTCGATAATCTGTCAAGTTGACTTGCTTATTCCAACTTGGAACAACCGGAAGATGGGTGAGAATGTTCTTTATATAGTCTCTGAAACAAACCCATTTACTATGGTAAAATGTGCTTGTTCCAAATGGTTGACATTGATTTGCCAAACTTACGCGTTCGAAGCACTTTTTGAGAACCGGACTAATCGATCGGGTCTTGCTAATCCAAGTTTGGTGGCCACCTCCAAAGCGTCCTCGGGATCGAGGCGTTGCAAAACAGTAAATAGGACCCTATGGAAGTCACTGATTCCACTGAAATTGAATTTACGGCTACAAAAGTTCAGGTTCCCTCATGATCATGTAGGTTCAAAGAAGTACCTGGAAAATTTTGAAGGCAGTGCGGGATCCTTGATTGGGTCAAAATAGCGAATAGGAAATACTTGATTTTGGTTCTCTCTGAAATAAATTTAAAAAAAACAGTATTGATGTACCACCAAAAAAATTGAACTAAAACTAGAAGGTTACTGCTGCTGTCTTTTGATGATATCATCCAGAATCTGGTTGATAATGGAATCACGGAAAAGGCTGAAGCGTTCGTCTGGATCTACTGGGAGTTGCGGTCTTCGATATCTTTCGCTACATTAAAACACGAGACTATTATATATTGTTTGACCTCTCTCAACGAAAATCCGTCCACCCTACAATTTATCTCCCCATCCCTTGATTGATTGTATTTTCTTGGGGAGATCTCTGTCATCGGAAGAGGGTATATCCCAAAGTCCCAATGCGTTCAATTCCGGTTCTGGTTTAGGTTTAACGCCTCCAATAGCATTGAACAATCCTCCCAATCCTTGGCTTTCTTGATCGGCCTCGAGTCCATTGGCAATGGCGAATAATACAGAAAGGATCGGGAACGTGTTCATCGTTGCGGGAAACGCTTGGAACTGAATGCATTTCGATTGTTGTCCTATCAAATAACGGACGGATGTCATCCATCATGGGCTATTACGATAAATCAAAAATTGCCATATGATAAATATTCGCATCACTTGGCCAAACCAGAAAGGTGACTAATGGAGCCTAAGGTGGTCTATTCGAGTATCACTTTTCATGACGGTTGTTCAGAATGGCAAGAGACAGAGATTGTGCCAATACCATACTACACTATCGCCACAATTAAAGGCCCGATAAAGAAGTATCGCACAACGCTTACCAAGCGATCTAATTGCGGAAGCAAAGAAATGATAATAAAACTGAGTACCGCCTCTTCTTGCCTTCGCACCCAGCTAATCTAAATAATAATACCTTTTATGGCCACTGCCGTTCCTCGTCCGACGACCACAAAACATAAATAGTACGAGAACATATCGTTCTCGAGGGGTTTTCGCTTTGGGGCAAGGATGGATGGAAAGAAGGCAATTCAAGCGCTTAAGGACCGATTGAAGTAAGGTGGTATGAATGAGGGGGTGCTTCATTTGGCGTTTTTTTTGGACTCTCTTCTGAGGGTGTCGGTAGACGTAAACAGCAAACATGACAGTAACATGCGCCAATTTTTTTACGTACGAGTGGAGTCTTGAGAAAAAATCCACAATCGATGAGATATTAGGACGGATGTTAACTATGTTAATTCAAATAGCTCGAATATACCAAAGCATAATATAACTAGCCAGGCTAAAGCAGAGTCTTTGATAAATGGCCTGACTTATGTTCCGTGCATGAAAAATTGGAAAACACCAAGAAGCGGGTCCATTCACACTGGGATCCCACTCGTACGCCAATCGGCTTTCTGTCGTTCCATTACCCGAAATAAAATACCCAAGGTGTGCTGTTAATATTCCTCGTTTGAATAGTAAAAGCCATCACCGCCACTGCCACAGCCGAAAATTATGGCACCTCTTGTCGGCACCTGTGGCATGTCTGCATCCATATTTCGATCTCTGGACCTCATCATAGAGCACTAAATTCGCTGCCAGCCACATTGTGTCCCAAACATTCCTACTTTTGCCTCACATCCCAATCCTTTGCTTTAACAGACCAATGCCCTCGGACTGAGCAAACATGATTAAGGATTCTGAACGACAATGAAAATGTATTTTGCACCCACCCAATGGAGGCGATTTAGTGCCGACTTCATCTCAAAAGCATTGAAGTGTAAATTGGGCCACGTGCCCTGTTCATTGCATGTTCCATGTCATGAAAGAACGAGTAGCGAGTTTCGGGTCGATCGGAAGATAGGCTGGGTTTTGGGAGGTGCCCTTCCATCTTTCATGGTTCCCGGTGGACTTCTTGCTCGTCAAGTGTAGCTGGATGGATGGATGGATGAAGGGATCTTAGGCGTTTTGACACACTCGAACAAGTGTTAATAGAAGCCGAGTCCTCGCCGTCATTTCTTTGATGATGGGATAAAAGAATTGGTTGGAGGCGTTAAAAGTGTTGTAAAAATACCACTCAGACTTTTTATTGCAGCCATCTTTTGAAAGAAACACAGATAGAGAGCGAGACGGAGAGACAGACACACATATATACACACACACGGGAAGCCATCAAAGAAGGAAAGGAAGCCCATGCTTCAATTCAGAGCAGACAGATACTAATAGCAACCACTACCACCCTCTGAAACTGTGATAGTGAGTGCGCGTGTGATTGTACCTTTAAGCGGGCTTTGGGTTCAATCCAATCTGCCATTATGTTGTATTGTCGTAATCAAACTCATTTTCTTTGAGTGCTCAACTTGAAGCGAAACAAATTAGTGCCAGCCTCTATGTACATCTACAACTTGAACCCGACGATGACCAATTCAGGCACCAAATCAGCGACAAATGGCTCCCCTATTTATTTGCCATGGCCTCCGGGAAGGTCAACCTAAAGAACAACCATTGGTACCCCGGAATTGGCCAAGCTTGATCATTGCACATTTGACACTGTCAAGTCACTTCATCATGAGCTTATTCCAACACTATTAGCACACATTCCTCCACGTTGTCAAAGTTGGGATGGAAGAAAAATAATCGTTGAGGCATCAAACGGATTTTGCGATTTACGACCACCACAATGACATATTGTCTGACACCGACTTCTTTCCTTAGATAATGTTCGACATGAGATAATCTCAGTGGAAAATTATAGGTTCAAATTTCAAGCTCCTTGTCACGTTCGCCAAAGGACCCACTGACGGGAATCTATTCATGGATTTGTTCCCAAACCTCACGAGGATCTGCCACGTTCGATTTTGGTGACATCTCGTAAACAAATTCCAAGTAAAGTACCTTTGAGAATCCTGGAAACCCCACAATACATATCATTGATTGTGTCATGTTCTTGTCAGTGAACAACCATCCTTACCACCCCAACCACCCATGAATGGTGTTGGACACGTTATTGGAGGTTGGCGAGCGATAAGTGAACGTCTTCTTTTGTATTCAGTAAATTGGAGCTAATCAACTCGGATGTCAGCGAAAATTCCATTCGTCAGTCGAGCAGCAAAGTATCACAAAAAGCAACCGTGATTTTTGGCACCAACCTGGCCAACCAACCAACGATCTCTTTCGTCTTCAGAGAGATAGTGAAGGAGAGGATGATGATGATGATGTCTGAATCAAAAGTTTAGCTTTTCATCATTCTCGTGCTGCCTCGTGACTGACGGTTTTTGCTGGTTTGGCTACAAAAATCCAATCCAGCTCCAAGGTTCTCTCGTTCATGAACCTGACGAATAGGGCCAAAAAATCAAGGTCAAATTATCTGCTCGGACCAGGAGCAAGAGTAATTTTTGACTTCACGCTCTTCAGTTTGACACGAGTTTGCATACTAAAATATAGAGGGTGGCTTTTTTTCGTCCTGGACGTTTCCTGTTCGGACACGGTTTTTCCTGTGCCAATTATAAGCCTGTTAAAACGAGCGGATAAAATTGCCTTTCCCAGCGAAAAGTCTTGCCTTTCATCAACTGCTTCAAAAGGGGACCTTTCCAACGGATTGTTATATCAAAGACTGTGTTTTATGTATTCATGGCTTGGGCCTAGCATAGTAATGAATTTCTAATCTAAAGATTTTTTTAGAATAAAGAAAAAAAAAACCGCCGCCATTGAGTTTGAAGGAAAGAATTTTGAATTGGATTGACGAACTTCGTGTGAGTGTTTGAGAAGAATATTGGCAGTTTGTTTATTACTTGGAGATGACACTGGACGATGTTAATGTAAGTAATCGGTCAATTAGAGCTGTTTTTGCTCTGTTCAATGTTCCTTAAAAATGTCAAAATGGCCAGATCCTCTCTTTTAAAGAGGTCGATGAGTGAGTTTGGAATTTGACATTTGAGTCAAAACAATCTCCGTGATTGGATAAGCAATTTGGACGTTGTTCCAATAAGCAATTTGTGTTTCTTATGGACCTCTATGAATACCCTCTCTTCGCTTATGTATTCAATCGGCCACAAAACGTGTATAAAACTTGGAAAAGGTGCATAAATTCGAGGGGCAATTACTCCTACCCTTTCCAGTTGTCATTAGACTTCAGAATAGGATGGACAGTTCAAGCTTTGTTCCCCCTAATTTTAAGGGAGATAGATGGAATGACAGCTGTTCCTCGAGACCCACATACATACAGACACACCATCCATGTACAAAGACACACAAAGACAATTGGAGAACCCAATCGAAGTGGTCAAAGGAATTCCCATGAATAGCATTACGACACGATTTCTAGGCTAGGAATGAGAATGACATGTCATTACAAGTCCTAACTTGCAATGGGGAATCCATCCTACGAACCACTCAGGACAAAAGAACTCAATCCCGCTTGGTTTCAACATAATTTTGTACTGTGGGCAAGAGAAATGAAGAGGGAATAAAGACAAGTGCTTATTTCATTGACCACCTTGACTGACTGACATTCAGTTCACATGGGACTGAGGAAAGATGTCCAGACGGGGAATTACTGCTCGTATTTTGTATAATTATTATGGCTTCTGGCAGCATCCAGTCCAGTTGGTCTCGTCGGTTCTCAACTCTTCTTCTTCTCATCATCATGAATAAAGCACGTTTCCAAATGAGGGTCATAAAAATGCTAATTACTCGCCAAGACCCATTGGGTCTTTTAGGGAGGAATATACAGTACTCAGACGTAGGAGCCAATGCATTGCCAACTCACCCAAGAATTCGTACATACATACATTTTTACTACTTCTAGAAGAACCATATTACCAAAATTTGGGAGGATATCAGATATACTGTATCCTCAAGCGATTTAGACCTACAAATACAAAAATGATTAAAGAATATCATTCCACATCATTTCACACTAATTATTTAATCTGCAAAAATGTGGCTGTGGGGTATGGTCGTGGCAAGTGCCACCAAGACACATTCGAACATAAACAACACGTGTCCCGTCATCTCCTTTCTTCTAATTTTGGCCGCCCCTTCTCCGACCAAACATTTCAATCATTTACTACACGTCATGGTGAACTCTCCTTATCTTAATCCAGTCTCTTACTTTCCAGCAATAATTAAGCTAAAAAAATAGCGCGAAAGTTTTTATTTGGCTATCTACATTCTTTTCAAATTTAACGAGTGGTCGGGGATTTTTTTTCTTTATAATTTCCCCCTCGGGGGTTGTCCCTCTCTTTCTCTTTTAGACAAACGTGTGTTTCGGGAAGCCCAAGTTTGTGGTTGAAGGAGTGGGGGTGAGGATGAGGATGAGGGTGAGGGTCTCATTCTCGTATTGCTCGGCTCGAAAACTGTCATTGAATGCGCTGAAACCAGACTGGTTATGGCTATCAATTAAGGAACACTTTCTGTTGGCGACACATTGATTGGTCGTTGCCCTTCGACGGGAAAATCCCCAGTTGGGGAAAACAGATCACCATTTGGACGGATCCTAGTATCAACAATCGCACCAAAAATAAATAGACACGGCGGAATCCGTGAATCCATCTCGATATTGACAACACTGGTGTTGTTGTTTCAGTCTCATGTGGCTGTGAATTGAAACCAAAGCTCGAAACGTGGTATTAGGACGTGTAAAAAGCCCCCTATATCTAAGTTCAGAAGTGGTATGTAATCCGGGGCTCAAGAGCAAATTTATGGCCCCTCAATTGAGCTTGAAAATTGGTAGCTGATTGTGTTGCTCGGGTTGTGATCACGAAATACAAATTCATCTCCTCCAAAAAAGTCCCATCACACTCCCTAACATACTTACATCAGCTTGGTCGGCCATAAAACTCATAAAAAATGTGAAGAACGAACCGCCAACGAAAAGTATAACAACATTCAACACCAACGCAGATTCCTTTCCAAGGAGCTCTGATCTTCAAGGGGCCTTCACACTTTTATGCCCAAGTAAGGACAGCCTAATTCGGGGTTATTTTCGAGCCTCGAACCTAATGTGAATAATGAGATCTTGAAGGCAGACCTCTGGTTCGACTTGGGCGTATGAACTTCATCTACCTTTTAGCACGAAGTGCACATTTGATGCTCTAGATGTCTGAACACCAACGTTCTGGGTGAAAAAAGGCCTACTTTGAATTTGAAGCGCAAATTAACTGCTTCAAGATGACACGCTACACATCTTAGATGGTGTGTGTTAAGTGCGGACATGAGTAGTTCTCGCACCAAGATCCAACAACGACAAATGATTCTTGCTTGCATCACGAATGCATAAATGTAGGGCAATCATTGTTGCTGCACGTATCATTATCTGCACCTTCCATGGCCCAAATTTGTCCTCGCATTTTATCACACTCTCAATTATGATTCAAGGGTGGGCAGGGAGTCATCAAAAAGTCCGATAAGTCCAAGTTTAGCCACACAATCTTCAAACAGTTTGTGCCCTTTGATGTGAATGCTCAACCTATCTACACACAGTACATTATGTAGGCTGATCCATGTATCCATCCATCAGAGAATCGTGTCTTGTTCTTCAAATCCCGTCTAAGAGCCAAAAAGCGTGACATTTGGGCTTGCCAAATTCTTGCTGTTGATAACTTAATGGAGATTCACTGGATCCATCGTGATGACATGAGCACATCAGTCAAAATAGTTCGGAGCTGCTTGAATAAAGGTTAAAGTTGGATTAAGTAAAACGATCAGTTTTCGTCGGACTTTCAAAATTTCCACAGGGATAACAGGATTCTTTCCTTGCAATCAAGAATTTTGAGGGAAAAGCCAAGGCCATTTGGGCTTAAAAATGAATATTATATCATGCATACCCCGTACGCCGTATCATGTTCTTTGGAAAATGGAGGTATAAATATCGAAATATTATGTCAAGGTAAGGACTATTTAGAGAAAGGAAAATAAGAATTTCCTTATCTGCGACGAAACAAAGTTCAATAGGTATTTATTTATAGACCATTCCAGGAAAGTCTTGACCGCATGAGTTTCCTTGGATCTAGACGCAGCCTTGATATTCTTAGATGGGACCGTTGCTACGATTAAAGATATGGGGGCCATATCAAGGTCGGAAAAGGACTTGATCTGTTCCAAAGGTATTTGTATTCAATGAAGAGGTACGTTTTTTTCTCTTAGAAAGAGAAGAAAATAAAACCAGAAGCCAAGGTCACCAACGTATACTTTCATGAAAGAAGGGATCCATTCCACAAACGGCCTTATTTTCTGGTCCAGCAACTTTGTTCTTGGCCCTCCTTACTTCCTGCTCCTCGACCTTCACGACATCGTGGTTCTCTGACCATGTTTTTAGTAAATGAAAACAGAAATCTTGGGATGGGGAACCAAACTTGGAACCAAATTGGACCATGAACAAGGGACGAATCGAGGGGGCTTTACGGATCAACACACAACACGATACATTCGCTCACATATGGATGTGACAGCCACCTGTCACCTCTTGATCGGAAGTGGAGACGAATGTGCTCTTGGCCGATTGTCCTGATGTTCCAAGGCCAAGAAACAATTATTCTAGTGATAATAATGCATGAGCAGAAATGTCAAGATTGGCCATGATGTCAGTTGCATTTGAGCGGCCTTGATTCGCTTATTTCTTTACATTCCCAAGTTCAGTGTTCCAAGGCGAGTATTATTCTACTTATGCTAAATGATGTATTACGGCAAGGCCGAAGGAGTCGGGGAAATGTCCATTTTCATTAAGGCATTGCGCTCTAGTTCCCCAATGGACACAGGAGTATTGTCGAGAGCCAATTCTCATAAGGGCCGTTCCTAATGAAAATGCTGAGTAGCTTTGTAATGCTCCATTTAGTTGCAGTGAGGGTGGGACCAGGGTACTATTCATGGTTGTACACCCTTCCAAACTTACTACTAGAGTCAGTTGCAAACCCGACGAATCATCTCTGATCTCCAAAAGGTGCGCGTTTCATGGCTTTTTTGACGCCTAGCATGTAAGCTTTACTCAACTCCAATGGATCTGATCTCGAACTAAGGGAAAGTAATTTCCCTTGCTAATACTAGAATTACTTGGTTGGGATCTTGCTGTTGAATGGAACAATTGGAACAGAGCTTGTTAGAAAACTAGAAGCTAGAAGTTGGTGCTCGAGCTAGGCTCCAAGGAAAAAAAGGCTCGCTTCTGAGAACATTCATTGTGTTTTATGACTGGAGGGCTCCGACATGCGAATTGGCCTCCGTATTTTATGGAACGAAGCCAAATTGGTTCCATCTATCTTGCGTAGTGCATGGATTGGTCCTACAATACAATAAGCGCAAATGAAACTAGTGATTCGGTTACGAGAAAACTATTACCTGAACCGAGTATAGCGTATCCCAAGAGATTGAAACAAATGACCTTTTTTCTCGTTGGCTCGCTTAGATTATCTACTTGTATAGGATGAGAGTCTGGACATATGTAACCCATTCATTCGTAATTATTTTCGTTCCACAGCCAATCGATGGTATGTATCAAAAGGGATGCTGACCAAATAGCAACGAAATATAAATGCTAATATTCTTGACCTTCAAACGACTTGCTTTCGGACAGCAAGATGAAATGATAAGCCATAAGTGCATGTAAAGCCATTTACATCCTCAAGCGCCTGCTGTGTTCCAAAGGAACCCTGAGCGTTCCTTCTCGTCCTTATCCAATGTGTCCAAATGGGGGGGAAAAGGATTAGAACGTAAGAGGCTTTGCTTATTGTCCTCTCCAGTATCCATCCAGAGGGAATAAGATTTATGGCATTAATTCCAGTAATGGCGACTCGCTTTGATGCTCTCTCTCTGTCTCGGGTTGGTCTATACTGGAACTAAGGGATCATCAACAACAACAGCAGCAACCATTGAACGAACCAAAGAGTAAGGATTGATTTCTCTCCTTCCTCTAAACTACCCCGCCCGAATTGATCCATACTCTATGAAATGAAAGGGGTGAACATTGAACAAGACTAATGAATATGTGTGATTTACGACTGCTTCAACACTGATGAGGGGCTCCAGTGTGTCTTGTGAACACGAACACATCATAGATTATATGAGTACTCGCTGTTATCCCTGCGAAGTTGGTTATCGACCAAAGTGAGACGCACTATTAATTTGGCTCGCGATCGAACATGGCAAACATTTCTCGTTCCAAGATGAACGAACCCCCAAAAGAAAGATAAAGGACCAAGTTAATTCCCTTGATTTTGGATGCCATAGGGTTGGTCACTAGAGAGGGATTTTGACAAAAGGATGCCAATTCTCCACCCCGATATTCAAATATTGACGTGCGAGAGTGGATGGAAATTGGGTGTGAAAACCTAGAGGGGTATGAATTGAGGGCGTTGTGTCAAATTCCTGCCAAGAGTTCATCCCCTGCAAGAATAACAAAACAAATGTTACCGGATTACGGATTCTCAGGGGCAAAGAAGAAGCCAAAAACTAAACCCAACCGACTTTCATTCATGGCGAATGAGTGCCAACGGTACGAACAGTACCTTCAAAAGTATAACTAGCGGGGGAAAGAATAAGTAGAATTAGGCATTGAGGGTAGTTTTTACGTCTTGACCGGGCGATGAGGATCGATCAATCTTTTGTTGAAGGGAATCTTGGAAGATCAAGAAATTCTTTGTGTTCGGGTTTGGATTCCCAGAGTCAGACTGACTGACCGGCTGGTTGATTGTCCCAGAGACTCAACGAGGGGTGGTCGTGTTATGTTTGTCCCTCGATTGGAGCCGTTTCTGATTGTGATTAGCTGGTATTGAATCGCCATTGGTCACCCTGTCGTCCTCTCGGGAAAGGCTAGTCAACAACAGGGTCGTCGTCGTCGTCGTCTTCGTTGGAACCCTTTTTGATACAGACTGAACTGAGAACACGGACCTCACACTTTGTTGGCGCTGAAAAATGACTTTTCAATCGAACATTGGGGAGTCCATCATTCACAGGTTGGAGACAATCCTGGATTTTCAGTGGGCTCTTTCTCGCGGGATGATTTATGATTTCATTGAAAGATTAGTTCAAGGTCATTAATAGACCATTGATTACCACCTTTCACCTCACCAGTACATATTTTGAACCTCGTACTGGATCGAGTGGAATGTCCGAAAACAAGATAGGGGGACGAACGAATTGGTCGGTTTCCGGACCACCGTTATCTTGTCGTAATTTCTCAAGTTAGTTCATAAAACAGTGAAATTCTTGAGATTTGTCAAACGCCTTCCCTCAATTCTGCCACCTACTTGTAAGGCGACTCAGAAACCTGACAAGACGACAATCAACAAGACCCATTTTCCAAAACAAAGCAACTCATTGTCAACAGTGTTGCCATTACAGAACTAACTTTGGCCAATGGATCACTGAAAGCATTTCATGCACTTGTTTCTTTTTGGCTATCTTAATTTAGACCAGGGCTATTGGTCAAGAAAAGGTTGAGTGAGGTTATATTGTTGATCTAGTAATGGGCAATTAAACATAGTCGGATCTAAATGTTCTTGGGATATTTTGGCAAGTCTTAGGACCACCGTCGGTTAAAAAACCAAAGCAGGAGGGGAGGAAGGAACTTACGGAAACTTTTACAACCTCTACAGCCCACTCTTCAACTTGATGCCCAAGCAACAAGGGTGTTTCGCCCTTCCTTCGTTGTCTTTCCAATTTCCAAGGGGCTCTTTAGGACGTGTAATTAAAGTCCATAAACCCATTGCTTCAGAGAAGAAACGGGGCGTTGCTCGTGCAAATGGGCCAAGTAAAATTCTCAACGAGAAAACTGGATTTGTTTCACTCAAGAAAGGACCCTAGAAAGTGGCTCTTTCCCATCTCCGATGAAGTTTGGGTAAGTTGGTCTCATTTCTGGCCGATTCGATCGTATTGACCCATTGGTTGACAGTCATTGATTGTGTAAGTGGACTTTTGGGCGTTGTATCAATTCGCGTGTGCCCACTTTGTTTGATATTGGGTCCTCTGAAGTCCGTGGGATCACTGTCAAAAAATGTTGGGGCTAATATTTGGACCTCTGGTATTGATATTGGACTTACCCTCATTTCTTCAAATCCTTATGCAAATTTTTCTGGCAAGATGTTTCAAGACAAATTTCGGAGAGGGAGAGAGACTAAATGAATCATGCAATCATTACGATCGATGACTCAATTTCTAGTTTCTTGACAGTGTTTGTCAATGGATTGTGTTGTCAGTCAAAGGGTGTGGGGAGTGATGTCAATCTTCCTGTAATTCCACTTGGGCAAAAAGCAATCATCAATTGCGTGAATGCAAACAATTCCTCAAGTCCGACTATAATTAGAATAAGGAGTTGGGCGTGGCACTCGCCAATGTTTCTATTTTTGCCGTCTCCGTTTATTCTTTAACATTCCATCGAGGCCGTATAGGATTTTGGCTTTCGTTCCAATTGAGGAGTTCCTCTGCCAATAGAGAGCATATTTGTTGAAAATGCCTCGAAGCTCGATAAATAAGAGACCATTTCAAATACTGTTGGACGGATTTGGCGTCAGCTTGTAATTGAAATTCCTGAGTTCTCATTACTCACTCACTCACTCACTACCCCACCACAAATGAACAGAGTAAATAGCCCAACTCCTGAGAGCTCAGATTGGTCTCTGTTTCTCTCTACGAATCTCCACATCTAATCTCCGAGTGTCTCGCAAGGATCTGACCTTGAGCCCCTGATGGCGCTGAAGGCACAGATCCAAGTTGAACAAATCTAATTAGTTTGATAATTGTCCATTGAGCTGTGCTTAGTCCAACTCATCGTGAGCGAGGAACATACTACAGAGACTAATTGACACGAAATGTCAGTTCCAGCCAACGGGAATGCAACACTTAGGTCGTAATGTTGTTCATTTGCTTTCTGTCCAAGCCATTCTCAGTAAGACTTCCTGAACCTTGAATCAAATGTAATGTTCGTTTCAATTAGTTTAATGAAATCTCTGTGGGAAATCGAATAAATAATGATATATCTGGATACGCTTTCTGAACAATCATTAGCAAGAAGGAGCTTGCTATATTTGGAAGATGTTTTGGCTAACCGACGACTTTAAAAAAAGATTATGAACATCTGTTGAGGCCGAACGTGAAAGAGCACGCCATATCCAAACTGCAGGTTATCCATAATTTTCTTGGACCAGGGGGTTGTTATCGATACCAAGTCAACCGTTTTGTTGTAACGTCTCCAAGATCCTTTTACGTGGATCAATTAAGTTCGCAATTGAAGCGCATAATTAATTTTGAAGGCCGTTGTTTGGCAAATTGGTCGCATTCTTCCCTCAGCTGTCCCTCATCGAGCAAAATCTCGCTCTTAACTGGCTCAGGTTCGAGGGATTACCAATTTCTTGTATCGGGGAACGGGACTTTTGAGCGGATTAACCACGTGAAATAACTTATTTCATCCTTGAGCGCATAAATTGAAGGAAGAATTTGCCGATCTCGAAGACGTTGTCGATGGATTTGACAACCTGAAAGAGCTTCCAGAATCGTCCTCAATTGCAAGGTGTTAATCGAAACTCCATGATCTTGAATGTCTTCTTTTTGCTTCCGCCAGAAACAATTTTAATCTGGTTTCGGTCTCGATTCATCTGTGACAAGGTGATCCGAATGTTTAATCTAAATTACTCGTTCTCCCATGAACCATCTTTCAAATTAAAGTAGCGGGTGCCATTATTGAATTTGATGAAAGCCCATTGAAATGAAGGTGTTTCTTTAATCGTGATCGGTTCAAGTGTGCTCCAATATTGATAAGATCTAATGTATTCGAACTTAATCTGAAATTGTACTTATGTTGAGGACAATTCATGTGATCACTGGCCAAATTAATGATATTCGTAGTCTCCCAATTATGGAGCCGTTTTTCGCTTTCCCTTCCACTTGAATGGAGTCTCTGACATTATGCAGCTTATTGGGACTCAATTGGTTCTCATGAGATTGGAGGTTCGATAAAAACATGAAAGTCCCATAAAATTAGTCAATACCCTCGATCATTTTTTTTCGCCTTGCCCTTAATCAGCATGAACCAATTATATTATTCTTTAGACCGAGAATTGGGAACTTTGAATAAACTGGTACTGTATTTCTTTTCATATCTGGTGATCAAGGTTCAGAATTTTAGTCCTCTTCTTCCTCAGGATGCAAAGTTGGCGTGGGTGTGCGAAATTAGTCTCCTCAAGAAATAGGTAAACGGCAGATTTTTTGGTTTGCACCAATGAACACTAATCTCCCTTAAACAAGAGATGAAATGTTCTCCTTGCTGTAAAGGTTCAGATCACCAATTTATAAATGCGAAAAATGTCAAATTGTCAAATGTCAAATTGAGACACTGGAAAGACTTAGAAATTACAGAAAGTCAAAGCTTTTGAAATCCCCCCTTAAAAAATATTCCTATGTGGGAAAAACAATCACTGGGGAACGGTTGTTAGAGATGGATTGAACGTCCCAGTGTTTACTGTCACTAATGCAATTGTTGTGACCCAATATGACCAAAACTTTTGGGTGTTTCTTGGACTAGGTGGACCATGTACCGTGTTTTGCAAAATTATCTGTACCGTTACGTTTCGGCATTTAGGACGGCATCGCGACCACATATCAAACATTTAGTTAAATAAAAATCAAAATGTGGAGCTATAGCAAGACCGTTAAAGTATGTCTCTACGGCCCTCTGTCATGGCACAATAGACATAAAGGATCGAGAAAGCGGCCTTAATCTGCGCCGGGCATAGCAATAAATGTTGGAGAATCAAGTCAGGCGGATCATTGCGGGGGCCGTGGGAGACTCCCTCTACGTCTACCAGCAATCAGCAAATGCCGCTCAAACCTCTCGGGTGGCCCAAGAGTGGCTGGACAAGAATCTGAGGTTCTTGAACAAGAACTTGTGGTCCCCCAGAGCCCTGATGTATACCCTCTCGACTATGCAACCTATAGGCATGTATTTGTTGATGCCTCTTGGGGGTGGTACAGCAGTTTCGAAGCCATGAAGTATGGTATCAATAAGGCATGTGTCGCGATTCCCCCCAGTAATTATGCACCGCCTGCAGTGGGTTCAGGTCAGGTCCTGTCTGGAGAAAGTGATAAAGTGATAGCTTCCGAGGGCGGCTACATTGTTTGAAATATTTCAATTACTGCTGTATTAACATATTTAAAAAAAAAACACAATCCTCCAGGACCACTCATTAAGCCAGAAACGGACCTTCCTTGAATTTGCGCTACCTGTACACATAATTTTGCAACACTCAGTATATGATTCTCGATTGACTTGTCGAATGAGTAATAAATTGATGAATGATAAAATCAAACTGAATAACACAAGCTTTGAAATCAATGGATGAGTGAGTGTAATCAGACGCATTCAGCTGGGAAATTGGGGGCCAAACTGGCTAGGGATGGATCAGAACTAAGTTTGGAACCTGAGGGAAAAGTTCTTGTTTCGGTTGATTGTCAAATGCGGATTAGGCTCGAGAATTTAATTGAGTTTTTGAAGGGCAACTTTGGTTTCTGACGCATCCCTAGCAATTTCGCCCCAGAATTTCCAGCTGAATTCGTCCAATTACACTCATTCATTGTTGCAAGCTGAAGAAATATTGCATTTCAAGTTGAATTTGTTGTTTCGTTAAAGAACGAATCGTGACTCTAGGTTGCAAACATTGGCTATTTTCAAAACCTTTATTGTAGAAGGTTCGTAATTTGACCACAAAAGCGCCCTCTGGTACTTGTGTCATTCTATCTATGCAGCCATGGGAAGTGGATAAGCGATAAAGTGAATAAGCAGACAAGTGCTTAATCACACGAACATTTCAGCATCTACGTCAACTATATTAAGTTGATCTCAATTGGACTTTTCCATTTGATATTTTTTCTTGCTTGTTGGACAAGGTATCAGAGTCATTTTTTGACTTACTCTTGTGGCAAAAGATGAGGAAGACATGAAACAGCGACCCACGCCAGAAATGACATTAACAAGGATGAGAGTGAAAGTTGGTATGTCGTCTGATTGGTCCATTCGAAAATTCCTGCACAAGGGCAAATATTTTATTTGAGGTATTGAGCGTTGATCGTCGTGAACAGTCGCCCAAATGACTTTGAGTTGGTGGGATGTTGCTTGAGATTTGTTGTTCATCTGATAAAAGACGGTTCCCTTGTTTCGGGCATCAAAACATCTCGATCGACAACATATTACGGGGCGTCTTCAAAAAATGGGCCTCATCAAATTGGCTGTCTGAGGGACCATTAGGAATTTTCGTCCACGAAAACGACGACGACCATATTTGAGAAACAGGTTGATATTGAAACGGGCAATCAACCTTCAATTTTGAGCCATTACGATTCGGAACGGAAAATCAGTCTCTTGTCGAAGATGAGGGATGGGGGATTATTCGATTCACATCCCTGCAAGATGCAAAACTAGCAGGTACAAGCTTTTTTTTAGCTCCCAGTATTAGAGGCCCTGATTGGAGCAAGATTCAAGCTCAAGTAGTCAAAAAACTAAGCTTCCCAGGTGGCAAATCGTAGCCTCGAGCTAAATGATTGGCTTGGGAGAGCTACAACAGAGTAGTCGAGCAATTTGTAAGCGAGTGCCATAGAGAGAGAAAGAGACATCAGTTCTTAGCTTGCCTTTTTTGAGGGAAAATGTTGTGAATGATTCCTGCATGCATGCCTGGAGGGAACTTCACAATTTATGATGCCTATAAACCTGTCTTCGCTCTTATCAAATCACTTCTCGACTGGCTGGGAGAGCCACGCAAAAATTAAGACCCACGATGAATTCGTTGGCGACGAGATTGAAAATGTAGAGCAACACATTGCCAAGGCATCTTTCTAGTGGTTCAGCATTGGTGGTACTGGCGAGCAGTGCAATAGATTAAATGAATCCATGTGGGGCAACTCTCAGTCGCCCTCCAGCACTCCAAGGAAAGAGATCCTCAGAAATCAAGGCTTAAATGAGCCGACCCAGATTATTTCCAGGCCAATTCCTCGCTCCGCTTTCTTGGTCCTATGTCTTTTAGCTGAGATTTTCCAAGCCATAAGAGGATTTGTGGGATTAGTAAGTAGAGCTGGGCTTGCTGGGATCCCACAAACGGGTGGTACTTGAACATCGGCAGAGTGGAAGTAGTCGCTTAGTTAGTTGAGGGGTTTGGCTCGGATTTGCCCTCGGGTAAGGGTGAACAATTGATGGAGCAGACCATGCACACTCATTAAAAACGGGGATATGAGGTCAGATCTGAGCATAAAATAGGATCGTATTACCAATGTTTGGACGTGTCAGCTCCACTTAAGTCGAACTCCGATCATGTTACTGAGTGGGTTGTGTAATATATTCGTCTTAAAGTGCCGATTTGTCGGCATTGGAATTCATGAATGTGCTCTCTTCATTTTGCACCACTGAATGCCGAGGAATTCCGTGGTGAAAGCCAGGTGAATAATGTTTGTGATTCTGAATGGATCATTAGTTAATTCAGTTCAGGTCCCAGAGCCACATTCATCAAGGAGACGAACGACCCATCGACGTCATCGGTCTCCGCCAAAAGCTTCAAAATTCGCTTCATCCTTCAGGGTCTCTACTCTCTAGAACGGAGATGGGTGTCATCGGTCAAGAGAAACCACTGCAGCGTGACTGAATGGTCACGGTCAGTAGTCACCCTGTCCCTTTCAGCGAACAACAGAGTGACCAGAGCTCATGGCTATTAACTCTGCGTGAGTCTAAGAAGTATGCAAATACATACGGGGCTAAAGGACTTGCCAATAACGGTTGAGGCGCTTGTGTTCCTTGTTTGAACCAGATTTAAGAAACAACGAAGATGCATTAACTTGTCAAGAATATCCTTGATCACCCTGAGGGTAGGTTCCCGAAAGGTTGGTAGGTATCCATGTCTGAGGCGGTGAATCGAGTGGCGGCGATTCAACGCGATCTCGAGAGACAGATTTTTCCCTTGAGTCTCCAAGTTTCAGTCTGAGATGATCGATGAACCTCGATTGAAACGAGAAGCAAACCGTTGCGACGATTTCTGTTGGCCAAGGTGTAACATGATATTGTTGGTTGGAGTTGGTATCTTTTAAAATGACATTGATTTCATGGGATTAGGTTTGCGATTTGAAAAAAGGAGCATTAGCAACTCTTTGACTGGAAGACCGGTTTGAATGTAGTTCGAAACAATTGGATTAGGTCGGCCTCTCTTGATATGTTTGGATAAGGAGATCATTAATTTCAAAGAAGAAAGAAAAACGAGCTTCTGTTGTCTATCTTCCAAAAATATTCTCGTTGTGGTTTCGAGATGGCCAGCATGTGAACGGAATAAATCGTTGGTGGACTCACTACCCCGATAATCCATGAACTTCTCCCCAAGTTAGAAGCAAATCCACAAGAGTTTGTGGTTCTGTGAAAGAATTTGCCTGCATTTTGGTTGAGGCCAAGAGAAGAATAGCCAAAAAAGAGAACTGTTACTGGAAAGACGACATGTAAGAGAACTGGAACATGCTTAGAAACCCGACCCCTGTCACCGTGGTTTCTGTTTAAACGAGAACATCACTTGTCAAGCCATTCAAGTGATTCAAGAGCTCTTAACAGATCTGTGAGCTGGGTGTTGTAAGGGGGATGAAAAATGTGTGGAAAGAACCTCCCTCGTTCGCGTCAATTCTTGGTCAAGGAGGTCTCTCGAGTTTTCCCAGGACACCCCAATGTCAACGCCAGCCAAGTTTAGCTTGGAGTGCTCTTCCTCGTGGTCAGAGTTCCAGCCACAACAACTCACTAACCGCAACAGCAACAACAACAACAGTCCTTGCTATGCATGGTCGTCCTATGGTCAGGAGAATCGAATGGCTCAGCGCTCTCTTACCAGTCTGCCAATGAGTTTTCTTGGAGAGACCGACCCTCAAACCGACCGAAAACGACCAGCCAATCTCACCCTGTTGGAAACCCAGGGAGGCCATGGCATCAAGGGAGAAAGAGAGAGAGAGAGCGCGGAGAGCTCACCCCCAACTGATCCAAAGATCGACTGCGGATTTTCGGTGGTAGTTTTTTCCATCCCCAAAATTTCGGAAGTTTTCAGTCGCTTTCATGTCGTACACAAGGCGAGATCTACGCCGATTCAGCTCGCTCAAATGAGTGTGATTACTTTTTCACGACAATAGCATCATCATTATCATCATCATCAGCAGCACTGGTGTTAGTTTGGTTGGTGTTTTCATTTCGTGTTTGAGTAGTGTGTGTATGTGTGCTTGCTCCTCTACCACCCAACTTTCTCCACTCGTCATAATGGCCAAGATGTCTCGGAGCTATCAATTGGTCACACTTTCTTCCATCTTGCTAATTCATCTCACAATTTGCAAAGGTAAGGCGGCAGGGATATCAGGCGAGACCATATTTTACTACGTGTACCGTTGGTTGGAAGTTCATAGTCATTCTTGGGGTTGGTTGGTCTGTCTGTCTACCTCACAAGCAGCAGTCATTTTTGTTTTCTTTCACGGCCGATCAATGTGTCGTTAATAACAGATTGGCTCTGCCAAAGCCAATTAATATTCACTTTCATGCTCTAAATCAAAGATTTTGACAGCAATCTCTAGAACTACCTTTATCATTGCATCTTTGAGGTGCATCATAATTGATGGCCAATAACCCGCGAATATTCAAAGATCCCAGTAATCCATCGAGGATTATAACAGGATGTCTACTATCAATCCTAATTAGTTATCAAGAAACCACAACGACCGGGTCAATGATTGTTCTTTCGATCGACTAGATGGATATCTTTTGAGTTATGTTTGGCTTGGCCGAGACTCGCAACATTTTTGGGGGTCTTGATAAGGACTGGAGAATGCGTTGTGCACTTGGATCTAGGTAACTAGCGGCCATGAACTACTCGTATCATGTCGAATGCCCTCCTGGAAGAAACCTGTCCTCTACGGTGTCTTAGTGTCCCAGTCAAGTCCAGCTAATCTATGCCCATCATCAACAAGAAATGGTCTCTTTCAAAAATCTTGACTGGTAATGGCCATCCAGAGCGATGAGAACACACAGAGCAAGACCACGGAGGGAGTACCTACGTACATAGTCGATGAGTACGAATGTGTACCAGTATAGTAGTCGTCCTAGCATGTTATGTCCGAACGTAGTCTCGAGTATGCCCAAGATATATTGAACGAGCACTGCAGGCCGGTGCTTGACGAGATTGCAGTGAAAGTGGACAGCAATAAGTATGTCCTCGAGGCCGCTTAAGAAGATAGTTTATGGTGACGAATACCCCCTTGCCTCTTATCAAGTCAGCATTTTTACAATCCGGGGAGCTCGCCATTTTCACTTCATGACAAAAAGAGCTCTTTCGCTTCCTCTGGCATTCGTTCGATCCGCCTTTTGCTCGAGGAGAATGACCTGTTTATGAACTTGAAGACCGATCTGACTCAATGAGGCAGCACCATCTTGAGAGCATAATTCGGGGGTCGGTTCTTAAGTCTTAAATAGGAGAAGCCATAGAACACAGACAACCACACATATTGTACAGAATATACATACACGGTGTATACCAACTACGGAGACAATCTTAGTAGATCTTCTCAAGTGATAGGCTTTGCTCAAATTCCACTCCGATCTGGATGTAAGGCTGCTCAAGGGTTTTTTCCCTGAACAAGCTCTCTTTCACGAGGGAACGAAGACAGATTTGGGAGGGGTTGGAAACAGTTTCACAGATCATTGCACTATTTTGAGCTATAGCTCAAGCATGCATTTACCCGCGATGATGATCAACGCCACTCCACGGAAATGTGTCGTGAAGCGAGAGAACCAAAAAAATGTCGGTGGACGAATAAACGACGAGTTCTTGGAGAACATCCATGCATGATGCACACATGCATGTGGTTAGCCACCAATGGGTACCTCGTCCAGCTGCCTCTTTTGTAAGTGTAAATGGAGGAAATGTTCACTTTTTTCAACCCCAACTTCGAAAAGAGAGGGTTTTAGGGTGACAAGTTACTCGGTATTATCCTTCAGCGGTCGATCGCTTTCAATCGAGTTGGAATCTGCCATGCAATTGGAATTAGCTCTGGATTCACCCTCGTGGATGATATTTTCTCTGTGTGCTCTGATCCGTGGGTGGTTTGGGTTTGAAGTGGAAGATCCTCAGAGTTGTTGGAATGTGAAGATTTCACCGAGGTTGTAAATCAGTCATCTTTTATGTACTTGTTCATCCTGATTAAAGAAACCGCTTTTGAGAATGCCACACACACTCACATTCGTCCCTTTTGGCCGGGTTAAAAACAGATCTTCTTCTTAGATTGGCAAATGGATGTCTAGATTCCATTGCTGGATTAGTTTTTCCCCTATCATTCGCGAGCTAGTTTGAATGAAATCTGCGAGTAAACGTTTCCATTTTAAAAATGTCTCACAACTGCAAATCTAGATATTCGGGTTGGTTTTTTTCTCGTCCGAGGTTCGTTCTCTGTGTAATTGAATTCACATACCCACAAAAGTTCAGCCGAGATTCCTTTCCATCCCATATTCTTCTCGTTCTCCTCAAACTGACATTTTAACTACCGAGAGGGATTTAAAAATTGAAAAATAAACTTTCACACACGACCGGCTTTTTTTTTCTTGAAGCCAGATGACAACGACCTTTGTCGTTCTTTAAATCAAGGTGAATCGCAAGAATGTCAATCGGATCCGAGATCCTAATTTGGAACCATCATTAAGATTGTTTCTCATGTGAACTGGTGCATTTCGAAAATTAAACTATGTCCGCCCAGACTTAAACGAGAAGCCTGTTTTCCCGTTCTTTTGAGCCTAGTTTTCCGACGAGAATTAATTGAGAAATGCCTTTCAAGTGACCTATAACTCTGTCATCTTAATGGACCAAGAGTGTGTTTGCGCCAGTAATATTCCGCAATTGTCGCACTCATCAGACGACTTTGGAGCTAGTGGATCTGGATCTAATGGAAACGATTTATGGCAAAAAGATTTCACTTAAAATCCACGCTTGTCAGTTCACAGTTTGAATTAAACGCGACATTGCGAGTGTTTGATATGATAAACGATGCGACAATGTTTATATTACTTGAGTTACAGACTACGTAGCATCGAAAAAAGCTCAAGGCTTCGTTCTCCACTCTCTTTCTTCTCCTTGAGTTCCATTCAAAATGAACTACAACGCGTTGTACTGTAGTAAGTAATCGAGTTGGTCTCAGGGTGAAATTCTTTGTTTCGGGGGTCCCCGGTGTTGAAGTTAATAGAGAAAATTGGCTCCCTCCCATTGAAAGAATTTGATCAATCTCATCGAATGCCAAATGTTTATCTCTGGGCGTACAAGCCATGCACATTTTCCTTCATTCGATCCTAATGCATCGAACGACATCGGGATAGAGGTCATCACCCTGATGAACGAGAGCTAAAATCGTCTCGAGAGGCTTTTGTTTTGCTCTGGTTCTCTTTTGATGCCTATCGTCGTGTTAATCCCAGCTCATTTGCGCCCGATTTTTCACGGAGATATTCTAAATCAACAAAATACTCTGAGAAACTCGGATTCCTGAACAATTTTCGGCTAGACACGGCTTTGAAAAACCCCGCTGAGCGAGTCTGTTCGGTTCCGAGCGTCGGGGGTGAAAGAGATGAAAAAGAAGAAAAAAATGGTCCTTCAAGGCGACTCAATAATAAGAGCGACTTTTTGCTGGCCGAAAAACATGTCGGAGGAGAGTTTTTCAATCAAGAGAGGTACCAACCTGAGTGGACCTAGTAGGTCCTGATGACAGGGAATAAATATGAATTGATGAGCCTGGAAAGTGGCTTTGGTGTGTGGTCCTACTTGACGCTCTGCGGATGAATGGATGGACACATATTTCCATGATGGACGCCAAATTGAAACCATTAGATACACCAACCCACTCCTCGGCAACACCAAATGAAACGCGACGAGGCACGTTTTCTAATGAGCACTTCCATAAAACGGATGGGTTTAATATGCATGAGCAAGAAAGATGATTCGCTCGAGATTCCATTTTTAATAACACCCTGCTCTCGGCCCATTTTTGCTCAAGTCTTCACAATGAAATTGAGGGCTGAAATTGCTCTGTTTGGACCGAAAATTCGGCAGTTTCTACATTTCAATGGACTTCAAGCCATAACGTAGAGAACGGCAATACTCAAAAAAGCCCTCGGAGGCATGCATGAAGAGAGGTGGAGGCTTCCTAAAACACTACAGGAAAAAGATAGGAGCACATTTATCTTTGAAATCTTCACTTCTCTCTTTTTTTGCCGAGCCATACCCATATAACCGGCCACGCCACCAGAACCATATGTACTGGTGGTGTCCAGTGAGCTCAGGCAAATGAACTTGAGCACCCAAGTCACCGAGGAAAGGTATGCAATAAAAAGGTTTTCTTTCAAAAGTGGCTCCAGATCGCCAGAAGGATCGAGTGAATCGCCAGTAGGAGGACGACGAACCTCTTTAAAACTCAGGGGTAACCAACTACTCCGGATGGTTGGTGGTTCACTTTTTTCATCTCTGACTCGAGAGAGAGAAGAGATAAAGGTAGACCTGAAAGAAAAAGAAACGAAGGAGGAGGCGGAGGATGAGTTGACTGGATGCTCATGATTTATTGAAAGACTCGAAGAAGTAGGAATTATCACTTACCCCCATCTGTCCATTAGAATAAGCGCTCGGATCGCTTATTATATCCGACTGGTCTGGGGCTGGACCATCCATATATGAAATCCGATACGTTAATCAACGTCAATACTTTGGTTTTTCTGTGAGGGCTGCCGGAATTGAATTGAGCTTCTGAGAAATTGTTTCTTTATACACGAGTCAAGGCTCAAGCTCGGGCAGCTACATATGAATTTCAACGGGTTGTAGAATCGCCCATTAAGGCACACCTGTTTAGGCATTATTTACCTCCACACATGGACGAATAAATCCTCGAAATGGCCTTCGCCTCACCACAAATTTTAGACACTGCCGTCCGTTTCCAAACTTTGCAGCAATAGCGTGTGTGACTTTTTGCGATGGGAATCGTGACCAGGATCGTTGGGCTGACTGTTGGGGAGTTTTTCCCCTCACTTTCGGCGAGTAAGCAATTTCCAGCTTGGCATGTGTTGAAGAGATCCCAGGCCAAGTTAGCTCCAAATGGCCGAGTTGTTCAAAGATGAAATAAGTCGATATGAGAGTTAACACGTTTTTATATTCTTCATTTCTAGCTTCCCCCACCCCTGGTCACAGCTACGGAACATCGGACAGATACAGAAGCTATCCATCGATTAGTGGTGGCCGATCGTCTCCGTCCTCTTCCACTCTACTACACCGTCGGACCAAATACGGTTGCGAAGGGAGTCAAATGGTCATCGATTGCGACGAAGGAACCCAGATCAATGTGGTTCGGGCCAATTTTGGACGATTCTCGGGATCAATTTGTAATGAGTTCGGGGCCAACACGGAGCAAACCCGCGACTGGAGCGTCAATTGCTTGGAGCCCAGGTCCTTGCGAGTGGTTAATGAGAGGTAATTACTACTTACCATTCGTCCTATTTAGATTAGTTTTTCTTTGGAGCTGAAGTTCGAAATTGGATTTCTTTGCCTATTGTGGAATGCCAAGTCGCCCTCTTGGTTCAATTTCTGACAATTGGATTCATTTCTTTGGTTACAGATGCCATCGACAAGCCCACTGTGAGATCACCGTCACCTCGGCCTTATTTGGCGACCCCTGTCCTGGCACCTATAAGTACTTGGAGGTTCATTACACGTGCCAAGCCGTGAGACCTCAAACTGTTGACTCGGCTCCAAAATCCCTTCCCCCTTGGTTGTTAGACTTGGCAGCCACTCCAATCCCCACAAAAACGTCCGAATTCGTGAGGACAGAAATCACTTCCACCACCACCACCACAACCACAACCGTCTCCACCACATCCCCAGTGGTGCCAATCCTGAAGTCCGACTTGCCTGAGTATGACGATCTGTTGGATGTGACTATGAACGAGGTGATCGAAGAAGACACCTTCAGCGATCTTGATGAGACTGAGAACCTCGTGCAAAGCTTTTGCCCGCCAATGAAGACCCGAAACCTTTTTTGGAATTGGACCTTGAGCGGGTTCGAAGCCATCCAGGTGTGCCCTCCGGGCTCAACAGGATTTGCCAAGTGGTATTGTAGTCCTGATGGCCAATGGGCCACTGACCGACCCGCCATGGGTGATTGTCAGTCCTTGTGGCTGAATCATCTCCAATCTGAAGTGCATACCTCCATGGAGCGAGCTGTGAAACAAATCGCAACCAAGACGGCTGAATTGCAGCTTTATGGCGGCGACCTACCCATAATTACAAGCACCTTCCAGACCCTTTCTGATCGACTCAGACACGAACACCACATTTTGTCATCCAAACAGGAGAAGGAGGAGAAACTGGCCAATATTCTCGAGAGCGTGGTGCAGGTTGTATCCAACCTCCTCCACGACAACCAGTTGGAAGCTTGGGAAGAATTGTCCGAGACCAAACGAGCCATCCACTTCAATGGTTTGCTTCATGGCTTGAATGAATTGGCTAGACTTTACGCTGAATCAATCAACGTTGAGATGAGAGCCACTAATGTAAAGGACAACATCTTGTCCGAGATCCGAGTTCTCCGCTCTCGAGGCATTGGTGCCCAGGCGTTTCCAGATTTTGTGCCCAATTACTTTGATGGAGATGTTAGTGTTTTCATGCCAGAGGCTAATCTTCAAGAAATCAGTCAGAATGGGGCTGTTCGGACTATTTTCAACATTATTGCCAATGCTGATCGGGTCCTGCCAACGTTCGGCTCCTACGGTCCAAACTCGAAATTGATCACCTTTGGTTCAACCCAATCCATCTCGAAAGAGCTTCCCAAGGAATTCATCTTCTCCATGCGACATCATCTCAAGCAGAAAAACATTCAAGATGCCATCTGTGCCACCTGGGAGGCCAACCAGCGATCTTGGTCGACCCAAGATTGCCTTGTCATCCAAACCAACACAACCCACACCACATGCAGCTGCTCCAAGCTGGGCTCGTTCGCTATATTGACCACTGAGGAGTCCGTACAAGTCTCTCAAATGTCCCAAGAGGAACAGAAGGGAGTGATTTTGGGATCAGTGGTAGCTGGAGCTCTTGTCTTCTTTGCTTTTGCCATTCTTCTTTTGAAGTTTGTTTTGAATGGCCGGTGCCAAAGCTCTTCCAAGGTGTCTGAGACCTCATATCCACCCTTGACTTCGTCCCCAACCTTGTCTGGGGTATCCGTTCCAGATCTGACTCAAAGAAGGCCGGGAACGTACCTTCAACAAGCCATTGTGGACAATTCGCCGGGATTCTATCATCAACAAAAGCCAACAACTAGTTCTAGTACCAATCTCCGACAACAAGCCCAACCCCAGCAACCCTCTATTCACACCATCTATCGAACGGATAAAAGCCAAGCGCTAATGATGCCCTTTCAACGACCAGAGTCGCACATCTACTCCGAGATTATTTACAATCAACTTCAACGTCAGCAGCATCACCTCCATCACAATCACAGTCGGTTTCCCTCGGATGCCTCGTCTTCATCTCCTATTCATGCTAATGGAGATGTCACCCCTTCCATGGCTCACGAGCAGCTGAGCGCTCCGCTGAATCCGCTTCATCAGCATTTGTGGCAGGGCCAACAAAACCTTTTCTATTGTGATGACGGTACCATGATCACACAGACCCTCCATCGACCACCTCCACCACCACAACATCAACAACAACAGCATCATCATCGCACACAGCAAGCCATTCAGTCGGCTTTTCCCTCGTCTTCTTGCTCTCCATCTTCGTCAGCGTCGCCAAATGCGATGGCTAATGCTTCTGCTCCACTTGCAATCACACTTCAAGATGGAGATCAATTTGTCAGGCTTAGCTTAGAAGATCCTTATAATCTTGAGCCTGGAAGGCACTTTCAACTTCGCCACTCATGATTGGTCGTGCTCGGTTGAAAACTCAAATATTGATAATCGATTTTACGATGATGCTCAGCCAAGCGCTTTGATAAGGGGTTGGTCGTCGAGAGCTTCTGTGATATGCTTTGCGGCCCATGTTATTCATTGTGTTGAAAAGCCAGTTTTTATGCCTAAATGTAAATGCTATGATAAAACCTGGTTAATGAATGAAATACAAAAGAAATATACATATCAAGCAAAAAGTCCCAGGTGTCGATTTTCATCTCTCGTGAGAGCTTGATCCGGAAGTAATTCTACAAATTAAGTCAGCACGACTGTGATCCATCATGGGTGGAAGCCATTCCCATTGGTATTGATTCCGTGTGATTGAGAGCCACTGTCGCTCTTGACAACATCAACATCACCACCACCACAACAACTTTCAACCAACCAAACCCCGCTAGAAATCGTAACCACCCCTGCACGAGTTCTTGGTTCTCTCGAATCTGGGAAACGAAACGTGGAGCTATTTTTAGAAAGTTCCTCAGCGACATTCACTCTCCTTGATTCGATCATCTCGCCCCATATTATGCATTTATATTGCCTCATCTAATTTCCGTCCCAAATCCCCTAAAAACTGACACGTGGGAACTCAAAATTACCATAGACATTCCCGAACCATGAGATGGTACGTACACCTCAGATTCAAAGCCACACATAGACCGCCATGTTGTACGTACTCTGTAGTCTTGTCTAGTGAAGTGTTTCATTTTTCGAGGAGATGACCTCACGCACCTGAATGCTCTTATTGGCTTTTGTCATAAACCCGTGGAAAGATGGTACGGGGGTTGTGCTATCTCTGATGGATTTGGTGCATCTTGTCAGAATGTCGTGTGAATAATGTGTGATACATCGTGCAATTGCAGTGATCCATCAAAATGGGTGGAATCTCCCCCTCTCGCTCTGTCCAAAAACATATCAGAGGCTTGGGAGCGCCCACGAAACTCGACTAAAAGCATGCTTTATTTAGAATCACAACGCCAACTGGCCTAGATTTATTGTACCAAGGACCGTTTTGGGCGAATGAGCGTTGAGAAGACTGGAATGAAAAAGGCAGTGGATTCGATCATGTTCTTATCAACGGGTCGAGAGCTTTAATTAAGAGCGAGACGAACTTCATTTCCTTAATGTAGAGAGGACCAAGCTTTTGAGAATCAATCAGCTCTTTCGAGTAGTCTTTGTAGTTGAGAGTGAGCGTCCCAAAAGAAGAGGTAGAGGAGCGAGGTTAAAAGCTTTTCCAGTCTAGTTTCAAGAGCTTGGAAACGGGATGGAAGAGGTTCTATTACCAAAAAGAGTCATCACATTTCAAGCGTGTCTCCATTTTATGGACGAATATCGGGTTCGTACAACTTGAAATGTTTGCCATAAAGGGTGAAAAGCTCTCAAAGCTTTTTCCAAGCTCCAAGGTGGGACGACAACCTTGAAATGATTGGACACGATTGCGGCTTGAGCACAAAGTCAAAGTTATGGTTAAACAAGTCATAGGACAATTTATTTTGGTAATTGAGGATTTTGTTTATCACAGATACTAACAGAGAATTCACTTCAAACACTATAATATGTATGTACTTGCACACGCGCACAATACGACTGATGATGGTTTTGACAATTACTTCTTTTTTTCCTTCAACTGCATGTATGAATAATGAATGGGATCGACTCCACCAACTGAAGAGATCCCAACCATCAAGCACGTCATTATTAATGATAAATGGATCGACTGGAAGGATGTTGATCTTCATGTTTCGCTTCAGGATCAATTTTCAAGCTTACAAATTGGTCGCCTCCTTGTAAGGCAATTGTGATTGGGGCCTCCAAACTGACCGAGGGACGACCGTTGGCGCCCGAGACCACGGGGTAAATCAAAGGCCTATGACCAGGCCGACGCTGGGCTGTGTGGGCCATTCGAAAAGAGCTATTGGCACTGTTACTAACCGTGGCCACACCACCGTCGCCACCACCACGATGGGTTGTCATGAATTGGTGGTGGTGGGGGTTTCTTAAACCAGTTTTCTGGAAACCAGACCCATCATGATTGGGCTCACCATTCCGTCGGATATGATTGCTTCTAATGAGAGGTCTCTCCTCGGCGAAGCGCTGGGGGTGACTGCTTCGTAAGCGTAGGTCATCATCCGAGATATCTGACAACTGTATATCAGAAACGGCCGTTTCTGATGAGTCGAGATGAGCATAGACGGGGTCGATTTCCATATAGATATGGTGCCCATACGGGTCGCACTGGTTCAGGGCAATGAGATGACGCCCGGTGGGGGTCCCACGAAAGACAGGCCGTTGAACGGGAGCTCCCTTCACCATCGGATGAGACTGACTTGAAGGCATTTGTTGGGGTCCAGGTTGTTGAGGTTTGATTTGATGGAAGTCCGAGTTATTATGAGCTGCCTTCAGAACCTGTTCCAGATAGGTTTGATTGGTGGGCGTGCCACTCGAAACAGTCGTGGAAGTCGGGGATGAGGTAAGGGGTGGATAAAAACCACACGAGCTCGTCGTGCTCTCACTCTTCTTGCATCGAAAGATCCCATTTGGACTATTAGCTTGCACGAATTTCTGAACGCGCGGCTTGAGATCGAATCGTCGGATCACTATGAACACAACAATCAGCAAGAGAATGGCCAAAACCACGGCCAAAACGACGAAGATGATGGTGGAGAAATGCGGGGAGAGTTTCCCCGAAGCTGCATGAGGTTCGGCACTCACTGGAGGTTTGACCTCACTTAACACCACATAATTGGCAATTCGGTGGCACTGACACGTGGTGGCACTGGAATTGCTATGCAACACCTGGCATTGCTCAGCGTCCCAACTGCGATTGGAATAGTCCCATGTGGCACACACTGGTTCCCAAATTTCCACCGGGTTCAAATGATAAAGGGTGAACAGTACCGGGTGCTTGAGTTGAATAGCCCGACCTTGATTAACAGAAGCGCCCAGCACTTTGGAATTGATTCGTTTGCTGCCAAGACCGGGCAGCAATTTCTCAAGATTATTATACAGGAAGAACACGATTCTCACAGCTCCGTTCTCACTTGTTTCGACCAGACTCTTGGTGGCCACTTGGAGCCACGAGATTTCTTCACTTGAATTTACGGTATCGGCCTCATCATCGGGATTGACAGGAAATAACTGATCACTCACTTCCCGAGCTCTCAGCACACGAATAGAGGCCAAGATGTTATTAGTGGATTCCATCAGATTCTTCTCATTGTTGATCGTCTGAGCGAGCAAGAGAGCACTCTCTTCGATTCCCACCATTAAAGCCGTGGCAAAAGCATTGGATTTCTCAGTGCCAAGGTCTTGCCACGATTGAATTTGCTCATCCTCCAGGAGATTGGAGGCGGTTTTGAGCACGTTTTGCAACAATTCCGACACCTTGGCTTCTTTCTCCTCATCCGACGGAATCACATACAACTCCTGACGCAATCGGTGCGCCAGACCTTGAATCACACTCGTCACAATGGGAATGTCCCCACCGTAGAGTGACCTTTCCTCGGTGAGAGCTGCCAATTCGGAACTAATTGTGTCTCTGGAACCAATGGCATGCATACGCGACTCCAATCGACTCAGCCAAAGCGACTGGCACTCACTCAAGTTGGGTGTCTCGCTTGACCAGACTCCCTCGCTTGAGCAAGACCACCTGGCGAACCCCGATGACCCCGGGGGACAGACTTGGATGGCTTCCTGACCTGATTCGGTCCAATTCCAGAACAGATTCCGAACCGTCTGAGGAGGGCAGTGATTTATTAGCATATCCAAGGTGTCGTTGGGTACCCTTTCCTCCATGTCCTCAGTTTGTAAATCAACGAGAATCGTGGGGTCCGTGGTCGGACTTTCAATGTATCCCATGTCTTGGGTCATATTGGTCATTGGTGGCGTGGTACCCGGAGAAGAATGGGACTGTGTTGTCGGGGCCGAACTAGTGGAGGCGGGGGTAGGGGAGGTGGAAGTGGTTGTTGTGGTGGTGGTTGTGGTCGAGGTCGATATGGAAGCAGGTGTGGCGGCGAGATCCAAGAGCCACGGAGGTAGTGCTTTGGGGGTGGTTTTGTCCTGTTTCACGGGTTGGCAGGTGTAATGAACCTCCACGTATTTGTTCGTTCCGGGGCAAGGGTCACCAAAAATGGCGGCGTCCACGGGGATCTTGCACCTCGGTTTCATATTACATCTGAAACAACGAGCATATTGAAAGTGAATTTGCGATGATCGGACGGAAACATAATTCAAGAAAAGACGCCGACATCGTCGTCGTCGTCGTCGTCGTCAAGCCTGAGGCTTTAATCCAAGGATTCGTGAAATGAGGCAAATGCCATAAAAGGATTTTAAAATATGCTAATTTCTTTCCGTGCCTGTGGTGCGTTTCTTTCTCCCCAGCACTTTCACCCCTCATGATCAAAGTTAATCTAGTGAATGTTCAAAAAGGGTCCCATTTGAAATGCTCTCAGCTCAACACTTGTCTGATGCACAGACACAGTCAGAAGCAAAGAGAGAAAGAGGTGCATGATCATGCTTGAGACGAATGTGACGATGAGATTCTCGACTTCAAATCTGATTAGCTCGCACTCCCAAAAAAGTTCCGACTAATCGTCCAAAAGGCGTCTTGGATAAATGACTCACTTAGGGGCTGAGCTGTCACCTTGGACCGAGTCCATCCGTGCAACACTCGACGAGGAAATATTCATGCCCTGCCTCTGAACTTCTGAAGCCGCCAAGTGCTGATTTGAGTTAATGTAACTTTTTGTGAATGTCAGCTTTCAGAATGAAGAAAGAAACGACCAAACACACTCGAGCACATTTCAGCTCACATTACCAAGCATCGACACTTACATCCAGAAGGAAAAAAGATGGCGACGCCAAAGCTTAAGTGTAAATATCCGGACTTGACTTGGCCAGGTGAGCTCTTACTAGATTCGTATTACTTCTCACCCCTCCTCTTTCCCAGATCTTGGAAAAGGGTTCATTCATTCACGAAATTATGAACTAATTCCAATGCTATTTGGCGAGCACCGGCGATGAGCTCAAAAATGTTATTCAGAAGCGAATCTTCAGATGGATTGAATATTTTCGAATTAGTCGCACCTCCCCAACAGTTGTCTATTGTGTGCTCAATGACTAGGATAGACCTTTTCGAGTGGTTGTCTCTGGGCTAAACGACTCACACCCCGTGTCGGCGACATCTCACCAGAGTGACATCCAAGCACAAAAAGATAATAAATGACTTTTTGCACATTGATCTAGTGAATCAGTCTATTTCCACCATTTGTTAATGGGGTGGGTTGGTTGGTGGTTGCCCTCACCTCATGTGGTGGAGCAGCGGAGCTTTTAAAAGGGTTACTGAAGGGAGGAGGAGGAGAAGAATCGTCGGTTGGCATTCAGGAATTTTCTGATATCAACGCCACAGAATAAAAACTTGTCAGATTAAAAGCTGACTCAGCGCCTTTTTATGAAAAAGGCAGTAACAACCCAGTCATTAAATGGCACCACCATAATGGATGTCATGATGACCCGCCCGAAAAAAGACATCCACGCACGTTTGACGAACTAGTTGTCATTGGTGTGCCAAAATGGGTGTGTGTGATCAATTTCCAAGCTTATTTCCTCGTCCAATTGATTGAGCTCCAAACCACATGACAGATTATGCGTTCCCAATCTTGAGTGATCAACGAATCATCCGTCAAATCAACAAACAGGTAAGCACCAAGGACACTCACATCAACATAATCCTCACCATCCCTCCCAAATTCGACGCATTTCCTCATGATGAACTTACCTTGAATTGATGACTCGAAGGGTCCTTGGTTCCATGCAATTCACACTCCAATCGGTGTTCCCAATGTCATTGCAAATGGAAATGGAAAAACGACCGAAATTGGCTCGAACCAGATTGATGACTGTTCCAGCCTCACATTGGATCTCGAGGGTGGTTCCTTCACAACCGTACTTTGTCCGTCTATCCAAACTCAGACCTGCAATATTGGAAGGGTAGAAACTTTAAGAAATGACCTCGAGAAATAGGTAGAGCGCATTAAAACCGATGAGTTTCTTGCCATATCTTTAGAATTTACGAGCGATAGTTACTTAGAGATAAGCTCAAGCAGAAGCAGATGAAGGAGATGAGGAACGAGAAGGAGGAGCAGGATTGAAATATTGTTAAAATTCTAATCAGAAACCAATGCATTTCAGACATTTTGGGCACTCATCCCGTCCTCAGCATCTCATCTTGATGTCAAGAGTCATTTGCAGTTCAAGGCTAATGTGGATGAATGAGCTTGTGAGTCGACATATCGCCTATTTGGATCAAGATCGAGTGGCTAGCCATCCATGTACGGGAACTCTTCTCGTACGGTACCTATGAATGCGAGTCCAGGGTTAGACTCATCTCCCCATTCTAAGTTTTAATTGCCAGATTCCATTAGAGACTGGGTTGTGGTGTTCCAGGGTGAAATTACTTTGTCATTCCGTCTTGAACAATAAAAAAGAGAGGGGCTGCTTGGAATAATGGAACGGAGAAGAATGGGAGGAAGAATTATGTCTAATTGGCTCCAATTTTTTGGGTGGAGATCCCATTCGTCGATGAAATTTCGTTTCTCTTTTGCCTCCCTTTCTTCTTCCTCTGAATCCACCTTCCCCTATGTATGTATGTAGTAATCATTAAACTTGAACCAATCTTTCTTGTTGTTTTGTGTGACTTCTGTGTAACTGTGTGGTTTTATCTACACCTAATTCGAGCACGCATACCATGTGTGCCAACACGAAAACGCTACAAAATGTTCAATCTCTTCAGAAGGAGGAGAGGTGAATTTTTAATTTCTGATCTGCCTGTCACACCTTCTTCCACATCTGTCGACGAACGTCAGGTAGAGTGCAAAAGCACCATCAAAAACAACCACAACGACAGCAACAACAACAACTATCAATTACCATTTTTTGCTCCTTGAGCCCTTATCTGATCGTCTTTCGGCAGAGTTCGAATGAGTTTCAAAATCTAGGATATCAATGGAGTGAAGAATGTTTCCACTCCCTTCTACCTTCTAGTACGTAGTACACTACTGCCACTATGATCTACGAATTTCACGTTTGAATGGTGTCATGGAATCCCGGGTTGATGATGATTCTTATTGTCGTGTTCGTCTTGGAAAAAGAGGACGGAAAAAGTGCTCTTTCGTCGGGGTTGGTGTTCCTCTCGATATTTCCCATTGTCGAAAAACAATGTGTTACCAAAGGCGCTTGACCGATCCAATGGCAATCGGTAACCAACCAACCAACCCACCACCTCTACCACCTTCATTTGTCAGAGATGGATGGTTGGTGAGAGGGATCGTGGTTTTCCGATAGATATATTGTCACCACTCCAGCACGCTCACCGCAAACAACCACTTCCAATGTTTATTGTCTCCATTGGTTTTTCCTCATCCGATCCAATAACAATCCTACGGCATTCCTCAACCTTTTAATACCGAAAGGTGCTTCCGTTTCAAGTATGGGTCATTAATCCCCCGAAAAACATGCTCGTCCAAATCGATATTGGCGACAATTGAGGGAACATGTGCAAGTCTAGCCGGATCGTTATTAGAGGGTCATTGGTGGTTTTCAGCGGGGATTTCGGTGATGGCAGTCCGAGATGATCCATTCCCTTCGCGATTAAAGAGCACTTTAGACCCGGGGTTTTAGCATTGAGCTAATGATGGAGAGACAGAGAGAGAGAGAGGCTCATTAACTTTCAATTCTCAAAACCGCAGTTTTTCCCTTCTTTTCTACAATGTGTCTGCCTCGTTTGTCAGAGGAAGTTATTAAGTCCTCTCAGAAAATGTGGACAGACAGCGATATTAGAACAAGATATTTGGTTAAACACCACTTTGATCGTCCCAAGTCATGCGATATATTATGTGTACGACCGACCTACATGAACGAACTACCAATAACGTGGATCCTATCGCTCTTTATCTATCTCTCCCACTTTCAGCCCCCCCTTTGTACCATCCCAATCCGATGGAAAGTAATGACCTTGTTCTACTGGTTATCCTCCCTCGAGAGATGGGGCGAATGACAACATACTCATCCCCGATGGATGGCAGAGACAAGGGTGAAGCCGCCAATTGAACGCTTTGGAAACATCTTTATCCAAGCACTTACTCATGTCGTCGTTGAGTTTGGCAATCATAGCCGATTACGAGCAGGAATGGTTCTCATGGGCTTTGAGAGACAGTCAGTCAGAGCAAAGAGAGCAGAGAGAAAGAAAGAAAGACCGACGATGGATCGGATCGACGACCGCTTTTTGGCTTCGGCTTTTGTCCCCGTTTCCTCGGCAAGTGTATTGTAGCCAGACAATCTGGCCCGGTTGGAGACATTTTCACAGAAGAAAACTCTGATGGCGACACATTCATCATTACTCACAACCCTCCTCAGCAGTTCCCTCCAACATCCCCTTTGAATTCAGTTTTCTCCAGGTTCGTTCCCAACACACCTTGCTTTATGATGTACCTAATAGGCAAGATAGGTTTTACTAACAATTTGTTTTCTAAACTCGATCTACTTAAAGTTTGGTTGACCCAGAGTATTTTTGTTTAGTTAAGACTTATCGGGTTGTAGGAGTCCAATCGTTAATAATAACATCCGAGCAACTTGAGTAGCTAGAGCAGGAAACCCGGGGTTGACAAAAGCTTAACAATGTGGTCAAAAGCATGAAGAAAATGGACGCAAACCGAACTCCAACAACGACAATGATGTTGATGATGGGGGCTCACGTCCAAGCTAGTAGCTACGGAACTAGTGGTCGAGCTAAGGTAGCAATGGCAGTTGTTACAGGGACCCCAAGCCCACTTACGGGAGATTAGCGGTTGGAGAAAGAGAAATCCAGGGGCAAAGAGCTGGAAAACCTAAAAGTTCAGGAGGTTTCGCTGCTCCCACCACGATTGAACATGCGATGAACAACAATGAGTTTTGTTGTCTCTCCAAGTTTGAGCTTGCCTTGGCGGTGATCCAGAGAAAGAAAAAAGAAAGAGAGAAAGAGAGAGAGCAGCTGGATTGGAGATTACGAATCAGCGTGTACAAGTCGGACTTACTAAGTACCCGCTAAGTACCCGATGATGCGAGAGGGACTTCCTATTGTTTCTCTCTCATTTTCCACAGCTCGAAGAGGCTATTTCGGGGCTCAGAAGGGGAATGAATCTTGAAATAAGGGGGACAATAAACAACCAGAAGAAAAAAGAGATTGAAAATGGCCGAGTTCAATTAAAATATTTGTCAAGAACTGTCAACGGCACGAGTTCCCTTCAATCTCACTCGGATCCGATTGAATCCGATTCGAACCTTTTTGAGCAGAAAATTTGTTTTCTAGTCATGACTACCCCAGCTCCAAGGGTTCATCTAAGGCAGGAATGCAGCATTACTATGATTATTACAGGTATGATGGGTGCTTAGCAGACTGGCCAGTGGTCAAAACTGTTGACTTAATAGCTGCACATTATGAGCAAACCGTGCTTTAAGCGAGCTCTACTCAGGAATGAGGATGCCACTCCAACCCTGCAAAGAGCGTCGAGCCCTAATCACACGTTCTGGTTACCCAAGCTTGCAGGGATAATAATAATAGGAGTGGAAGTTGACCAGATTCCTCAACACGTTGATGGTCTATTTATGCAGCAATGTCCATCTCGTTTCTACCATTGGGACTTGCCAGAGCAATTATGGAAATACCACGGAGGGCTTTGCGAAATATTGAGTTCTGCGTGCTTTTGAATTTCCCGCCCAAATAAACAGCCTGGATTTGGGTCGATCCGCTAATCCGTAAATCGCTCTCCATCCATTTGCCGATGATGTCGTTTAAATACTGCTTGTTGATAATCAAGCTTCAAGCCAGGTGGAAGTGAATTGCAGGATTTGAAATTCTGAACTGTGAGTGCTAATCCTGACAGAAGTGCATCGCTTTGCTGAAGTACATACAGCGTATTGACTCTCGCTGGCGGCTAACAGAGCGCCAATCTCGCCAATGCACTTCCCATTCATCTCGTCATAAACCTTGCCCAAAACCTCTCCTAATGAACCATTGAAAAGGCCCATTCTCAGCATTTTCAGTTGCACGCACAACCCGGAGAGTATTACTTAAACTGTCACTTACTACTTATATATTTATGTGTCCGGAATGATCCAGGTAGTGAGATTTGAACGCAAAACCCCGGATCTTGAACACGAATTCATGACGTTTGAAGCATTGGAATTCCATCGCCGAACGAACGGGACTGGATCGAATCAGAGATTGTTGCGTCGCTACAATCCATATGAATACCATTCGAAAGAGCAGCTCTCTGAAATTAAAATTTGGCACCCTCTCTCTCTCACACAAGTATGTGGGCTCTTCACTTTTTTGGTTCAAGCTGTTACCAAACGGATCAAAAACACTGCCACAATTGAATTCAAGTCATTAAATTGAATGTTCACACTTCTTCCAAAGAAGGCAAAATTTGGTCACGGAATGCGCCATGAATTTTCACTCGAGCTGAACAAAACTTTAATTGTAAAAGTCCCAAATCGACAAATACAAATTTTCAGAGTGTGGATGGAAGTATTTGAGAGTGAAGACGAGCTCTGGGGTGCCAATATCTTCTATTAAATCCAGCAGTGGGGAGCCTCATCTTGATGCTTTCGTCATGGTAGCCAGGCAACCACAAAGAAAAGCCCCCATCAAAAACAGTTGCTCCCCACAACATCCAATACCTACCCTGCCCTGGTTTGCAATATTCATGGCACTTTCATAAATGTTAATTAACCATTAATTCTCGGTAAAGGGAATCGCTGCTCTTCTTCTAAATGTGATTTTGTCGATTGGTTTTTATGGTCCACATTAGCCATGACTTCCATGGTGGATTTAAAAGAAACACAGGCCCCGAAGAAGAAACAGACGAAGAACGAGGGGTCTTTCAAGAGTCTTTGGGGCTTTTGAGATCGACGGCCAATAAATCAATGTCCCGGGATCAATCACATCAAAACAATGGACCCCTGGGATGGTAGTGGGAAGAATGTCTGAAATTCTTCATCCAAGTTTTCAAGTGTGCTATGCATGCAATTTGACGAATGGACGAAAAGTATCAACAACATATGTGTGAGTGAGATGGCCTTGGGCTCGATTTCGCAAAATTGCAGATCAATGGATCGTACCACCAATGCAAGGTGCTTGATATAAATAGGACGGCTAGACAAGAAGCAAGCATGAAATGCACTCTGCTATGGAATGTGTAATTGCTGAAGTCACTTCTTAACAAAAAGGCTGCGTTTTGGCTACTTTTGCTTGCGTGGAATTCTTTGAGTTGGTCTTGATCCAAGAACAAACAAAACCCCGCAAAGTCAAGAGTAATTCGTCCATTCTCGTAAATCATCGGGCGAACGAAGAAACGACGCTCGGCTTGTTAGGAGCAACAATAACATGGGCAAATGAGTTCACCAGATTTGCATGATGTTATTTTTTGAGTCTGTGATGATATGAAGTGTAGCGTGAAATTCTCACACCGCCTAAAAAGAGGATGAATTTCAAGGAGGGCAAAATATTTTCGCTCGGCTCCAAAAAGTTCCCTTTCATCATCGTCTACAAACACTCTACTTAATACATGGGAACAAAGCCCAGATCATCGAGTCTCCTTGGAGCTGAGCTCCGTGCATTTGGGATGACGCTTTGAACCTTGGAATTAGCCACGTACATTACGTATTGCACACAAGACTCGTTTCTTTTTCCTGCCTACCCAATGAAATAATGCACTCGCTAGCTATCAGAATGAAACATCCCGTGATCATCTTTCTATCAAGATCCCGAGTCAAGCGGCCTGAAATTATCTCGATTCCCCTCGAGAGATTAATTATTCTCCTCCCTGAGAAAGGAAAATATTCCAAATTGTTCCCCACTCGCCTTCTCCGTTCTCAATGCTCTACGTGGAAATGGCGCTTCTCATGAATGGGATCTCGTTTTATTGTACTCGTATTCAAAATGACGACCTCTTGTCATGAACTGTTGAGAGCAGCAGTGATGACTCCATCGACAAAATATCGTGTCTTTCATTAGATCATTACCGTGTCAGGTAGTCGTCCCAACGAAGAAACGGACCAACCATCAAAAGAGGACGTCGGACAAAGTCGGAGCTTTTATCCAGCCAACATGATAAAATCCTGTTTGAAAACGAGCCCTTCCAATCCATTACAAGCTCAAGCACGAAAAAGAACCTTGACGACATTCAGCCGGAGAAACTGTCCGCTTGGACTAAAATAAGAAGAATAGAACGAACAAAAAATGCTTATGTGAGATATGAGGCTGTCCAATTCAAGAACCTCGGGTCCGTTCTTGAATGCAACCCAACCATCCCCTTTGGAAGATCGAGATCCTGATTTCTATTCCAAGATAAGACTATCATTTGGCTTGGCTTGCCTTTGCCAAACTATTACTTCTATTACTTTCGCCTCTTGAATGTTACAGGGTGAGGCTAAACGGCTCAAACAATCTACGTACAGCGAAGAAAACATTGCAGACCATTGCTCAACAACCTGTAAAAACAACGTGAATGGTCGGTGAACAATTTTTACGTATGAAATGTCCCAACATATGAATGCCATTGTACAACTCCAACAAATTATAACGCGTTATCTTGTATAAACAGAGGAATGGAGTTAATCCCGTGTTCGGTCTTTATGGCAATTTCAAGGGGTTCTTTGTTTTTGGGAGCCTGCCACTTTCTTCCATTCATCCCCCTGTTGTTCATTTCATTTATTCGCCGACATCCACGTTGTTATCCTTATGGCAGAAGTGTGAGCCTTGGTAAACATTCATTAATCATAGTCGTCAGTTTGGTGCCTAGAAATTCTTCATCCCTCTTACGTTTTTATGGCTTAGATCTGGAGCATCTTGAACACTGGACGAGCTTCGCTTTAACCGTTTCAGATGGCACTATCTTGTTGTCGGGAATGTTAATAAACGGGAAATTAAACCATCTCTCCATTAACAAAATTCTTTAAGAATGGAATACTATGTATCAGCTAGCCATTGTGCCTCGCGAGTCATTGAAAGCTTGCTTTCTTGCAAATTGTGTACCATGTGATGTCGTCCATGGAGCAAAGACGTCCCTCTTCCTCCTCCATTATTGCTCTTTGTCCAGATGGCTCGAGTCAAGAAAAACCTAGTCATATATCTTGGTGGTGCAAAAAAGGAGTCTTCTGAGTAGACGTAAACAAACACGTATTCCCTTGAAATATGTTTATTTTGGGTCGTCAGCCTCGAAGTATAGTAATAATTGACGCTCTTTGAGCCTTTTCTTTCATCCTTACACCTGAGCGCCCTCTGTTTTACACCTACGAAGACCCTTATTTCGTGAATGCATGCGTGAGACAAACAGGGATGCTTGGTTGCAAAAAATGTGTTTATGAACTTGGTTGACAGGTTTACTGAATGTCCACTTCAAGAGCGAGTTCCTCACTAGTGAGTGCAAAAAGGTTAGCCTCTTCCCTACCCGTTTTGACTGATTGTGTCCTATTTAGGAGCTATTAAAATGGCAAGACACGTCTGGCTAAAAAAGCTTTAAATTGCTCTCCCATTAGACAGCACTCAAAACTCAAAGCCAAAAATTGAGGGAGAGACATAAACAGAGAGGAAAATTGAAACAGACTCCAAACAAAACTCCATTTAGAGATTTTTAGCGATGCAAACCCGAGAAGAAAGAAGAAAAACGGAGCGAGCGATCCGTCTTGAGAGATAAACAATTCGTGGACGCGGATTTGTCGTTGTGGTCATGTTCCAAAGTCTCACCTGAAAGTCCAAGACAAAGGAAGGAAATTTATTATTCCAGAATATGAAAGGCAATTGTGCATTTTCTACACTCGGAAGACCCACTTTGTCCGCGGTGTCTGTTACTTCCATCTGTCACCCTTTTTATCCGCCTAATACTTTCAGGGTCGCCAAATCAAATTGGATTTCCGCCCCTTTTAGAGCAACTCCAGGAGGCACTACATATTTCCAAGTTCTAATGCCAGAGGGGTCATGGTGGTACAGAACGAGGACCGACAAGAGTAGGATTTGTGATAATCTCATTTGGGAGACTCTCTTTTGGCAAGCAGCCATATTATTCAAGACAACCAGACCGAACGACGATCGAGTGAGTGAGTGAGTGAGTTGGTTTCAATCCATGTTTTCATGTTCAAATATGGAAGTTGATTGAAGCACTGCAAGAACAGAAGCCCGAGCAATGTACATATTTAGTCATCATGCTAATAGATCGGAATGTTTTCGATAGATTGGTCAATTTTGTCACATCCAATTAGTCTTGAAAAGAGCGAGCGTCGATGTTTTGTTCGGGATCACTCTGACGCATACATAACTGTGTAATGTGCCCAATATCTGAGTTGGTCCAAACGATATCAATATTGGTCGGGATGATGGCAAACCTGCCTCGAGCTTTTATGGCCCCTTTCCCTAAGGTCCATTTGCTCTAGAGGGGTGGAATCACATTTGGAAAAACCTATACGTGGAATTCACCCTGAATTTAAAAAGCCCTCCCTCCATAAATAAACCTTCTTCCAAACTCTCCAACAGATGTGCCAGCGGTCACCAGAGTTCGATTCGAAATTGGAATCTGTTCGCTATTTTATGGAAGGAAGCATTTTTGTTTTGCCTTGGTTCACCGTCATCCATTAAATATCTGGCTTTTCTCTCTAAGTGCACCATGATGTGTGCAAGAAGTTCAAGTACACACGTTCCATATGAAGCATGTTTTTGGTCATCTTGATGTTTCAGGACTTTGTCCAAGTCATACATATCTTTCGAGTTCCAAGCTGAGAAGTCATTTGAATTTTTGCTTAACCTTACTAAGCCTTAGGATGATGATGATGATGATTGCATTCTGTCAGGACTTCTCAACGTGTGGCCAGTCAGATATCATGGAGTCATGAAATGAAGTTCTTACGTTTAATGCCTTGAGAAGTCCAAAGGGTGAGGAAGTCCTCATCTTTGATGAGGGTGTCCTTGAGATCGCTTAAGTGTGAGTGCTCGCCCATCATGAAGTTGAGAACCTTGGTATTCGTTGAATTTCATATGCTAATTACGCCATGACAGACGTATATCTGTCTTACTATCTATCTATCCTTCCTTCCTTACGTACGTACTCACTTCTTTGCTGCCATCATCTATCCATTCGTAGATGACTTTTCATTGTGATTGAGAAGGTGGCCAAGAAGTCCTTAAATCCCTCGCGGAATTCATTGATGTCCTTGGAAATTCTGGCACAAAATTTCCTCCTAATTAGTTGGAGCTGGGTGAGAACCAATCGGCTTTAAATTATTCAAGAGCTTCGCCAAAACCCACATGGCCACATCCCCATGTCGATCGGGACCCAAACCCCTTTCTCCACGTGGGACTGTACCTACCTTATACTATACAGTATGTAGGTATCTCCCAAGTCCCCAAGAGAGATGGAGAGATAGCGCGAATCCACAAGAAAGGGAAATTTGATGAAGGCTTTCCACATTTGGAATCCAACTGATCTGATTAAGATAGGGCTTCGAGTGATGGGATTCGAAATCTCTCTCTTGAACTTCACTTCAGGCTGAGTTGTGCGTTGTTGAACAATAACAATATCAGAGCAACCTCATAAATATTGTTGGGCCTTTGATGTGGGAAGGAGGGACTGTGAGACTTGAAAGGCAAGAAGAGACGCTAACTTTGGTCACGAGAAACTGCATTTGGTGCACTTCCTTCTCATCACACACACACATACATACACAATGTACACGCCCAAGAATGGATGGACGTCGTTTTGGAACCAGGTGCATTTTACATTACACACTCGAACCAACTTGTCGTCCAACTAATGCTACTCTTGTTGGTATGTATGGGCATTCGAAAGGAAAGATTTCTGAGATGCCATCAGCCATAAATTGGGATCGCAATGCTTAAGAAGACCGAAAGTATTGCCAAGATACAAAACAGTTGGAAATAACGTTTCCTTCGTCTCATTTTCCTCCTAATGAAAATCAAAGTGGAAGGGATGCCTCATTTGAGTCTCACAACAATTTCACGCATGCATAGACAACGAAGAGAATCACCAGGACCTCGAGGAAGCGGAACATCAGCTTAAAATTCGAGACTGTGATGAGATTTTAAAGTGACCCACTGTCAAAAACCTCACCTTAACAGTTTAGCAATATGATCACAAACTGAACTGAACAAACTCGGAGCCATTTTGTCGCTCCGTTTTTTTCTGAAATACTAGTGGTTGGCTCCTGTCCTCGAAGGGACTTTTTGAGATTAAGCCCCAAAATAAGAGGAGCCATTATCATGTCGGATAGTGGGCTTGGTTTTTACGATCCCAATATGAGATATTTAACGAGGTTTTTGCCCAGTGCCAGTGTCAAGTTCGGTGATCAAGTGACGACCAAGTCAAAGTGACTCTTGACTCCTCAAGAGGAGCACATTTATTCAAGCTCAAGACTGGCCAACCAGTCCTCCCTACCCACAAACCATCCGACCAACCTCACACTCTCGTAACCATCCATGTTGGATAGCGTTCACACACTCACATATACCGAATATGAGAAGTGGATGAGGTGGGTCTAAAGTTTCTTGCATAATTTTGCATATCATTTAGGTTCTTCTGTCGAGATATCTTTATTACACCGCACGCAAAACATTGGACAGTGGCTTTGATACACCATGATTCGTTTGGCGTGGATCACTTCGACTACTTTTTCCCCTCTATCTTTGCCACTCAAGGGATTACCGCAAGAATTTGGAGCAGTAAGTAATTGCTCCATAATGACTTGTCGTGGTGTGTGTTTGATTGACACGGGCTTTCTTTTCAAATTATCCCCCTTCGAAATGATGGAACTCATTTAAAAATCAGAAAGGAAGACGAACGCTGAAAACCAACTTTTGCATGATTGTCTTTCAAAAAACACGGCACAAAAGGTTGTCAGATCCAAGTACACGCCGAGAGATCTCAGGTTCTGGCCAAAAAAAAAAGTGATAGATACTAGCAGCGCTTCAACCAGACTCTCTTTTCCATTGAACAGCAAGCACTTAGGAGTGACCAAAATTTCATTGCATGCGAAACGAGAATGTCCATCCGTCAGTCGACCTTATGGCCATGCCAACCAACGAGTGAGTACGTTCGTAGTCGTTGATGTAGAACAAGTGTACTAGTAGGTAAGTGGGTGCATGAACGAACCTCCCCCCAAAGGATTTCTGGGCATGGTCCAGTCAGTCTCCCAGAAACGTCAGTTTGAGGTGAAAATCCAACCCTTTTTCGTCAAGTTGACGGCTCCAACTGAGATCTCTGAACGCAACAACGCACACTCGTTTCACATTCGCTCACTCACTCACTCACTTTCCAGATGAATTGACTACCCATGCATGTTCTTTCGAGTAACTTATGAGAATTTGAAGAATGGACCAGGTCGGTAATTCAATTGCACGCTTGAATGTTGGAAACTTGTTCAACACTCTTTGTCCACTCAGATCTTGGGAGGGAATAATTGGGAGAAATGCTCCCATGGAAGTGGCAAAGAGCTTCTGATTTAATGGCGAACTTCTATCAGCGACGATAAAATCTACTTGTAATTTATGGCCTGGATGTGAACGGGCTGGATCCATGGTTTATGTCAGTTCCGACCAATAGAAGTACCCCTTTTTTCGTCTCAAGACTAACTCATTAAAAGCGAGATTCATGGCAGATGTTTGTTTGCTCATCCTTGAGATCCACGGGAATAGAAATTGGACATGATCATAAATTGTGATATGAATTAATGACTGCCAAGACAGGAATTGCAGACCCCACGGCTGATTCCAATTCAAAGCACTCCAATGCCAGACTCACAAAGACAGAGAAAGATGACTTAATGAAAATAATAGGTCGAGCTTTTTGTCTCCTACATTATCGCTTGTTTTTGATGAACGGACTTAGCCAAGTGTAACCGGGTATAACTCTGAAGAGCTCCAATGCAATTCTGTTCGTTGTGGAACGTGAAGAGATCTCTTCAATTGTCAAGTCCGAAGACACATTGCGAGTCGACTCGAGTGAGTGCTGACTGTATTTGAAACTTTTCTCGAGTTTGCCAAAGAACAAGCAATGAATCGGATTGTCAAAATTGGCACGACTTCGACTCGACCGACTCCATCTATGCGTTCAATTGGCTTGCTCAAGACCATTGGGGCTCCAGATAAGATCGCCAGAAATCTAGGAAAGCACAATTACAGGGGGGCCCATTCGTATTCAGGGCATCCAGTTCTACCTCTGCCCTAAAAGAGGTCCATTGTTGAATTTTTATGCAAAACCGGGGTACGCAATAATACAGGGAGAAAAAAACTCAAGCCATTGCCCCAATGAATGTACGTACAGAACGTACTAGCTTTGTCGTCCACGTCTCAAAGTCGTACATATTTTACCGGAAACGGGCTTTCAAAGTGCTTCCGTCCGTAGAAATAGTTTGGTGACTTACAAACCGATCTAAATTCATTCGGCCCCATCAGCCATACATGATTTCAAAAAATTCTACATCCCAAGGAACTTTCAAGTTCTCGAAAATATAGTCTTCCTTGTCTCATAAGTTGTTCTCCATTCTCCAAAGGCGATCCAAAAGAAATGAAATCGCACAAAGTGTTGCTGGAATGAAGGGTAATAATGACAAGAGAACCTCTGTGCTTGTTATGAGAATTTTACATCTCCCTGAGGTAATAGGTCACCTTTTCTCCCTTCTTGTTCATGGGTATGATGTTGGCGGTAAGTAGTAAAATATCGCCTCATTTATCTTGTGAGCCTCCGGAGCAGAAAATGAATCAGATGCTCGTTGGGCTTTGGGCTTCAAACGTGAAAACACAATTGACCGATCATATTTCAACCCGTAAGAGGGGACTTTCTGGACCAATTTCCCCCGGTTTTATCTGTTCCATCTTCTCCCATAAAACGTTATCAAACTCGGTTATGAATATGATCCTTGTTGGGTGGTGGTTTGTGTGGGAAGGCAGCCATCCAGCCATCTAGCCACGACTCACTCTTCAAGTACATAAAAGGCATCCTCGTTTCTCTGCTTCAGGCACGTGCTTGGTAATAAAGAATGGTAGAAATTTGCATGCCCCTTCTCAACGCTAAGCGAGGAGGTCTTTACGTATGTATGTGATGTGTGAGTGCGTTGGGTTGTTGCAAGTTCTTATCTGACCCACAAAAAGTTGGGTCGATACACTTTCCTTGAAAAGAATTAAAGCACGCTCAGGGATGATGGACTCTTGTCTGTTCTCAGTGCATCCATCCATCCCTCGAACGCCTTGACTGGAGAAGAAACAAAGATAAGACGAGATCTCATGGTGTCCACGATAACCGGATGGGATTTGAAGAGGAAAGGCAGAATCAATCAGGATTTAAAAGCTCTTGGCCAATTGCGCAAGTTTGTAATCCTGTAACAAGATTAGATTTCTCGTTTCTTCAGCACTGGATGCCAAGAGCCTGCTTGGCTAGCTGCTACCCACACAATGGCAAATACGTTCTAGAGTGGCCAGAGCTCGAGGGGGGAGTTTCTTTTCTTAAGAGCTATCATATCTCGGCTTAGCTGTCATAAATCGGACCAGATTTCGGGATCCGATTCCTCTTGTCCCCTCTTGGCTGGCCTGCTTGGCATTGGCAATCCACACCAACCGGTTGTGTCATTTAGGATTCGAGCCATCGTGCCAAATAATCGGGGACCTTTCAGGAATCTTCACTGAGATTCTATTCAAAATCAGATTGATTATCGGGTGGCCGAGTTGATTCTCCAATATACTCTGCATGTCTACACGTCAGGAGGAATGCGGGGGAGAAAGTAGTTCAGAGTGCAAAAAGTCAACTTGGACGACAGTTCAAGGGGAAAAATCGATTGACACTCACCCGTCTCTTGGTCCAATCTGATCATCTCATCGCTCCTCCTGTTAATACTCGAAGTACGTCTATACGTTGTTCACTTACTCCATACGGACATATGAGGACAGGACAAGGGTATTCACTCGAGAGTTAAAAGAAACGGACAAGAACTTCCATCTCAGAAATCAGAGCCTATCATTCATCAAATCGGGCCATTCCGCGACAACGAAGATGAGCGAGGAAAAACAGAGTGACTCAAATTGAAGCGATCTTCCATTCAACATCAGAGGTGCGAATTGAAGCTACGGACGAAACTTGAAGTCTGTCTGTTTGTCAGGGTTGCGGCCCTCTCAATTCTGATTAATGTTTATCCACGGCAATGAGCGTGAAATTGCCCATATGTGGAAGAGCATATTTACGATTTACGAGGGATGACCCTGTTCATTTGGCATGAGATTTGCATTGGGGTCAAACACCCTAATCCTACCCTCTCTCTCTCTCTCAATCCGATACCACATATCTTGCTCCCAAAGTTCGCAACATGCTCATAGTGGCCTCTTTTCGTCCGGATTCCTCCCTTGGGGGCATCACCAGCACAAACTCAGAGGCTCACACACAGAAAGCAGGGAACCAGATTGCAATTATAATAACCCTCTTTACATAGTGCTCGGGCACCACAGATGTGACTAATCCTTGCCAGATTCCTCACATTCATGGAGCGCCCAAATGGTGAACGGGTGGTGGCCTATTTCCACATTATTGGGGACCTCTGTCCTCGTTAGAGTAGAGGTGGGTCCTTCAAGAGGTATGTCGTCCATGTAAGCATTACTATAAACAGGGGTGCTCGTGCTCAAGCTCATCTCATTAGTGGTTGTTCCCGGATCATCATCGACATCCCCGGGAGCTGTTCTCGTTCTTACATCAACAACCTAAGCAAACATTGAGGGGTGCTGAATGGCGATTCATTGGGGTTGGCTTGCTTAAAAAACAGATTCATCCCCATCGTGCTTGTTGCTACTTGGATTAGCGGGATAACAGATGCACCACTACCCATAACTAGCTATGATGTGCGTCCGTCGAAGGCTGCTTGCCAAGCATGCATTTGACAGAAGTAATAATACTGGAATACTGTTTTGCACCGTTTCTCGAAGGGTTCAGAATGAGACATCACACGATTGCTCTCGGATACTTCTCGGATATGTGTTCCCGGTCATACCTGGAATGAAAAAGAGGAATGAATCATTGATGAAGAAACCAGGCCCGAAAAATGAAGGCATTCCCTCTCCCCCTTTGAGTCGTTTCCGAAATATGTTCAAACGTCCGGATTTGACAGCCCATTTCCAGTCTTCAAACAAATGGAATCGCCTTTGGACACGTCAGCTCAATCAAAAAACAAAAGCCTCGTCTTGAGAGGGTATTTTTATTCACTCCGGCATCCTATCTATTCAAATTGGTTTACTTCCGCTCGGTTTGTGCCATATTCGACATTTTACACTACTTCCTAAGACTGGCAGTTCCATATTGGGCAGCTCTAATGCTCATTTAGGTTCCAATTTTTAGCGATGCATTGGCCACGAACACTGCCGAAGCAGATGGCAGAGTACAACGCCCACCCATCACTGACTGAGAAATGAAATGACATCGGGTGAGTCAGCCCTGAGCATCATTGGCACCCTCCCTCCCACATTTCACACTTTTACGGATTTGCTCCAAACGAACATCCAACCCAGAGACTGACGAGAAGGGATTCAAAAGTTGTATGCACAAGCTTTTTGACCATCCATGCTATCCAATCACCATGGATGAATCTACCACTGCGAGAAATTGGTTCACTTTCCCTGGTGAAGCAGATTGTCTCGGCTAACCGCCAATCAAAACTCCAAATTGCCCCTTCTCACTTTCTTGATGGTGAAGAAGACAAGGTTTTTCTTCTCGTCGACTTCAAAAATGAGAGGAATGACAGGCAGGTTGGAGATTTATCAGTGCGAGAAACGGATTAGTCAATGACAAATGCAATTCGACTGTACTACCAACGCCCTATCCGGTTCGTTTCGTGTTGATGTCCATCCATCTATCCATGGATCCAATCAGCCCATTTTGGCTTCGTTTTGACTTCATTTGCAAGAGCTTTTCAACCAAGCACAACAACGTTCGAGTTCGGAAGTACGAGATCTGTGTTTGACGACCCTCGAGAGTGCCTCCAAACTTCCAATTCCAAGGATTGGCAACGAATGGCTTTGCACGTGCTTTACAAATGGACACATTTGTTCCACATGATTGTCGAGTGTTATGTTTCTTCCACCAATACAAAAGGACATCATAGACAACGATGGCAGTGGCAGCATTTTGAAACACGGGTTGGGTTGAGTGAGAGAAATGGCAGAACATGTCATTTTCTCCTCAAATTATGTAATGCAATCCCAATCTCCATCGACACAGGAGGAGAAGAGACACATCACTGATGATATTGACACGCAACCCAACAATCAGTGTTGGAAAATGGTCTTTACAAACGCCAACATATCAATTCCATCGATCCAGTCCCACACGATAAGAGATCTCGAAAACTACCATTGGAGCAGTGTTTACGTTGGATGTATATACAGTACATACAGACGTAAGATAATACCCAATGTACATGAACATTTACATTTATGCGCACGTCGAATTGACATTCGGAGGAAAGTGACCAGTGAAAGCGAAACGAGAAAGCATTATCCACGGAGGTGATTACACCACGAAAGATTAGAATCCGCATCGCACATTGCCCCATGAACAATTAGCCAAGCATCTTCAAGGAGTCAAGTACGAGATGTCGAAGATCCATTAGCGCTAAAGATCCTCGTTGTGTTCCAATATGATGAATTCTCTTTTTCCTGTCTCCCCTCCAATGAGCGCCTCCATGCTGGCTGAACTCCCAAACTCCCCCCAAAACACGAGAGGGCTTAAAACCATATGGTATAATCTCCATGTCTAATATCGTTCGACATATCCTATATCACAGGCCAGCGCATATTTTCTATTGTCTAGCAGATCGATAAAAACGTATGCATCGAAGACAGACTAGATGCGATTTGGATAAAACTCGGTAAGTGCACCGCCGCAGTCTAATAAGACAGAAATAACCCAATAGTCATTCTTGGATGGAAGTAGCCGTGGACATTGCACACATGTGCTCATGCTCAACCAAATGGACTTGGTGGTGGTGCTGTTCTTGTTCCTACATGTAGTAGTTTTCTTCCATGCACATCGAGTCAAGTTCTCTTGGCCATTATTCTCATCCTCTTTCGGTCTCTCTCTTTTTTCTTCTTTGGCTCGTCCCTTCAGTGAGCTGTGTCCAATTCATAATTGACAAAGACTGATTGCAAGAGTGCAGAATGAAATGGAAGCATCATTTTCTTCGACAACGCGACGAGAGTCATTAACAAAGGAAGAGATGGATCCGTTTCTGAGATCCATCAAAAGGTGCTTTTTTTATATGTCACCATTGAGCACAAGCCCGCTAAAACAGAGCTAGCGCCCATCTGTCTTGCCTAAATAGACAACTCTAGAACAAGAAACGTAAAACAGACACACACACACTACACTCTCTCTCTACCTAATGTAGTGATATGAGGAAAAAGTCCATCTCGGAGGAGCGGTCGACTCAATTTCTGCTTGCTCGACGAGGACCAGGATTGATCTGGCATTCCATTTGATACGAATCTTCGATGTTGTTGAGCGATGAATTTCCCCGTCTGTCTTGTGCACGTAATGAGAGTTCCTCCAAATATAGAAGAAATGCCAATTAATGGAAGAATGTCTCGTAGATACATACGAACACGGAGCTTCTCTGGACTCAAATTCCTCTGCTCTCTTTTCTTGAATCCTCCAATGCATTTCGTGTAGTGTACCCCTATTAGGAAAGTGCATCTGGAATCCTCCCCCTACATAGTACATACTGCTCACTTGCGGGGTCATTATCATTTCTGCCTCTCATCTGCGGAGAACTGGAGTCTCTAATATGACTTCTACCACCACGTTTCATGGGTCACTGCAAATGGATCTTACGACATGAGAATCTATTTCGGCATTCTTCCCAAGCGTCCGAATTCGAAATCGATATACACGTTGCGACGTTTCGACGGTCTTCCCAGATCAACTTGGTCGAAGCAGCTGCCATCGGTCCCTCTTTCTTTCTTTTCTTTCGTCTTCTTGTCTCTGTTCGTTTCTGAGCATCAGAATCAATGACCAGCCTCTCATCTCAGTCCGTCGGTTCTATCTTAAGCTCATCTTAACGAGTCACAAAGTTATGAGAACGAGAGTGAAACACACACGAGCCTTCTTTGGTCTTCAGAGCTACTGTAGTCCTTTTGGTCTTCATCGATGTTCCCTCATCTCCAGTTTGGAACAAGGGATTCAGAGTGAAGCCAGAATGAAGAGAGGGATGAATGGGATGGTTGTTGGACGACCAACCATCCTCCAAGATTAGTCATCGCTCAGTCTCGTCTACCAACAGCTCAAACCCGACCAGTCTATACAAACGAAACAGTCTCGTTGAGGATGCTCCACACATTGGACAAAGCCAAAGTGAGACCTGTTCTGAATAGATTGGTCGGGATTCAGGAATCTCCCACTGGGAAAGGGGAATCCAAAAACTTGGAATAGGAGAAGTACATTATGATAATTTTCAGGATGCTGTCCATCTCACGTGGAACAATTTTACATCCTCGCCAGGGATGGAAAAGGAAAATGGGGCTCTTTATATTCCGATGTGGTTTTAAGCATAAGAGACTAACAGGGGTGCGGAATACGAGTGACTTTTCTCCCTTTTTTCGCTTCACGACAGACCAAAAATCGCGAGTCTTGATAGAAAAGGGATTAGAGTTGGAGACGAAGGTGCAGATTTCTTGCTTGGCTGATCTTTATTACTTTCATATCACAGTTAGTGTGCTCCTTCTTCATCTCCATCCCTTCTCTTCCTCCTCTTCCTTCTCCTTTACCACCCCCTTTCTTCTCCCCCTTCCACATTTCTAAAGCTCCTTTTTGGTGACGAGCAATCTTATAAAGTTTCCTTTTGAGCTAACTCAATTTCATTCTAGAGAACATCCTCCTCCTCCTCCTCCTTTATAGGTCTTCTTCCTCCACGATCTTTGGGCGATATTACTTCTAGTTCTACTTAGATCTATCGGATGAATGGACGGACCTACGACGAAGGGTGAGTAAGATGGCTGGCTTCTTGCTTGTTGGTGAAGGGGTTAATGTAGCATCAGAAATTTCCTCCACTCAATCTGAACACATAACTTTCAATTTTGAGACAACAAAGCAACTAGGGAAACACGCGCTTGAACATGAAGATTCAATTTGGTCGGATCTAATTTCAGAGACGACGACGCGTTCAAACTTAATGACGGACAAAAGAGTCTTCTTCTGCTCGTTCATCGTCTCGTTGGCTGTTTGAGGCAAAAAGTCTCAAATTTCGCCAATCCGAACAAGATATCACAGACAAAAAAGCGTCCCTATCATTTAATGGCCCTTCGATAGGTTCATTCATTGATTTTCACCCATTAAAACTGATAGTATTGGATTAAAGAGTTGAAACCAAAGACAAGACAATGCGACCGCGTCTCGGAAATTCCTGGAAACTTTAGGGTCCTTGAGCTCAAATTTGGATCAATCTGAAGGTGTGATGATGTCACATGGATGGGGGAATGGTTAAGCAACCATCGTGGGATGATGGGTGTCATATTGGTTGAAGGATCAACCAGCCATCCATCCAACCACCCAGCAAACAAGCCAGCACAAGAGTGAGGAAAGAAAGAAAGAGCTGCTTCATACGCCCATAATATTCCAAAAGGTTAGACAAGCAGAAAATAACCCAGGTGTCATGTTGGCTGTCAGCTCCAAAGTCTTTGTTCATCCAGAGATGTCATAAATGAAGCCCACTAAAAATTGCTCCACCAATATGTACAAACCGTTAAAATAGATAAAGTGGATTTCAACGCTATCTTAGACTCGGAATTTCGAATTGGGGACAGACAGTCATTTATTTCCCTCGGATGCCTGGTCTTAAAGAGAGCGAGTACAAATTTCAGTTCCGCTTCGACATCAGGGATATCAAGTAGGGAAACAAGAATCTCACTCAGGTCGGCAAAAAACCCTTTTGACAACGACAACTAAAATGAAGAAGACGGGATTCCCTCCTCCTTGAGTATTGCAAAGACTTGACATTTTTTATTTGCCCAAAGGAGACGAAAGAACGAAGTCTCTTCGAAGAGAAGCGTCACCGAACTTGGAAATGAACATGCGATGGCTATCGAATGTCGCATCTTCGTCGTCCAATCTCTATGGGAGGCATGAGGGTAGTGGGCTCAATATTGTGCTTTGCTACAAGAGCTGTTTTACTACAAAAGACAAGAGACATGTCGTTTGGGTCGTCGAGCTCGGCACAGAATTTACATACTAATTCGTTCCGGGCCATGTCAAGATAAAACACTGACGAGAATGCATTCGTCGTGACGGGTCTCAAAACCTTGTTGACAGTGATTGGGCATAAATCAAGAAATTTGGCGGTGTTTTTTTCTCTTCTTTATCGTTCCCCAACTTGTGCAGGATATGACGGGGACTTTCGACGAGCGTCTTATTTTCCGCATCTCTGATTTTTACTACGGAAAAAATGAAGCCACTGAGATCAAATCCACGCTCGAATCCGTTCTGAACTGAGGATGAACAAGCTCTGCAAAACAGCCAAGACCACTGTTGGCCTTCTTGAGCATGAAAAAATCAAGTATCCCGACAGCTCACGACAAGATCTCCATCCACAAGAAGGTTCGTAGAGCAAATTTGAATAACGCTGTTGATTGAAGTTCCCAAAATTCATACCTGAATGCCCTCGAGGGAAAGAATCACACAGGGATAGAACAACAACAGTTTTAACCACAAAAACAGCACACCATTAAACGGTGCTGTCATTCCATGTTCTCTTGTCCATATTCCAAGCCAAAGAGCCAGAATACAAAACATACAGTCGCACAAAACGCGCAGCGGGAGATTTTTCCAGTTTTCCGCTCCTTGGATTTCAGACTCACTCCAAAACCTGTGTATGTATGTACGTATGTGAGTGAGTTGGACGCAATGTTTTCTTCAAATCATGCCTGTAGTCTTGGTCTCGTTCAGTGTTTCGAGAAGTGTGAGCATTCAAGAAATGAATCTCAGGAGTCATTCCGACAAGGTTTTTTTCTACGAATCTGGTGGGTCGTCGTCAATCCGTAAGGAGTGTTCATCCACCCTAGGTGGGTTCACATGAAAAACCTCACATGTGTCCAAAATGGAAAACATTGAATATACATTTCCAGCGAACTCGCACGGCAGGTCGCCAATTAATGCTACTTCTATGGCTAGATTTACCACAATTCATCTTTCCTCACTCGCGACCCCCAAAATCAATGCCTTTATGTTCGAATCCTCATTGTTAGAGGGTAAATGTGAGTCATTGAGTGTGTACACAAATAGACTCGCTTCCTATCAGGTTGTTCCCGTTATTCTTCTCGTAAAGAGCAACTCGTGGCACGTTTCTTATTAAATTATAGTTTTCGGACTGGCCCCAAGAAAATTGCCCGAAAAGTGTGAGAGAGGGAGAGAGACGACGCCTAATACCGACACGAAGAAGGAGCAAAAAAAATTTTTCCTCGAGATCTTCTAGTAATAATAATAAAGTCGGTCGGACCAGCGGTCAAGCATCGTTCCTCATTTTCTGACCCGTTTTTCTGCCTTCATAGGCGCATGACACAGGGGAAAAGTCTTAAAAAGAGGGGGAAGGTATTTAGATTGGGTTCACAAGGGTCAATTCGAGTTGGGGATTTCTGTTTCTGCGTCTCCATTGTTGATCGCTTCAAATCTAATTGAACTCGGCCAGATCTACGAGAATTCAAGGAATGTCGCCTTTTTAAGGAATGTCTTGTCTCAATCGAACAGTAGAGAATGTGACGCTGACAAAATTATCAAGAACTCACGTCGTTCAAGTACTTTCTCCGCCGATCATGGGAAATGCATCCTGCTTATTGCTAAAGACAAGTGATTGGGACCATGTTAACGGAGCAAGTAGGTATTTGAGAAGGGTTTATTGGATGTGTATAATCACTCGCACACTCGGTCCATAAATCTCACGTGGCGATCCCAATGGCTTGCCTTTCCGAATCACTAATGACCCAAAAGTTGTTCATCCAATGACCCACTTCCCCAAGAGATCTCTTCTTAAGCCTTCATGTGAACGAAGGGAGCTCGAAACAAGGACGTCGGAAACGGAGGAGGGCGGCTAAGAGATAGTAGTAACAGTAGTAGTAGTAGCTCTTCCACTTCTAAGTGAATAAGCAATGTGCATCCAGGTTAAACAAGGCCAGTCGGGCTTGAGCGGGGAAATAAGGCCGTGGGTAGGATACTAACCAACTCACCAAGCAGGCAGTCAACCACATTAACCCCCAACGGTGTTTGGAGAACATGAATCATCATCAGCAAGACCATCATGGCATGCATTTGGGCCCTTAATAACTCCCCAAAATTGGCCTCCTCCTCCTCCTCCTCTTCGTTGTGATGTCCATTGAATGCAAGGGCCCACAAGCGAAACAGTTTTCCCTTCCCAATCTATGTAAAGGCAGAGATTTATGGAAGCTCTCCGGGCTGAATGGATTCTCTTTCTCTTTCTCAAGTCCAAACTGGATGGACAGGAACGAACAGCGGGCAAAAAAAACCGATGACCAACTTAGACCTTCTCGTAAGTTTTTCTCGCGTGAGTGGGTAACCACTATGACCCAATGCGACATCAGAGGCAGATTTACTGTGTCAGTGCATGCAGGTACTGTTCGCAGTATGTTCGTATGGACACATACACATATACTCGACAAAAAGCTGATCGGGATCCCAAAGACAAAGCCCAATCTCACCAGGTGATCATAAAAAATCATCGTCTAGCTTTGATTCGTGTCGTGTCTTCCGCTTATGGGATAATGTGAAGCCAGACCCTGTTTTAACTCTTCTTTGCCAGGTATCGTCTTGTGTGGCTCCGAAATGGAAGAACATTGACTCTCACTGACTGCACACATTCAGTATACGATAGGCACACCACATAGTACTACACACACACACACAGTAGTAGGAGAGAAGCCTCTTCTGGAAAGCCATAAAAGAAAGAAATGGCTTGAAAATAAAGGGAAATGGGGAGAACACTGCCCAAGGAAGCGAAGTCTGTTTGTCAGTCATTCACTCACTCACTCACTCGCTACACACTCATTCAACCAACCCAAGAGATACGTTTGTAGACAGACGGAACCCGTCAGGTGAATGCATTCACAAGCCCATAGATTTGGTGGTCCGGGCATGATTTTTTGATGTCGAGGGGAGCCTTCACATCCATACCCAGTATATTTGGACTTCTCATTAGAGAACGACGAGCTTGATTCTTTTTGCCCTCATGAAGAAACGAAGGGTAAAAGGAGGCCGAAGAAGAAGAAGAACAAGAAGGCACTAAACAAGAAGACTCTCTAACAAGCAAGCAAATACTTACAATACATCAACTTTCTAGCGAAGAACCAACATTAACGTCTCACTGGGGGCTTTAAGTTAGGTCCGTCAATCAACGTGCAAACCTTCCAGTTGGACGAATTTCACCAAGTTCGAACAAGCAACATTGGATTCAAGTCTCCTGATTGACTTGGCAGGAATTCCCAAATTGCTATTGTGCTTTTGTTCTCAAGAGAGATAAAAATACTTCTCAAGGATCGGTTGGGGTCTAATGAATTTGTCAAAAAGTCTGAATAGGGTAGGAAAAGTGAAAAACAATTGACCGTTCTCAGACATGTTTACACAACAAGGTTCAAACAAGTTCATTCCCGTATTCACTTACGTTTGATGTTTACCTCAAATCCGCTATTTTTGCCAGCGGGACGTCTTCATTTAATACGTTTGTTTTTGCTTGGCCGAAAAAACACTTTCAAGCGGACAAGTAAGTCCCCAGAAGAAATCTTTATTTCTTTCTCTTTTTGCAGAGATAATTGTCAGTCAAGGTAGGTGAAAAAATTCGACGGACCTATCATTAGTCATGGAGACCCATTGTTAGGCGGTAGTACTACACAACACAATGAACACTACCGAGGAAAAGGATGCAGGGTAACCCGCCCCTCCAACGCCCAACCCTCTTTCGACTCGGTTCAAACTCGTGAGGCTGGCTGGCATCCTCCAATAGGGCCACAACAAGTGTTTACGGCAATTTTTCCTCAAGAATCTCGAAAGTGAACCTACTCATTATGAACTTGCAGATAGTGAGACAGAAATCCTGGCGGGTGAGGCTAATTACATGGTAAACCGGGACAAGGCAAAAGCAAGGAAGAAGGAGTGGGAGAAGGAAGGAGGTGGATCGATCGAGGTGCGTAGCTAGGGAGGCCGCCGTTCCTTACCTTTGACTGATGATGTTAGCGAGGTCGTGGTTAGAGTCAGAAGAAAAAGCATCATGACTCGGCCATTTCTCATTCGAAGTGGCAAGGATGGCGATAACGATGAGACAACTCCGTCATTTACACTCATCATGTCACTTTTACTGTCACTGGCGCTCATCAGCGGGTTTCTGTTGCAATCAGAGTGCAGCAATTTGAATGATCATTTTCTGATTTTTCTGCTCTGTCAGAGGATGTTCACTTCACAAAGATAGGTACAAAGACACACTCACTGACATGGACACACACATGCATATATGTGGACATCAAAGTGTGCTCTCATGAAGGCTCGATCAACTACTGGAGGCAGTGGAGCTTCTCTTTTGATATCAAGTCTCTCAGGGTGCTGCGACAAACCATCTTCCACCCATTCCAGTGTGCGCTTTTTGTCTCTGTCGCCGCCAAAAAAAGTGCTGGAGTTCCACAGGCTCCATCCACAATCCACTCTCTCACACACACGCTCACACATTCATATGCCAGAGAGCTACCCGGGGCGCAAAACCGGTCTCTTTGATGCGCTTTCAAAGAGCATGGACGCACGCTGCTCGGCATCGGCGTTCGTCAGCTGTCCAAGAACGCTTGAAACTGGCTGCGCGAGAGAATAAGTCCGCCACAAACTATGATGGAGACCCTTGCGGAGGATGGAGCGTGGAAGGCAGACGACCGAGGACGGACTTTTACGGACAAAGTGACGAGGAGGAAGAGTTCATTCAAACACCGGGGAATCCGAGACTCACGAGGCTTTTGTTGTGGACGGCGAGGTGTGAAAAGGTTGTCAATTCCAATCGGAAGTGTGAATTTCAGACTCTTTTGTCTTCACGCCATGTTTTTGGTTGACAAAGTGCCATGATATGAGCGAGCGTCCTTGATTGCACTTGGGATGACAAAGTGTTTTCCAATCAAGTTTGAAAAATCAACTTGCAATGACTGAGCAATTTCGTAAGGCTGCATACAAACATATGCCACTAAACTACCAAACTACCCATTGTGCCCTGAACATGAAGTAGTGATACAAGATGGGCTTTAGACACGACCTCATTGAGGTGGCCTCATTTGCGTAGCTCATGTGCCAGCCCAATAAAATTTAAAATCAATGTTTGGCCGAGAGGGCCAGTAGCAATGAGGCTCATAAATTGTGCGTCCAAAGGGCATTATGAGACGACGTAAGACGAGGGGTATTATCAATCTGCTGTGCATTCATAGGATACTCAGAGCCTGCTTGCGCCTTCATTAAAGGGTTCCCTGCCGCGCCAAACCTATACGTAGGTACTAGTATATACTTTGATTATGTCAAGGATATTTGATCAGGGCATCATCCCATCAGGCATTCTCATGAAACTCTTTCCTTTCTCGGAGTCGAACAATGGGGTAGTGCTTACGACAACCCAAGTCATGTCCGCTTTAGAGCTTGGAAGTTGAACAGGGGATTGAATTGAAATTGAAATTGCTGTATTGGAAATGTCACAACCTCAAAAATCAATTCCAGTCTTGGCTCCTTACCATGTTGATGGGTTGGTGAAGGCAGAATCTCGTGTTCGTCGCTTCTGGTTTGCCTCTTCAAGAACAAAAGGGCAACAAATGGGGTTTTAAAAGCTCAATTAGGAGAGTTAAAACACAAAGAAATCGATTACTGACACATTACAGATGAGGTCGAAACCATTTCAGGGTTACTCCCGCCTCGCCTGCAGACTCGTGGAGCCAGGGACAACCAAATCAAATGGGCTGCTGAGGTTTGAAAGAGGTAAGCCTCACGTCTAACATGCCAAAGATCAGAGGTCTAACTGCGGCTCGCATGTTATCAACTTATCCGAATGATGAAGCATTTCAGCTCGAGACGACGGCTGAAAAAGTGAGAATCAATACCAAGTTCAACTTCTGATGGCCATTGTTGTTATTGATCTTAGAAGCGGGGCCGGCAAGATTCATGACTTCGTGAAGGCAAATTGTGAGCCCCTTCCATTCTTTTCAACCCTTTTAACATCGATTCTTCCTCTGACCTTGAGCGAATTCGTGAACATCGAGCTAAAACTCATTTTCAGGCCATTTTTTGAACTAGTGAACAGACTCATAATTGTTCATTCCAGCAGGGCTTCAATAGCCGATTCTAGGGTGATTTGTTCAAGAGGAACTTGAGGGTGCAAACTTGGCTATTTGAGAGACTGGTCGTGAAAGAAAATAGCATATGCAAAATCGTCGCTTTTGAGGCGATCATCCCCAAATGGGTTTCCGTGAGATCGTGCAAGAACAAAGCTAAAAGCTCAGGGATCCTCTTCTAGTAAGACCACATCAAAACGACAATGCTCAAAATGAATTGTTTTATGGTATGATCACAACTGATCCTCGATTATGCACAAAAGGCTTGTTTCATGGCATCACATTCCTCACCTTGAAGGACATAACGTATTGGAGGGAGGGACAGATACCTACATTTGGGCGTGAACGGGATTGTTTACTGAGCATGGACTGATTGCAAGATAATCTAGAGGCGTCAGCAGGGTCACTGAATAATATGTAGGGTCATTTGGTGTGATTCGCCTACTTCTTATCCAACTTCCTTAATTTGGATGTTCGGAACGGGTTTTCGGTTATCAAAAGAGGAACTTAGTCCAGACGATTCGCTGACGAAATTCAAGACAGGAGAACAGGTCAATGCTCCACTTTCAAGTCTTGAATGTGGGTTGGTCGTAGAAGATCTGTCGAGCTGTGCAACACCTCCCAGACCCATCTTGGATATTAATTTTCCTGAATTAAGTTGGAGGGGTGTAATCAAATTTGTATTAAATGCTCGTCGCGATCTCTGGCTGGCAGAGTCGCCGTTCGTTGGGTTTCGAGACAGGTGCTCAAGCTCATGCTAATCTCAGAAAGGTTAATTACAACCTTTAGACAATGGACAGGTTCAAATTTGGGGCACACCCTAACTCCGGACAACGATCAAAAAGAGCGAATCTACCTTTTCCAGCAAGCACATTGTTTTACACCTACACACTTGATCTATCTGTCCAAGGAAATCGTAAGACATGGAAGCCTCCGCTCAAGCGTTCAATTGTGGATTTTTTATAAATCGAATTCCATTCAAGTAAATGATTTTACTTTGATAAGATTGATACGACAGGCGTTTAAGGATGTTGTTTGCTGAATTTCAGCATCATATGTTCCTCCGTTCACAAGAAACAATGTTTCGAAATTTGCTACAGTCGCAATACATACGCGCGGAAACAAGAGAAAAATTGACCCTACTAACGTCCTTTTGAACGATTGTAGGTGCAAATGTTCCATCGGAAGAGCGCACTATGCTCTACGCTTCAAATTACTCAAAATTAGAGATGGACCGAAAGCGCTTTCGGCCGAAATTTCGGTTTCGGTTTCGGTTATGCCAAACTCAACCGAAAGCAGACATGCACTATAAAGGACGGAGTTTGACAACAAAATCGAAAAATTTTTCGTCCAAAAAACACTGAAATTCAAGTTTCCCGATTTTTCAAAATCTACGCCCTACCCAACATCAAACACATGAGCTATTTAATTTTTAAGGTGGATTTTGCATTTACACAATTTTGTAGTCAGCTGCTTTCGGTTTCGGTTTCGGTTTCGGTTATGAGCCCTTTCTAATAATAATCTTTATTGCGAGCACATTAACTCATTGAATACAATGATTGTTTTGACTGGCTCTGATACAATATGAATAATATGTAGTTCCAACGTGAAGAGCCCATTCTGGGTGTACATGGCGCCGTTCGAGGCGGGGTATCCACTAGACTTGGGTTTTGGGGAGAGGGGGGAAGACCTGGGTTCGAACCCATGAACCCGAGCATAGCTCGGTCGCGCGTTAACTAACTGCGCTAAACCATCTTCCTTCGGTCCATCATTACTCTAAATGCAACAAGTTTCAGTCGATCAAGTTGAATAAAATAACACCAAAGTCTTTGATATTGAGAGAATTTGAAATAAATTCCTATTAAACCTCGAAAGGGAAAGGTTATGAGTAAGGTATTTGAAAAATAATTGCAAAGTAGTGACTAATATCCAATACGTATTTTCTTCAACCACCTTAAATATTTGGAAAAAGCCGAAAAAATAAGAAAACAGTTTTTTGACAACCCCATTATTTGGTATTTTTGTTTTTGTGCAGGGATTTCCCAAATTTGTTTTTGGTGCGTTTGATGCATTTGACCGTGTTTGGAGGCATACTTGGCATCTAATTGATTTATAAACACAATTTTCAATTTGCCTAAATAGATGGCGCAGTTTTTTCCGTGTACGACAGTAGTTTTGGTTGCGAATCTCAGAACAAATGCCATTTAGTAGATATTTTTGAATTTTGGGTTCATTTTGTGTAAGCCCTATTGAGCATTGATCATGCATTTTTTCTTCAATTTTCCCTGAAACATTTTTCCTTTCACACGTGTTCGAGAAATATTTATTTTTTCCTTAAAATATCCAGAAAAAAATGAAGGAAAAACAGATGAATATTTTACATTAAAAAAAATATTTCTGAGCCCTAGTTGCGAAAGTTGATAAGCACTGTTTTTCCCCAAGTCTTAAATAGTCTTCACTGTTTCCGACGATTTCATATGCCCGATGGAAGGATTCGAATTGTCAAGATCTCATTTGTAGTAGAACAGAATTCATCCTTTTCTTTTAGAAATTGTGGTTCTCATCTTCAGCCTCAATTTCCAGATCGAACCCATGAATCCGAGCATAGCTCGGTCGCGCGTTAACCAACTGCGCTACAACCATCTCCCCTAGATGATTATTTATTTTTATATTGCTAGGGAAAAAAAAATTTACATTAAAAATATGTTTTTACATTTTTTGCCAATTTTACGTAAATATAACATTTTAATTTTATTTGACATTTTTTGGAAAATATCAACATTTTCTTAACATTTTTTTGTACTTTTTGCTCAAAAACGTCATCCCAAAACCGGTTCTGAGGGACCAATTAATGAAATGAAGGCTTGAAATTTCCCGCCAAAATTTCCCACTTAAATTGTCATTGTTCAACTTCACATTTTACGATGCCAATTAATTAAAATCTTTGGAAAGGGGAAAAACGTGCCCTTAAAGTTTCTTTTTGTCAAAAAATTGTGAAAATGTTCAAATCAGAAACTTTGTGACCCTTGTTTCCGTGATTATTTTACGTGGGCTAAATAGCTATGTCTAGAGTAAAGCGTGTTTTAAGTTGGCACTGTTGCCATTATTTACTCAAACTTTAATATATATTGCCTTACAAAGGGTCTGAATGTGCTATCTGACTTATAACATAAACTGTTTTGACGTCTAGCTTATAAAAACACCCCGCTATGTGAAGCGCAACCTCCAGTTTTTTTTAAGCTAGAGCTTTGACGGCATTATTTCCTTCAAATGTCTGGTCACATTGTCATTAGTAGTCTTCTTAAGTCCTCCACACATCTAGTCCCATTTCTCACACATTTCGTTGACTTTTTTGCCCTAATTTAAAAAAAATGCTGTTTTTGCTATAAATTTCAACATTTTTTGCCCTTTTTGCCCTATATTTCAACATTTTTTGCCCTTTTTGCCCTATATTTCAACATTTTTTGCCCTTTTTGCCCTATATTTCAACATTTTTGGCCCTTTTGCCCTATATTTCAACATTTTTGGCCCTTTTTCCTGACATTTTAATGACATTTTTTGGACGTTTTCCAACATTTTTTCCCGGGCCCTAATGATTATTGATTTGTATTCCATGCTTTACTTATTACATTTCCTTTTATGTTCATGCCATGTGATAAACAAATAAGAACGTTGACACCAAGAAAGGGATGACTAAAAATCTAATGATTAATCACTCTTCTTGTACACATCATTCATTTTTGAATGTACAAAACGTTGAGAATTCGTCTAATAAGAAGCGGTCCGATGAAGAAAATCAAATAACTCGCAATGAATTTCCATTTGATAAAAAATTGAAAGTAAAAAAGAACTAATAGTCTTATAATCCGTACCATTTATTTTTGATAATTGATTGGGATCAATTATCGACTATTCGTTATGCAAAATCTTATCAAAATAGCGTTGAAGCTCACAGGCGAGGTTAATTTGGCGGTGCCCATGTCTCAACGAGGTCTTGAAACCTCGAAAGGATACAGTATCATGAACTGGGATGTACCTCGTCTCGATTTAAGTTAGGCTAGAATTAACTTGGTCCATACATGCGTTTTTTAAATAGACTTATCACTTCAGAAACAACAAAATATTAAACACTTGGAGAATCTGTCGGTGTCTTCGGATACAAAACTCGTACTCAAATTTTTGAGTGGCGTAATCTAGCTATCCTAGATAGCTTTTAGATGAAACCCATTCAAACCCGGAGAAGTCTTGTACCATTGTAAATTGTCGTCCTCAAAGGCTCAAAATCTTACAACAAAAATTGAGGGTTCGAATGGATTTCAGGCCATGAATTCATAAGTATGATAGCTGATTTTGCTTTACAGCATCAAAAACAGTTCGATTTCACTAATAAATCAAGGGTTGGTTAGAATCACAAAGCACTTAACAATGCAGTCTCCTTTGAATTAAATCCAATCAGCCAATCATACTAATTTCTTTTGAAAAAATTAAATTCTTTTTAAAGGGCAAAGGTACATATAATAAATAAAAAAAGTGGAAAACATGACATTCATTTCTTTTATTTCTGCCTAAAACTGACGACAAAAATTGCAGCAAGAAACGCAACGTTCAGGTTTGGGTCTAACTTTGGACAGAACTCTCAAGCATGAAAAGCAAAAGTTTCACACATTGTCCAAATCATTAGCAAACCAGATCTCATGCCTCCATAATACAACGTTATTAAACATACCTTTAAAAGTATTTTTCATTTTGAAATGCTTTACCTGCACTCAATTGCACCGTTTGTATTCTTTTTTTGTGAAACCTAGTCAAACCCAGTGAAGCAATGAATGAAGGGAGAGTTTTGCTGGAGGGCTGTAAATATAATACTTCCTGCAGAAGAGATGAGCAACAAGATAATGCAGACTTACTTTAAGAGGCTTCTCTCACGTGAGTGGACATCACATGTACATTTTCATCTTAATGATGTCGGCGAAAAGACTAAGCAAATGAATTACGTTTCATTTTTTGCTAAGTTTTCCACTTCTCGTCCATCTTTTCTTTGACCATATTTGCCCCAAATACAAGTAACTAAGTTGGAGATGCCAACACATCCTTAAATTGTGTTTTGATTGCTCTCAAGTTGGACAAGATTGATGTCCACACATTTGACTGGGACCCATTCCGTCGGTAGATGATGTTCCTTAGCCAATAGCCAGTTCAAACTCTTGGTAACGCCATCTATTGCTCAAAAGTCAAAATATTTTAAGAAAAAACACTTTCGATTTTCTAATTTGGAAAAGCATTTTTGGTCACACAATTATAACCTTAATGTGCTAATAAATATTAGCTGCTTTGCAATCATATTTTAAACAAAACCACAGGTAATTGTCAAAAGTTTATAGATTTCAACGCAAGAAAGGGGTGTTTCCAGAGACTGCAGACGGAATTTCAGCTATAAACCTGGGCAACCTCGTTTCTTTAGAGATACTAAAGCTACAAATGGTTCCCAAACTCAATGATGACCTGAAAATGGAGGCATTATTGGAATTGATATTTGGTTGGAAAATAGGGGAGGCGACGTAGTATCGAGGTTAGCATGGTTTCCTGTTGTGAGAAAGGTCCCAGGTTCGATTCGCCACCTTGACCCCTCCCGGGAAACTATTAGACGCTTTTCCACACCCACAGACGGAGAACCAATCTGCTACCGGACAAGTGATTGCCTATCTTTCTGCTTTCTGTTGTTGGGGGAAGGGGGAGATTGATTGGGGATTTTCATTACTAGGGAACGGATTTTTGGTTATGGTGACGATGTGAGGTCCAGACGAAAGAGTGAGCCAATGATGCCAAAAAGATATCAAGAAAAAGGCCAGATTTGGTTTAACAGAAACAAATTGTGTTAAATCATGCTTGGCACTTGAATAAACGAATTCGGAAACCAAAAATATTGATTTAAAGCAATTCACACGTAGATTTACTTGAAAGAATGAATGAAAGATTATAAATACTCATTAATAATCAGAAATATGGAAATTGAGAATCTGGTGCTAAAGCATTTTCGTTAGGTCAATAGCTATACAAGTTTTTGCCTCTATTTTAAAAGCAGAACATGAATATGAAGCATTGTTATCTATGGCATTAGCCATTTTTCAATTTGAGACTTCTGATTTGGAAATATCTGGCAGCACTGGTTCGCTGCTGAAAAAATTATTTTGAAAACGAAAATGGCCAAAATTCACGAACAAAATCTTAAAAAAATTGAACCTCCAAAAAAGATGAAAAAGTCAGAAAATGTTTAAAATGAGCAAAATATTAAAGGAAAAATGGTTGGGAAAAGTCGCTCAAAATCACAGAAATGTTAGAAATGCTCAAAATGGTGTAATAGGTAGGAATTTCAAATTTAACCTAAAATTTACCTTTCAGCTCCCTTTTTATTACATTGCCACAACATGGAATGGGTATCCCTGTAGATAAATAACTCTTAAGAATACTGTAAATATTTAATATTGCTATTTATATGCCTGTACTTATGTGTTGGTCTACCAACGAGCTATTGTTGTTAGATCTGGACAAACCTTTAATAATGGGCTGATCCGGAATAGTGGTTAAGAATCTGTCTAAATGGGCTTTAGAAATTTCTTTCATGTACATGTATTGAGTCCTTCAAGCGCAACCAGTGAAATGGAAAACACGTGCAACCTTTGAGCTTTGATTCACAAAATTTCTGTTCTAATGTGTCCAGTATACCTTTAGAAGCTCGAAAATGGATCACATGTTTGTATCAGGGTGCAATTTCTGGAGCTGTAATACTAAGGTGACCTCCCAGTCTTATGTGTTGTGACCTCCCAGTCAGCTGCTCCTTAAAGGACCCAATACTGTTGCAAAATGAGAAATAGCGACCATCTGGGCCACATGAATCCACCTTGCATACTCTCTTATCGACTTAAATGATTTTTTGGGAACGTATGCAAACATGCAAAGTATTTCTTTGGAATAAGCTTTTCTGAAACATTTCACTTTTACAATCTTGAAAGTAGTGGCATTAAACCGTTCTCTCCTTGTTTATGAAAAAATACCGTCAGTCCAAAAAGTTCTTCTTAAAGGTAATCATTGCTCGGCTGGTTAATATTTGAAAGTCAAAAATGTCTTTCCTTGAGTTAGGGCTAGGAGTTGTAATTTTTTTTCATGGAAGCAAAGAAATTTCATAGATCAAGTTCATACGCAGATGCTACTACGTCGTCGTTGTCGCGTTTATGAAGTTGACTTCATTGGTTTGATTTCTAAAATCAACTTTGGTGTCTTCTAGATACACTAAGATAGATATTGGCATTCATAGGCTAATACACGGTGCCGATGATTCACGCTGGTGATTGGTCAAGAGCATTCAGTTGAACATTCAGCTAATTCTAACGAAGTTCAACAACAAACCAGAGTACTTCTTCTTTGTTGATTTTGTAGTGATCTGACCTGGTGCTGGGGTTGCCAATTTTCTTAAGTAAAATCATATTCCCCACTGTCTACTAGCCTTCATAAACAGGTTTTTTTTCTTTAAGAAGCGACAAAAGGCAAGGCATCCCTGACTTTCGTGACTTCTGAGCAGGGTTGCAAATCAACCTCAAATTCGTGTTTGCTCATATACAAGAGCAAAGCACCCATTCTCTAAGAGGTAACCCTACCCTGCCACTTCCCGTGAAAAAACTTGCGCAAGCCGAGATTTCACATCACTGAGATTTTGTTGTCAATCACCCAATCATGTGAATTAATCGGCCCCTGTTTAAACTCAGAAACTAGTTCAAACTAGTTGAAATTCACTTTTTGCATATCGGGTTAATACCGTAGACACATCTCCAGCAGACTTGAGGATTTTCAATAACCATACTGCCCTATCAGATGAGCGAAATAGTTTAGATGTGTTTCTTAGAAGAAAAGGTTGCTTTCATCATGAACTTCGGCTTCCCGCATGATGAATGACGTCACAGACAGTCCGTGCCGGGTCGGGCAATCATAGATTTGAATGCCAATCTCTGCCTTTTAGTATTTCTAGTGTCTTCCTTTTTGTTAAATCATGTTATACACATTCACATTCTTCCCGACATTTCGCCAAATTTCTGAAGAAGCAAGAGCATAAAACTGAACCAATGCAGTCGTTTTATATAAAAGATAGTAGGGTTAAGCATACGGAAAACTCAATGATATTGTTACACTCATCCTTCAAAAAACTTAGAAGCAATCTATGTTAGACCAAAGTCTCACTAACTTAAATTTGTATTTTAAGATATTCCAACCACCCCCTTTTATCTACTAAACCTATTGTTATTTGAACAAATTGTGGATTGAAAAGCAAATATTGTGTTAGTCATCCCAACTTGAAACGGTCATGCCAATGACTAAACTAATTTTTCTCCCCTCAGAGCAATCTCAATTTGTGCGAATCTCTTCCATTTGCATGATATGGTTCTCCTGCTCAAAACCATGCTTGCTTCATTGGCCAACCACCAGTTCATCAGTTCGTGGACCCTTTCGCACCAAAACTTAACCCCACTTGTTGCTCAGATAAAGTCCTAGAGGGGACAGCTTTGATCAGACATGTTCGGACCAATTTGTTGTCCGAGTCAAATACGAACACTCATGATATATCTAGCTCCCCTCACAATGTCCCCTCTGTTTTTGGAGCCCATTTGGAAATGTGTGACATTTGAAACCAATTCCTGTACCCAAGCTCAACCACTCTCAGTTACAATCTGGATGTCGAGGTATGAACAGTTCTGCTCTGAAACATTATCAAGACGCACGCCCCTAGCATTAGTTTTCGAACGACAGGACCAACCAAGCAGCAACGAACGACTCCACAAGTAATAGGAAGAACAACGAAGTGGGTACAACTGGAAGCTTCATGGCCCGCTGTTATCAAAAGGTCCCAAGTCTCAGTCGCCTGGGGTTCAAATCCACGTCTAGGCAATCAGCTGCTCGCTCACAATGGCTTGAATTGGGGTCCACAGGTCCGTCCGTCCATCCCCTCTTTGGACGAAATTCTGGTGATCCTCTACCAAAGAATGAAGCCGGGGTTTGAATAGGTGGTAAATTGAAGGTTCGACACCAAGATTTGGTTTAGGGCTGATGTTAGTCTTTGGAGGAGATGGAAGCTCACTCTGCCACAGGTTGCAGCATACTCCGTGTACTCTAACATTAAAATTCCATTGCCCCAACTTTTGGGCCAGCGGACTGAGGTCTTTTTCGCTCTCTCCCTAGTTCAGTAGCTCTTGATCCTCGTCTCTGGGCTTAGGTTTAGGGTTTAGTAGATAGAACCTTATGTACCTGGAATTTTGAACCGAGTGTGAGTGTGTGCCACAGACACCGGCCGGTCACGCTTCCAGGGGGTGAGTGCAATCTTGGCTCCTTTTGTGGCACATATTTTCACAACTTTGGAGTTCAATCTGCTTGCTTCTTAAGAGGCTTCTTAAGACACGTTTGATTTGTTATGCATTCATTAGTTAGGATATTTTCTCACGGTAAGCATGGCCTGGTGATGTAAAATACAGAGGTCAATGCTTGAGGTACTTAAAATGGAATTGTAATTTTCAATATGTATGGAAATGTCTATCTTTTACGGGACGATGCATTTTTACTTTGATACATGATGTTACTTGAACTTTTCAATTGAAATTCAAACAACATCAACCTTCAAATCACAAAATGTTGGCCATGCAGTAGAATCGAAGACATTTGTTAAACCACTTAAAGGTAACCTTTTAACTTGATCAGTTTGCTTTTAAGATGTCAAGCAAATTAAGTGCAACCTATTTCATCCCTAAAAATAATTCGGATTCGGAATGCCACCTTAAGTTGTGCTTTTCACCTTTCTATTTGGTCATAAGTTCTAATATCCTAGCTCGGCCTAGTAAAAAATAGTTATTATAAGTTTTCAATTCAGTGTTTGGACTTGGAATTTAAAGATGATTTCTGAATTAACTCCTTGATATCTCCATTACTGCGTTTGCAAAATGCAAGATTGAAAATCAAAAATCTGAAAGCTATATTATAGGTTTTCAAACTATCTTGTTTTGAAAACTTGAATAATCTACATCTAGGAAAAACACGTTTTGGTCTGATGATCGGAAACTTTATGTTCCCTCAATTTTGCAGTTTTTTGGTTTTTTTTCTCACTTTTACGAAGGAGAAGAAGTTCGTCTTGGAGGTGTATAAAAATGACTACTTCCAAGATTAAGGGACCAAGAAAACCTCGTGAATCGAGTCCCAGGTGAATGGGCAAGTCAGTTGTTGACGAGTCCTCGATCAAGAGGGTGAGAGAGAAAGACTGAAAGCGAGAAGGAGTGAGAAAGAGAGAGAGAGAGAGGGAGACAGACGGAAAGACAGAAGAAGGGCAGACGTTGTCCGTGGAGCTCTCGACCGATTGCAGACTGACCAAAAATGGTTGCCCAACTTTGACGACTTCCACAGCTTCTCATCCCAGTCCGTCCATGGATGGTTCAGCAACTGATCAATAGTACAAGAGGAGATTGTTGTTAAAGTAGTAGTGGTGCTGGTGGTTGTGCTAGTAGTGGTAGCAGCATTGCTTGTTGATATTCAAAGCGACCAAGAGCCCAAGCACCAACCATCAACCATCCCAAAGCAACCAACAATCGAGCAAGAAGGCTTAATATTCTCATTTCGCGAGTGAAAGAGAGATCCGAACCAGTCAGTGTTGTGAATTGTCGTGGTTGTGGTGATCGGGGGTTCTATTGTTGTTGTTATTGTGTTTCTCCGTTCCCCATTTTCGCCGGTTAGAGAAGAAATTTTTCGAGGATTAAAGTGTGAAAGTTGAGTTCAGAACACAACACTGAGTGAGTGACTTGCTGTTAATTGGAAATTGAAAATCGGAGATTGAAAATTCCTCCCAACCAACCACCAAATTGCTTTCCTCTTTTGCCAGGTAAGACCAATGCCGAAATGGGCTTTTTACATTTGATAGTGGAAAAAGCGCGTATACGATTTACAGCCATTACTTGCCATTTGATCATCCACTTATGGGTATGATGCGTGCCCAACAAAATGAGCTTTTGGCGTGTTTATTAAAAAGCTGATTGCACCGAGCGACGATAAAAAACCTCACAAAGTCCACAAAGAAACGTACGGAAATCACGAGATCGGCAAATTACTTGAAGTCGTCGGGATTGAGAGAAATCAATCCCAGAAGAAGACAAATGGACTTGGAAGTGAATCTGATCGAATATCTGACAGCTGCCATTCAATTTTTAAGGGGTCAAATCAAGCGGATTGACTTGAAACGGCGAAAGCTAAAAATAGCAATGAAGGAGTCAATGGATTGTATTCAATGGGGTCAATTTGAGCCACAGAGATCTAGGGAAAAGTGTCAGCTTTGAGTAAGACTCAAGTTTATTGGACCGTGTTCCAATTTTTGAGTGATTTCTGTGTTTTGCTCCAAAAAGGGGTAGGAAATACCTCAGAATGGGGGAAGGAAAAGTTTGATATAAAAAGTTTGTTTCAGACTTGTCTCCATCGTTACAAGTTTTTCCACAAACCCTCCGTGGTTTCCCATTTATAGGCATCATTTTGAAGCTGCTCGCGAAATCGCAAAAATCCAGTCGATTCAATATAAAAGTACTGTACCTTCCTCGTCTTTTTCCCGACGTTGCTTAGTTATTGTTACAACCGTAAATTACTTTTGTAATGGAACCAAATTGTGGGACCAAATAGCCCCTCCTCCACTCTTAAAGTTGGTAAATTTCCTGGAAGAGCTCTTGAAGACACGAAATGAGCTCGGAAAATGAGGAAAAGGGAAGGAACGAACGAGCCACCAAATGGTTCAAGTGGAACACACCGTCCTACGTCAATGGTAAGGGATTTAGACCCTGAGAACCTTTGCTCCGTCCCCTAAAACCCACCAAAAAGGGCATGCGACAGAGAATTCCTAACAATTTATTTCAAGTGTTACAGCATCTGCAAAAAGTGCCGATGTAGTCTCACCAAGTTGGCGAAATGGACATCAGGGATGCGAAAGTGGCCGCTGGATCCATTTTCACCATGTACATAAACCCCGCTTGACATCGTATATTTTGATGGTGTTCAGTTTTTTTCGAAGTTAAAATGTTGGCAACCCTGAGTGAAAGGATAAAGGTGTTGGAGAATGAGTGCCATTTATCAAGTGCATGACCATTCCCTTGGTTAATCTTGTGGCACAAATGTCGAGAAAATCGAATCAGAAACTTTTTCTCCACTTTCCTCTCCGTTCGTGGATTGAAAGCTCGTTTTTTAAGTTAAGTTAGGCAGACGAAGACGGCCGTCAAATTGCCCACATTTCTCCGGTGGCCATCAATGACAGTTGTTTGGAGGTTTGACAAGACCGAAATGTCCATTAACTCCAATTTTGAGATCCTTTTGTTCCAACAAAATTGTCATCCTCTCTCTCTCTCTGCCTGTGTCTCTTTCCTCCCCGCCACTTAAATTTGTGCTAGCCTTTCGTCGTCGTAGTACTACCATCACTACTATGTAGTGAGTTCACTTCCAAAAATCTACGGATTCGAGATGGCAAGCGTAGATAAGCGACTTCACAGCCGGACGCTAATGCATTGACATCGGAAAACGAGCCAAGGTGACAAATTCAATCGGCATGTGTCCAGTTTTCAATTCACCATCACATCCGTCTCATCGAGTGGATTGATTGAGAAAGAGCAATGAACGAACGCTCTGGAGCTTGAATAATATCTGTGATCTGAAATTTTAGGACCTTCCGTGCGTTTGGAGAGGAGAGTCAATCTGTTTGAGAGACTGGTGTCTATAATTAGAGAAGAACCATTTTGTTCAAACCGCTCTTTTCCGATAGTTACGACCAGCTTTGGGCGGACTCGTTTCCTTTAGTGCAGCACACTCAGAAATTGCTAGGGACGAACAGAACAGTCCCTCGACCACAGATTTTTCATTTCAAGGCTCCTTAGTTCTGGTTAGTCGGTGTATTTCTATATATCTGTGTCTGTTTCCTGCGTTTAAGGGGGGTCTTGTCGTCAAATCTGTGTGATTTGCTAATTGCCGCACTCCAATTGGGGACTCCGTCAGCGGCTATTTGTTTTCTTGAAGTCAATGTGGCCCCTGATTATTTCTCGAGAGTCCAGATCTTCGTACATAATTACTGTCCCTGATGTCATTACCCGTCTTAAGGTACGGATTTGTTTTGAGACTTTCTATCTCTGGAAGAGAATCAAAATCTCAGCGAGTCCTTGGAGGCTCAAGTTTAAGACTTGGATTGCCTTCCTAACAGTAATAGGCTCACATGTCCAAAAAATAATGAGATTATCCGAGTGGCCCTCCCGAAAGAAGCCAAGCTTGAGTGAAGGAGAACCAAATGACCGTTTCGTCAATGCCGTTTTTTTTACTAGAGCCTCAGTAGTAATAGCTCTTTGGTGGTGAAGCCGACGAAGAGTTGAAATGACATCATGTGCAAAGTCCTGACGAAGAAGCTTCGAACTCGGTCGCCTATCACCTTGTAAAATTGTCTTCACTCTTGAAGCGTTGGTCGCTACTGGAATAGGTACAAGCCAACCCCAAGTGTCCAGAAGCTCGTTACGCCTCCTAAAAAGACATGTCTTTTCATTCTGGGTCAAGAAAAACTTCAGAAGCCAGTGGTCGTAGAACAGGACCCTTAGCATTTTTCCTCCGACCCTCAAAGCCCGGAGTTTGAGCCACCTTTGTCTAAATTACGCACACGGACACAGGGTTTGTGCTATTGTGCCAAAACACGCCACCAAACTCTTTTGGCAGGGTTTGAGTTATCCGTGGCGTCCCTGCCCTGACTACCTTCTACGTATGCATAAACCATTGGTCTTAATTAACCTGGTTTTGTGCATAACTTCTTGAAAAGACATTACTCTGAACGGGATGCTCAGGAGGGCCAATGTGTTGGTACCAAGAGAACCTCCAAGGAGATTGGGGGAGAGCCAGTCATTTCACACTGAGAGAAATGCCAACCAGGCCCAGAACCACGCTGGATAAGTGTTCAAATGAAAACAAATTAGTTCTCCTAGAAGGAGGCTTTCCGCACATGGACCATCACTTTTGTTTTCCCCTCAGTGAGGTATTGCACTACCGGGACTAAATGGACAAAAACGAAGACAAAGGAGGGTGAAGACAAAAGTAGCAATGATAAGAGATCAGAACCGATCAGAACGTAGAGTACAGTAACCTTGGATCCAATTGGGAACACCAGTCAACATCAAAAGCTCTACGTTATTTCATTGGCTGGCATAGTCACCCACTCCGATTCATACATTGAGAATCTCCTTTTCAAAGGGAACCGTTCCCAAAAAAGGAATGATTCGTTGGTTCCCTTTTGGTGCGGATGTCATCGCGAGTCTGGAACCCAGGGATATTTATCTTAATAACTGATGCAGAAAAACAAAAACGAACAAGGAGAAATCACAGCTAGCTAGTGGCTAAAAGGGGACTTCATCCCTTCACGGAAGGAAGGAAGTGAGGTGGGTAGGTTGGACCAAGGGGGAAAAGATGATTTGATAGAGAAATAAGAAGAGCGTCTCAGTTTAGGTGGAAGAGGGGAGGGTTGGCCAGACAGAATCAAAATCACAACTACAGTCCTTAGTTCATGCGCGACCATTTTTTTCACATTTACAAGAGAGAATGAGAGAAGCTTTGGCGCAGGGAAAGTGCACTCTGGCTGATTCGATTTATTTCAGGGGTCTGATGGGATGCATTAGGAGTTGTAGCTTTCGCAATGATATCTTCATATGAGCCGTCAAGAACAACATCTCCTTGGATCTCCATCCATCCATCTATGATTCACGTTCGCACGTGGACTCAAAGTTACTCGGAGTAAGATTAGAGTCGGTCGGGAAGTAAATAAATTCAGGGGTTAGTTTTTGAATTGGACCAAGATGTTTGCATGTGAACGAGGAGATCGAGTTAATTACTGCCCCCAAGAGTGAAAGAGAATGGCGATGATTTCTTGCCGCTTGTTTTTGTCAAAGCCCGGGCTCGATAATGGCTTTTGTAGGGGCAAAGTTTTGAATACGATCAAGCTATACCTACGTAGTAGTATATCCCATGTATACTCACTCTGTCATTGCTACTGCCTCTTGGCCTTCCGATCATGACTCTGCGCTTTCTTGACTCGATCGACAATAAATCATGGCCTCTAGCAGTTTGGCATCATCATCATCATTGTGATCAATTCTCGGTCTGGATCTCGGGAGATCTCGGAACTCTGCTTGATTACCTCACCTTCAGGGCTGGTGCCAAAGAGCGCATCTTCTTCCACGATCCTCAAGCCGCTCCAACACCCTCGAGCGTCCTTCTCGACGTCAAGTTTATGCTGATTGCAGCCCCATAATTTTCTATTCCCTGCCATTTTGCTGCTCGAACAATATGTTTGTGTGGTTACTGCCCTCTGCAATCTACCCTGTACATTCTATGCACCAACAACCAACAGGCAACATCACCTTTCGTTTCCCAGATGAGCTCACTAATTGAAGCTTAAAAAGCGAAGTGCATGGAGCGGACAAGCTTGGAAATGGACTCGGAACGGTTCCCATTCAAGATTTGAATCAGGCGCATAGAACACGCATGCACACAGTGTACTCTTTTCTCACTGCTTTACACTCTACCTAAGTGCAATTGACTGGCTGACCACCAGATCTTTCCCCAAAAGTAGGAGTTGATTGTAGATTTTTTTCCCTACCTCTAATCAGGGGGTCCGAGGTTCCTCTCCTCATTCTCTTGTCGTCCTCCATCCATGCAGACAGAGAGAGAGAGAGAGGATCCTGCATAGTCATGGCCGGTTATGAGACTTCTCCTGATGGTGGTGATCACCATCAGCAACGTAATAGTAATGATAATAATAATAATAATGATGCTTTGGGTGACGACGTTCAAGTCTGGAGAAACGATGCTTAGACTTGGGCTAGAAATGATGGCTCTTGATGCTTATCTAAACATTTCAATGATTGATGGCCCAACTCCTTGATCGTGAGCACTGTTTCCTCCTTGAATTCCGAGTCAATTCGGTTCTTGATATTCGAGCTCAACATATCTCCGAGCCTTGAAAAATCACTGAGCCATGAAGAGGAGGAAAAGGCAATCAAGAAGTCATCTCGGGGGTTTATCGTTGCCTCTGAGTTTTGATGGTGGTAAAATGACCTCTCAGACGCTCGCTTTTATATCTATCTGTTCCCGTGGATCTCAGGATGTTGTTGAATCTGTCTCTGAGGAGTCGTAAAGCTTCGAGAATTTCAGATCAATTGCCATCAAATGACACAATGAGCCCTTTGCATGCCATCCTACAACAACTTTTATCTCTTGGCCACTTCAAGCCAAGACGGTTTTTGTCGCCATCCACAGATGTGTTAAAACATGGTTCAACCCCCGATTTTTAACCCTGCAGGCCATTTTGAACAGGGTCATCGAGAACCGATCGAATGTCTGTGCATTTTACAAGTCCCTTTTACAACTTCTGACCTGAGCGTCAATTTGTCATAGCTGAGATTTGGACGACGGCTCTTTCATTGGGATCGACGGATCGGCAGGTTTTTTGGACAATCTTCTTTGATATTTGTCTGAATGTTGAATGTAGTGCATACAGTAGTCGTCGATTCAAAGAAGGAGAGCTTTGAGCGTCGGGCGTCGACCTTGAGGAACTTCTATCTCCCAAAATTGTTCCTTGGAGATCAAATGACACCCTTTCCAACCAACAAAAGACTATGTCGAGGACCGTTGTGGCTCTATCGCCGACCATCTGTCTTTTTCCAAATGTAAATGGTTCATAATAACACAGGTATGCGAAAGATGAACCCGCGGAGAGAAACAGAGACAGGGGGCACTTTCAAATCCAGATCGACGAGTGTATTTTCAAAGCCAGAGCTAATCGAGCCTCTCGTCCCCAGGATATACGCCATGCATAGATAAGTCTGATTGCCACAATTAATCTTAGTTGGCTTTATTTTATATCTGGCGAGCATGAAATTCACTCCAAGCGTCATTAATAATGGTGGAAAGGTGAATGAATGCTGTGTTCTTCGTTATACGTATGGCATGGTACTCGTCGGATGGATTGAAGAATTCTGGAGCAAATGCGGCACAGAGCTCACTCAGCATGAGGAGGAAAAGTACTCAAGTTTCGCTGTCGGAGGTCCTCGTTGTTGTCACTGATCTCACCTTGGGCAGGGATGGGTTGGATCCATCCATCGTGGTGGTAGTGGTGGAAACCTGAGCTCGAGCTTTATTCACTAGTTTTCTGATCAAGGATACATATTGTAGACTAATGTTGACGTGTCAGCGAGATAGGTGTTATTCATACCTGGAGTACAAGAGGCATCTATTCAAATGACACCTTTTTCGTGCGATGATGAATGGCGTCATAATAATGGGTTCGAAAATGGCGCCTATCTCCCGAGCTACAATGGGTCTTCTAAGTTGAGAATGGAACAGAGGAACCCTTTCCTGTATTTTGGGGCGAAATTGGAGGGGAAAATAGAAACTTTCATGATTTATTTGGGCTAATGATGCCATCGAAACAATTCCTCCTAATGAATACTCGAGGAAGGAGTCTCGCAGGTTTATTTCTACCCCATTTGTGTCCTAAAGAGGACGGCTCCACTCTGCTGGAATAGTGAGTCGAGCTGCTCCTTGCTATTTCTTTCTTTCTTTCCTGCACTAGCAATGGGAATGGCGCTTCCACTAACCTCATACGTCAATTGTAAATATCCCGTCTTTGTGGTTTCCGTTTTACAACCAACCTACAAAACCAAGCATTCCATTGAAATGAGCCATTACTCTGGTTTTCGGTTGTTGTCGGTCGGCGGGACCTTTTCTTTTCCTCGCTCATTCGTCGCTTTGAAACTTCCCTAAATAATCGGGTTCGTTCTTCGGTCGAGTCTCAACTTTGCCCTGTGTACTAACTTCTTCCATCGCTGCTATTCGGTCATTGAGCATGGGTTCCATTGAAAATGCTATCTTTACTTTTTTCCGCGTTTTCAACTGACTTCAAACATCTCGAGCAAGTGTATCTTTGTCAGTGGATGAATTGCCGGTTCAAAAGAGCAAATATCAAGATGGATCGATTCCATTCAGTTGTACATAGAAGCCTGCATGGAACTGCGCGCGATTCGACGGTCTGTCTCATTATTTGTTGTGGGCACAGATAGTTCTATTTCATGCCTCAAAATGATGTGGGCAAATACATTGTCCGAAAGGCCTCCAATCAGAGCTTTGGAATGCCTCTGGAGGGGCATAAATCGAATAGAAATAGAGTGAAAGACGATGGGGACAAAGGAAAAAAAGACGAGCAGCTTCTTTTTCATCATCTGGTTCATCGTCGTTCCAATATGCGACTCACCCAGAATATCAATGAGTCTGTGTCAGATTCTCCACGTTTCTGGTGCACGTCGACACACAAGAAGAAGGAGAACCGTGGCCGATGTCAGAGGACGTTCGTTCGTTGGTTGTCGACTAAGAGAGCGATAACAAAAGGTTTTTAAGACCTGATTAGGCCGAGCATTTTTTCTTGAAAAAAAGCCGACAAGACAGTCTTGATTTCTGTCGTCTGAGGACCAGCTCCTTTAAAAGCTTTTTATCTGGATGACTTCTGGACGGAGAAGAGCTCTTAATTACTCTCTGGCGAATAAGTGAGAAATGCCTCAACCCTCGGAATGATTCCTCATCGTCGTCGTCTCCGTTATCCGAATCCAGTTCTCGGCCTAATTAAGGTTCATAAACAAAGACCCACCGTCAAGGTAGTCCTCGAGTATCTTTAGGGGCCCATTACATGACTTCCTTTGGGGAGATTCTCATTCACCAAGGACTATGGACATCATCAAAGCCACTATCTTTCATCGATGTCACTTGGCTCCCTTCAACACACATCAAAAAACAACAACACAATAACAATATGACAACCTCAAAAACCACGATGACAAACTCAAACTCAACTGGGTGGAGCTCAACATTTTTTTTCCAATCACGAGGATAAGGTATCCAGAACCAACATCCAACCACAAGATCGATGGGATCTGAGCCACAACAACAATGGGCTAATTGACAGCGCCATCCACTTAGTACAAGATGCACTGACCAATAACTATGAATGATTTGGTATTTTCTTGAGCAAAAAGTGCATTCAGCATCGCCTTCTTTGGGAGAAAAGGTTAGGGTCTTAGAATGTCAGGCTCGTGTGTATTGGAAACGAGATTCTGGGTCAGCGGTAGTCATGCTTGGATAAGAATTTAGATTTGGCATTCTTCGTCGAAGGAAGAAAAAAATGCTATATCAGCAGCCACCGGATTTTAGTGGCAAGGCGAAGGAAAACGATTTAAGCAAGCTTCCATTTACTTACCCTACAGCTGTGAGTGGCCTGGGTTCTCCTTTATTTTCCAAGGTAGCACCTTTTTGAGGGGCTGTCAATGGTTTTTGGATTCTTTGCCATTCGTTCCGGAGTTTTTGTCCTCCCAAAGTTACTTGGAACTTGGTCGGTCAAGCTCAAACACACGTCGGATGGGACCTTTCTTTGGACAAGAGCGTCTTTTCTGTCAGCAAAGTGAAGCCCGAGAAAAAACATCGAACCATTCAAAGGAAAACTATCGCTTTTTTCCACCTTGTCATGGACATCCGTACGTACATAGGATGTTGAAAATAGCGAAGACGGACGCAACAAGTTCTCTTTCTTGTACTACTTTCATGTACGTACATCTCGCTCCTAATGAGCTGATAACCAAGATGGTTGATGGGGTTTTGTTCGACCGAAGAAAAAGAAAGAAACAAGAACAACAACCGGGAGTCAGGTTGGACGTGAGAAACAAAAACAGGGGAGGGTGAGACGAGAATTGGCCTCATTTTTGCATAAGTTAAGTAGGTTTTAATGCGGGAAACGTGTCGATAGCATCAGCCTAATTGACAAATTTACCGCAAGCGCCTTCGGAAGTCACAAAGAGAGATGAGAACGAAACTCGACTTTGCCACCTTTCAGCGTTTATGATTCGGCCTCTTTTTTATTGTTGTCTTATTTTACGTGCCGTACTTGTGAATGTGTGTAGGCGGTTTAAAGAGGTTGACGAAAGAAAGTTCGGGATGGAATTTCCGGACAACGAGATGCAAGATCACAAGGCATGTCTCTAATTTGAAGATGATTCCCATCTATCAAAGCATTCTCGAGAGTCTCCACACCCAACTATTAGTGGCATTCAAGACATACTCGACATTTCCAAGACAGAATTGTCTCTAACAAAATGATCTCAAAATAGTTTGCAGCCAATGTCTAGAAATACCTATCAAGACTACTACCTAGATTCAAGGGTTATTTCCTTTTACTTTCATCGTTTTATGAATGGGATCCTTACTGTCGTTTCTTGTTTTGACAAGTCAGATCTAGAAACCACTTAGATAATCGGCTGTGTCTGAGCGGAATTTAGCATTAATGGACACGAGTTGGCAAAGTAAGAACACTTGAATCACATTTGGGAGGGCTTCGGACCTTCTTCTACTTCTTCTTCTTCTTACCTAGTTGTGGTACCAGAAGGGGAAGAGAAGATGGGAGATGATCCTTTGTTCTACCATTTTAGAAACATTAAACTTCAGTGAGCTGGCAGGATGAGCGTTTTTGCTTGCTCTCGAAAACTGATAGCATCGAAATAACGGGCATTATTTTCCACTCGGCTAATCTGATGCTATGTGACCAATGTTCTAACTTGTCTCTTTCGACGAAGAATGGAGCTTAAACTTATTCCGTCCTCATTTTTTCCAGGTTCGTGAAGCCAACAACGGCAACGAAAGCAATACCGACCATCCTGAACCATGAGAAGCCATTCTGGGCTTCATTGGAGAAGACGACTCGCTCCTCTTCACTGTTAGCTTGGACGCAATGAATATTGCCGATTTCATTGCCACTCTTGTTCTCGTCACTCAAATTCATTCAGTCTGGCCGGGAAAAACCATCGGCGACGGTAAGTCACACCATCGATGAGTATCCAATTCTTTGGAATTTGATAACCTACCTTCTTCTGCCTGAGAGGTATCCGAATTCACTTGTAAAAATGGTGTAAGTGGTTATCGATTTGTGAGCTTGAGGAATGTCTTGTTCTTCGATCTCAATCACGTCGTAAATTGCCGAAACTCTTTCTTGTCTCTCGACTTGGGTGTTTGGGCCATGTGGAGCGTTTTGCTTGCTTGTTGGTCAAAACCCAACATGGAACCAAAAAATTATTGGACATCGTGCAAAGAATTCTATATGGCCCGCCAAATCGTGTTCGATGTTGTATTGTACTTTAGGACCCACGTGTAATGGGAAGGGAAAAGCAACATTTTCCAAATGAGGGGCAGGGATGCACATTTCATCTCCCATTTTTTCCTGGCGGATGAAAAATACGTGAACAGATCTTCATTGAAGGCCATTCAGTGCCTGATTGGAACTTCTTTAAGCGAAGTATGCTTTTCAAAAAATGAGTGAGATTCGGCGACCCTGAAACTCATCTAGAATCACAGTCACCGGCCGTTTGGCTGAATGCGAACCCTGATGACGATGGTTGGTTGGTTGTTGATGTTGTGGCCCCTGTGTTGACCCCATACTGTGATTGCTGACGGGCCAACAACGGACCAATATGGACAATAACATCTATTGGCCAAAAAATTGGACGTCCTACGTCGATCGACAAAGCCTGTAGCTGTCATACCTCTTCTTCAACCACTTACGGACTGACGACCTAAACTTCTCCGACCTCAAAGGAGAGCTTTGACCACTTTTTAAGCCCAATTTTCCGAACACAAAAACTAATGTAATGACATGATTCTATATGAACTAGAACCAATGTGCTCTAAAAGAGATATGGAAGAATGTAAAGGAGAAAGGAAAAACGATCTGCGTGAAATCCGAAGGAATGCTATGAGAGATAGGTTTCCCCGGGGTTTAGGGGGTAATTTGATCGGCACTTTTGGCGAAAACATGTCAAGACAGGTCTTCAGCTGTGGCCTCCAGCTAAATCACGGATATCATCACAGCACTCCTACAAATTACGGTCAATCTGCCACTCTGGAGCTCCTCGTAGTCCGTCGTCCGTCTATCCAGACACCATCTGTAAAAACAATGACAGAACCCAAAATTCATTTCCCTCCATTTCACCTCCAAATTTGTTTGGTGTTTGAGCAATCAGGATAATGAGGTCAAAATCGAGACTTTGGGTTCAAACTTTGATTTCGACTAAACACCACGAGTAGTCATGAACAACCTTGAAATCGTGACAATCATGGGTTAAAAAAAAAAACATGGACCCAAATCGCTGCGAGACTCGTTGGGCAATGTCACATGTGCTTCGTCCGTTTTTTTCTGTATTTTACACACATATACGTACGTATGGTTCCGAAAAGTATTTTACGTCTTTTACGAATTCAATACAGACGGTCATCACCAAAACAATGTGAGTACCCAAAAGTTCGATGACTTTAAACTTGTTTTTCTTCCCCCGAGTTCAAAAGAAATGCGCCCAATTGCTGAGCGATCAACCCTATTTTATGACCTCTTTCGACCTACCTGACTTGCACTTGTTTTACCCGAGATTCCGATCGATTTCACAGCCATTTAATTGCAGGGCCAATCCGAATCAAGCTTAACTGCGTTGATCCTTTGAGGAAGGCATTTGTTGTGTTTAAAAGCCCATTGTGGCCTTTCTTTGGCGACTTCTCGACGATCATCCTTAAGCCCCATTATTTGTTGATGATAATAGCCATTGAAGGGAGGCAGAAATTTCACCACTTTTTGCACTCACTGCCCTCTAACCATTGTGCATGAGAGTGCGTTTAACTGCCTTTTCCCCCACTTCTCAACCAGACATGAAACACATTTGACTTTAAACAAGCTAAAGTTAACCACCTTTTCCTGTAAAACGAGATTCGATTGATACCACATTGAGTGTAACTGAAAATACCCCGATAAATGAGGCCATACCTATTGAAATGCACGCTTCAAGTTGGGTGTTTCCAAAATGGAAAGGTCTGGTCGAAGCTCAAAATAGGATAAGAATACAGCTCGAAGCCGAGTTTTCACGCAAGCGAGTTTGTCGTTCGCCAATGAAGACAAAGCCAGAAGAGTCTGTCCGCTTTACATGAGATGTTGTTGAACTAAAAAAGGTCGTCGAGTGGTAGAAAAAAGTCCACCCCGACAAAGAGGTAGGATTGGATGGGATAAGATGGTAGTTGTCGGAGGAACGGAGCAAGAATAAGTATGGTATAAAAAGTGCTGCTTGTTTGCTTGCTGGCTTGTTGGGCCATCTACCTGCATGGACATGAAATTGGATTCGAAGTGAGGCAAAAAGTGATGACAACATGGGATAATCCACAACGGGATAATAGAGAAGGACTGACTCTGCAGATCAACTCAAGGGATCAAATATCGCTGGATATAGAATTTGGCCTGAAAAAGCTCGATAGCTTCCGGGTGAATCAACCGATCAATGTAATTTAGGACCACCAGTCCAGCATCACGTTATGTGTAACCAACTCCAATGGGTTTGATTTGACCTGGACCAATGGAAAGGTTGGTTGATTGCATGACATCAAAACGACCAGATTCCTATCATAGGCCTCATTAAAAATCCCATTTCAAAATCGTGACTGGCGCGATTCGCTTAATTAGTCAAGGTCACAGACAGCCCTTGATCGAAGATGGTGGTTGGGGTGCACTTCAGACGAGAAAATGGCCTGAAACTTGCTAATTCAGAGGCTTTTGAAGACTTAATGATGTGGTGTCTTGGAGCGTGGACGAAAAGGGTTTTCTTCATCGGGTTTTTCTTGGACAGACACCTGTCCATCGTTGCGTTCTTCAGGAGGCGTTGCCGCTTCCAAGAGTTGCTTGTCAAAGATTCATACGTTGGGAGGAGCTTTTCTCTTGAAACGTTGCTTGACAAGGCGAATGAATTTAAAATCAAATATCTCAAGAATTTAATTCTGTTCCCCTCGCACTTTATAACCCGCTCCATTTTTTCTCCCCTCTTGGATCGTTGCATACTACAGAGCCCCTGACATGAATCCAAGTTGCCTTACATTTCCTGTCCCCATTAGAACTTCTTGTTCCACGCGGTCGTTTTCGCTCTACATACAATTCCGTCTGTGCGAGTCTCCTTGTCCCTTGGTTCCATCTTGGGGACAAGAGTTCCCATTTTGTGAGGTGGAACCAATGGAAATGCCCCATCTCCATCCCCCATCATCACCGTTAATGCCCAGAGACTACCCACCCCTCAGTGTGTTCTTTGGCATACAAGTCTTTTTCGGGGGTTAGTTGTGTGCGTATGTGGGACTGAGAGAATGTACCGAGATCCAGCCAACCGATCCCATAAAACAAATGGTTGAGACTTTCTCCCTAGACACTCTAATGCCGCCTTAAAAAGGACGATCAACTTTTGTCTCACAATTTTCGGGAGTTCCTTGCAAGGTTTAAGATGGTTTGCGGCGTGGCTGACTATGGCTACGACTAGAAAATCCAAGAAGTAAGGGGAAATGGCTCCCTTGGAACTGAGGACATAGTGACTCATTCGTTCACTAAGTCCCTTTCCGTTCCATACATTACTTAACAGGGACATTTCATCTCTTTGGAACACGTATTGAAGATTGGGTGAAGGGTTGATCTGGGGTCTTTTGCGAAATCTCTTTACATAATTAAACTTTGGCCTCATGGGAAAAGTTGCACTTAAACATTTTTCTTGAAAAAATCTACGATAACTTTCAAGCAAGGTGTTGGAACGAGAAGAAAGAGGCGCATGCTTTCCAATCGTTATTTTTCTGCTTCGTTTCGCCTTTACCTGCAACCATTTAACTTTCCAAGGAGCTTAAGCATCACTTCAGAACAGCTGAGAGGCCTCTTGATTCGATGGTTCCATGGCTCCGCACAACTGGGAAAAGTAATCGCTCCAAAAAGAGAAAAATCCCACGTTCTTCCCTTCCAAAGAAACCGGCTTGAATTTCTTTTTGCTTCACAATTACCCACCACCACGACGATTCCACCTTTCACAATGGAAGCGCTTTCCATTTACAGGGTGCCCTTGGTCCATTCTTCCACACAACAGAACCACTTTTTCTTTTCAATGCTTTTGTCGTCTCAGCTCTGAACCACGGGTTTCTTTTAACTGGGTACAAAAATATCCTTTCAACTTTCAAACATCACAAGGAACTCGAGATGAGGAACCCGCACCACTTGAGAAAAACAATTTCTTATCTGTGAGCCTGAGAAGGGCCAGAATGTGTGGAAAAGAAAAGAAAAAAGAGAGACCAAGAATAAACAAACGCGAACAAACCTAAAACCATTCACATAAATCGTCCCAAGCGCTTAACCAAACCACCCTGAGGAACTCTTTTCAGCCGATTCTGACTCTGTTTGTGTAGACGTGGACCCAATTTCTAACCTGTCCACTTTGCGTTCCACTTTGGAAACGGCGAGGCTTCCATTTTATTTATTCCAAAACTTCTGAAATTCAACTCTACCACCTTGTAAGTTGGTACGAGTTGGGGAGACCTCGGACGTCTTTTCAAAAGGGGTTTAAGTACCTTGTTCCAAGATTACAAGGACAACCACTGTCAAATATTTCTCGAATTCAAAGACTTGACCGACCAACGTTACTTTTCCATTCGCTTGACATTTCTGTTTCCCAGTGTCGTTGCGGGTTTCAGTTATATTTCTTAAGCTCAGGCTTAATGGCTGAGAATTAGGTTAAAAGATATGAGCTGCTGACATGAATAATGGAGCAAGACAGAGAAAATCCTCAAGGCTCTGAGGGAACAAATGGTTTGTAGTAAAATTCCCCCGTTGTAGGGAAAGAGAAATGGCCACTGCGCCAGGAGGAAGAAGTACCTTTGAGTTGGGCTTGAAGCACGGAAACATCTCCATTGTCAGCCATTGTGTGAGTTTGCGGATATTTGAGAGCTATTTTAATACGTCAGCGAGAACATCGAGATTGTGTGTGTGCATGGTCGAAATTTCTCCACCAAACTTGGAGAGGGGTGGGTTGATCGCAACCAAGCCAGCGAGCATTGCAGTAAAAGAGGAATTCCTGGAATAACTCAGTTGTTCCATTTCCTCCTTCTGGGGTTCCCCGACGTCATGGGACAACAATGTTTTCCTCGCTCACTGAATGGACTCACCCACACGCACCACGCATTGAAAAGAGCTCTTTGCCAAAGGCAAGATTTTATACAATCCCTCGTCTTTCGAGGACATTCGGGTCCATTGATTCGTTTTGCACCGCTTCTTCGCATCATTGAAGAGCTCATATCTCAATACCAGAACGTCAACCATCACTAGCCATGTTTACATTTCATCGGATAAAGCTTCCAAAGAAAATCGGGGCTAGGCAAAACAATCTGAAACTTTCTCTCCCACGGCTTTGGTCCCAATTCACGATTCCCTTCTGCGAAACTTGGAATTTTAAGTTCAATTTCCCTTCTTTTTGTTCCAGATGGCAACGAGGCCTCGGATCCTACTCTCACTCCCAAGGAAAACTTCATCAAGCGATCCAAGAGGAAAAGTGGCTATTTAACCGCTTATGGGTGTGAAGGATCTCGATTGCAGATCAACTGCACTGAAAGCCACTACTTAGACATTATCCGGGCCAATTATGGTCGATTCTCCATTGCCATTTGCAACGATCATGGGGAGACCGATTGGAGCGTCAATTGTATGTCTCCCCGAACTCTTCGAGTGATAGAAGCACGGTTAGTACACACAGTGATGCGCTTCAAGATTCAAGCCTCTCTGACAAGATTCAAGCCCTTTTGAAAAAGAGGGAAGCTTTATCGAGACTTTGCTCTGACGTGAGCTTAAAAGATGGGCCCCTTTGGGAAACTTTGTCTTCTCCTTCGAACTTCATTCTCCTCAGAAGTGAACTGCTCAGTGTCCGCTCAATGTTGAGAGTGTCTAAGCATCCTCCTCGTCCTCCTCGTCCTCCTCCTTCTAACCACCTTATTTCCTCTCAACTCAAATTCCTGGTAGCCCGGTCTAAAACTAAAAGACCGGCCTTATCTCTTTTCGAACTTGATCGCAAACTTTAAAATGGACCACGGCCTTGGTTGCCTCGCTCAAGAATCTTGAATACTCACGCTCTGAACTGTTCTTTGCTGCGATTTTCACAGCTACCGTCCTGATGGTTTTTTTCTAAAGAACTTGGTCAAATGGAGAGGAGATGAATGAATCTAAACAGATGTCTTGCGTACTAAAGTTATGTGTGGGGGGAGTCGTGCCATAGGAAATGAGTAGGGGATCTTAATTTGTACCACGGAATCGAGTTCAAAAAGAAGAAGAGCCACCGACTACTTTCATTTCCGTTTATCTCTGCAGCAAATCATAATCTGTAGGGAATTGCTTTTCACTCAGTGGCAAGAAGGCTCCCTTCCCACTGAGCTCGCATGGGAAAGGGTTTGAGCTAAGATCCATCCAGAGATTTGGGACTTCTAACAAAGGCTGCTTCTTCCTCTCTCTTCCTCCTTTATCATCCTCTAGAAAATGGAAAGTTGACTTGGTTTGAGGTTGGCTTCCCATGAAATATGTCGCTTCCACTCTGTCAATTCAAAGCGAATTTCAAGCAATGCTCTCTCACTCTCTCTCATGCATCATTTTCTTCCAATATCGAGTCTATTCTTGACAAACTTCTGATATCTTTCAGGTGTAGCAACGAGGCCTTTTGTGATGTTCCCGTGGATAGCACCATCTTTGGAGATCCATGTCCAGGGACGTTCAAATATGTCGAAGTCCACTACGCCTGTCGAAAGAGTAAGTATTGAGTATCAACTTGTTGTGGAATCTTAGGGTGAAGGAATGATCCGAAAATTAATTTACCTCGCGAAAGGCTGAGCTTGTTTAGAAGAAAGTAAAAGCGTCTAAAGATGTGCTTGGATGCATTTGAGGGTAACATCAAAATGCACGTGGTGACTCATTTTTTCTTATTTCTTGTCCCTCAACAAATATGAAAAGAAAACTCGTTGTCTTTTGCTCACGAAACTTTTCATGCGAAAACTTTTTGGAACATTTTTAGGAATAGTTTGCCAAAGCGTAAATGCATTTTGGGTTTCAATTTCGCCGGTAGCACGGAATGAAGAATAAACTTAGGCCATTGGCCTCCAAGATCCGTAACTAGCTTTGCTTTACTTTTCAGATCCGGTTTCATCTTCCACACAACGACCACCACCTCCTTGGATTCCAATGGAACGGGGCTCCAATGCATGGTCCAATATTCACAAACACTTGGGAACCGCCAATTTCAGTTCCAATGGTAATCCTGAAAATCTCGAGGATGTCGAGTTGGACACCGAGCCTTCGGTAACTGATAACCCGGGCTTCCGAGGCTTTGCCGGGTCGTCGGAGCAAATCCTGGGACAATCCTCTTCCAATAACTATCAAAGTTTATCTGAGGACGGGATTCGGCCCAAGGTCATTGAGGTCAGGGTCCCCAAACCATTCAACTTCGATGCCATCGAACGAAAATCCAACCCACATCTTCCCATTTCGTTCCCTTTGACCACGACGACCTCAAGGAATCCTGGTGTGCTTCATTCCGAAGCGACCACAGCCAAAGCCTCAACCCAAGATGCTGGTCAAAATAACCAACAAACCACCACAGAACGCATGCAGGTTTTGGTGAATTTCACCCAATTCTGCCCACCAGCCTCAGCTCGAGGTCTCTTCTGGAACTGGACAAAAGCCGTGAGTACTAGTTGAGCACTCAAATCTGATCAAGAACAATTGGCTAACGAATACGTTTGATGAATTGCAGGGCGACACAGCAGTGCTCCAATGTCCCACGGGAAGCATTGGTTTTGCCAAATGGCATTGCGGTATCGAGTCTAATTGGGCTTCCCAAGCCCCTTCCTTCAACGAATGTCGCTCATTATGGCTAAGCGACCTTGATGCAAGACTGCGAGAGGGCGTGGCCATGGCCAATGTATCTCATTCCTTGGCCTATTATTCTGGCCTTCAGCCACTCTTTGCCGGAGATTTGGCTCTGTTTGCTCAGATGTTAAAGCACATGGCAGAGCGAATGCATTACGAAATCCAGGTTTGTGGGAATTCCATACCATAGCAATGGGATTAAAAACTAAATCGGTTGTCCTTTTACTCTTAATTTAGCAAACTCCAAGTTTGAACACCAGAGAGACGATGGTCACTGACTTGGTTCAAAATGTGGTTCGCTCTGGTAGTAATTTAATTGACCGAATGAACCATCGAAGTTGGTCAGATTTGAGTCGAGAGGATATTGGAAACATTGCCACATCTTTGATGATTGGGTTAGAGGAGAATGCATTTTTGTTGGCCGACTCGGTTACGAGCGAAAAAATTATCATCAAGCCCACGGACAACATACGTGAGTGTTTGAAAATCTAAATCTAAAGATAGAAATCCAATATCTATTTCAAACCTATGAATGTATTTGCAGTTTTGTCGATCCGTGTGATGCAGTCGAGGAACACCATGCGACAACGATTTCCGTCTGTGGAAAGCATTGAATCGTGGAATGATCATGGCGACGCAATTGAGTTAGCGAGCTCAGCTTTGTTACAAAACGGAGAAAATGGTGCAGTGAGAGTGATATTCTCAACTTTCAACCAATTGGACCAACTGTTAACCCCAAGGAACAAAACTCTATTTGTCAACTCCAAAATAATATCGGCCTCTTTGGGCAAAGGTCGCCACATTGAATTGCCAGAGCCCGTTCTCATAACTCTCAAGCATCTACGAACTATCAACGTGTCCCAACCCATGTGTGTGTATTGGGATTATTTGGCCAACTCTTGGTCGAATGAGGGCTGTGAAGTCCGGGAATCAAATCGGACCCATACTTTGTGCCAGTGCAAACATCTGACCAATTTCGCTTTGCTAATGCGAGAGGGAGCCCCATTGGTGCCTGTAAGAACCAAGACAATGATGGCCATTCATATAAGTACCATTGTGGCATTAGTGGCCGCCTTAATCTCTATTTCGGTGATTGTGTTCTTCCTGGTAATCACTTGGAGAAGACTCAAAATGAGTCGACAATGTCGCAGTGCCTTGGAAAAGTCTGGCCTTCCGTGTTTTCACAAAAGCAAAGACTTAGCAGATAAGGACAAGGGCAACAAGGGAAATTTTTATGCCGTCACGCCTAAGCTCAATGGCGTCAACAATACCCAAAGAAATCCGAATGAGCCGGTGGAGGTCATCGAGGCGCAACAGTTCTTCGAGCACATGATTTCCCTCCAGAAGAATCAGGACACTATGGTGGCCGGTAAACGACGGAACACCCATTCCAAGGAGAGTAGTGAGACTCAAGAGACCAATTTAAGCGAGGTCGAGGGCAACAACGTCTTGAATTCGCGTCGAAGCAATTCTAACCTTCAGGGCGAGAATGGGTATCCCAAACGGGGAAACTTTGCTCGGGCCCTCAGTCCTTACAACCACATTTATATGGAGATTGACCCAACCGATGAGCATACCATTTATGAGCCCTTGACCCATAGCGAGACGTATATGATGTCTACATTGTCAGATATGAGCGAGGACAACTACAACAACCAGAACTTCAACAACCAAAGTGATATGAGTCGGCAATCGTCCAGTAGGGAGTCCCGGCCTCTCGTTCGGCCCAACAGTGTACATGAACGCAACCTCCTACATACCATAAGTGGAGTGCTCCATTCCCAAAGTGTCAGAATCGCCCCCACCCACTTACCCGGAACGAACACGTTGAACCCGGTTCGTCGAAGTATGTGGGCGTCGGTGCGGCCACAAGAGGTCACTCATGTGTCTCAAGGAGCCCACACTTTAGGTCGAATTCGTACCGACAGTGACAACAGTGTCCCACTTTTGGAGAGGTTGCGTCAACAAGGTCTAGACATGAGTACGCTACACTTGGTGAACGCCAATAATGCACCCCAAAACTTTCATGCAACCAATACAGGCAACAATACCATGGTGCCAGAAAATAGCTTCTTGGGCCGTCTCGCCCATCAGCAATCTGGCACAAATGTGCCTCAAGAGGTCCCAGTTCAAGTCACTACCATCAATGGGAACCAATTTGTTTGCTTGAATTTCAATCAGAATCAGCCCCACCAAAACACGGCCACCTACGTGTCCAACCATGATCAAGACTTTGGAGGCACTCTCCATGGGCAAATTCACGCTCCAGTTCATAGTCAAGCGGTGGTCAGTTCGTCGGGAACACTGACCCATAGACCAACGCCACAGTTTGCTCATCCTTTGTTGGAAAATAATTCTTGAGAAATGGATCACTTATGATCTCAATCACACAAAAACACGTATGCCATCACGATTGGCCGAATGGATTACTTTTAATTACATAAGTTTGAAATATACGATCTCATCTATCAAATTCCTCGCACACTTTTGCTTTGAGAACAATGGTAGATATTAAGCACGTGTGAGGCAACTTTCTTAGAATTTTAGTCATTATGTCTAGAAGAATGCACGCTTGAGAATGATTGGTTCCATTTGGGACCAAATGTCTCCAGCAGGTTGGAGAATTGAAAAAGAGAACACTGAAATTAGCACGATATTTTATTTCTTTCCAACACCACACTGTTTTTCAAAGCCCTGTGGTTTCTGAAATCTTGCACTCACAACCAAAACTTATGTTTTGACAAACTTTCGACACTTTCCATCATGGAATCATTATATTAAATGCAGAGGATGGGACTAAAAATTCAGATAAAAGCCTAATTTAAAAACATCTTTGGTACCAGATACCCTAAAGATTAATGCTAGAGTTCAAGGTATTCAAGGTGAAAAAATATTGTTTACAATATCATAGGCAAGGCTACAAATGGTAGCAATTAGTGATGAACAGAAAGGGCTCTTAACTGAAATCGAAAGTTTCAGCTGAAAGAGGGCTTTACTGAGACCAAAACCGAAAGCAGGTGGTTAGAAACTCATATAAATGCAAATTAAACTTAATGACGTTGAGTAATTATCAATGTCAAAAATGTCGAATTTTCAGCCGTAATTTCGGTCGAGAACTCTTTCGGTCCATCACTAGTAATCAGTTAATAACTAATAATTGACTTTTGATGTTTTTGAGGTTTAGCCGTCGAATTAAAGCTTCGGAATTTCAAGCATTAAAAATGCTTAAATTCGTTTGCAATGGCCCAATGAAAACCTCCAACGATTGTTGAGATTTTAAAAAAAATGCAGCAATTGCCATTGAATTGGTTTACATTGAAGCAGATATTTTTATTTCAAAAATAACGTCTGCAAGTGATACCAATTCATAACCGATGTTTCTGAAGTTTTTGATGATATTTAGCGCTCTAAATAAAGATGATAAAAATACATGTTAATTCATCTTAGATCTTGAAAGCCACACATGGCGTTGTTTTATAAAAAGTCTGCATAAAGTGGTCACGATGATTCTTGTCTTCGTTCTTAAGACAGATCATTTTTCAAGTCGAACTCGGGCCAGGAACTCATTGAATGGACTGGCCAAATACATGTAACCGTCATGAGTTAGGGCTTCACAAACAAATGGCACTCGGCCCTTGGGTCCATGCCAAGATCTCAAGATGATTCCAGCACCATTGATCTCAATGACCAAACCATATTTGGGTAAAATTGGTAAGATGCCTTCGAAGTTAGCTGCCCAATATGAGGCCTTTTGAAGCCACGCATGTTCGAAGACATATCGATTGATTAGTTCCGGGATCATTTTTATCCCGTAGGTTACCCGAGAGACCCAACGAGTCAAAAAAGAATGCCTCAAAATAAGGTCCGCCACGAGACTGAATCGATCCGGGAGCAATGGGTTGGGGATACCAATTAAATAGCGGTCATTCCCCACTCGTCGAATATTATCTGGAGATCCCGGAGTATCCAATATCGTCTCAACTTGATCAACCAGATCTCCTTTCAGGTGATATTTCATGATCCTGGCCTTTCCCACCTCGTTAACCAAGATGAAATCCTCATTTTCGGATAGAGCAACGCCATTGGCAAAAGATATACCATTGAGCAAGACTTTAGACGTATTTGTTTTTGGATCATAACGAAGTAAGCGGCCAGATCCACTGGAGAAGAACTCCAAGACACCCTCACCCAAATGAAACAAAGTGGATGAGGACGTATAATATAGTGTGCCATCTCGGGCAACAGTCACGAAGTTGGTGATACGATTTTGTTTGCCTTGGATATCCAAGGTGGATGGCACCAAAGTCGTGATTTTTTTAGTCTCAATGTCAACTTTCATTAAACCTTGAGAAGCATCAGCAACTATCAAGTGTCCATCAATATTCCATTCCAACCCCAAAGGTCGTCCACATTTGTTCTCTTCATATTGGCCAAGGCAGTGTCGGCCAGTTTTGACAACCGTTTCCCAAGGCTTCTGGGGATTTTTCAGATCCAATCGAACAATATTTCCTCCTTGGATTCCAGTGTACAGAAAGTTATCTTTGACCAACAAAGATTCCGGTCCCTAAAGGATAAAAATAACTTTCTGATGTTTGTCTAATAAATCTGAACAAGAAACATACCTTAAAGAAGCCTAATTCTGAGCCAATCACAGCTGTGGTCAAAATCTCAGCCTGATCCAAGATGTCGTTCGGTGTTAAAGGACCATCAAACGCCCTTTTGTGGAAGGTTAAACTCTCATAAGTGACCTCAAAAGGCGGGAAAACGGGGGCAAACATTAAAAATAAGTGAGCTATGCCAAGCACTCGGATTGTTGTCCATACACCCATGATTTTTTGTCGGGATTCTGATAATTGCCACTTGTACACTTTGGGCAGGAACGAGTGCTTGAAACAGGATTCTTGAACGAATTTGAAAGTGTACTTTGAAGTTTGGACCACCAGCGGTGTTGCTCTGCTGTTTGAAGAGTTTGATGCCAAAAAGTTAACGATATCATGCCAAATGAATTGGTAGTTTTTAAGATAGGCTTTGTTGAACGAAAACAGCGAAAGAACTTTAGAACAAAGGAGGAAAACGTGGTCAAAAAGTTGAAGGTTATGTTCTGGATTAGAATAGCGTTACCAATAAAACATTGAGCTAAAACCATCTCCCCAAACCTACTTTCACGGAATTCTTTTTCGGTGGAAAAAAAAGTATTTTCATACGTCAAAATCTTTTGAAAATGTTTATGACCAACGTTCGGATCGTAAAGAAACCAAAGATTGTGTTGAGTCGTGTAACCGTTTGAAAATGTAAACAAATTTTATTGTAGTTATCAAATTACTTGACACATTTTGTTTCAGTTGGGCAAGAAATACGCCAGATTTCAGAAATGTGGCATTACGTCTACTTCAGCCATTGATCTAAAGAGTCCACAACATTGCAAGAGGGTTTGTGACTTACTCTCTCAATGTTGCGGGCGTGGTTTGATTCTGCAATTTTTGAGAGGTTCAAGAACTGAAGATGGTTTTCGGGTTCGATTTGGAAGCGTAATGTTTCCACCATTGCCCTTGCTTAGTTTTTGGGTCAAAAGCTTATTTCAACCAAACTTTTCGACAACCGAGAGATATTTTGCAAATGAAATGAAAAATGGGCATTTTCCACGTTCATGTTGGTGAAACACCGCATAAAAATCTCTTTCAAAACTTGCCAAAATTTTTTAGAACATTCTATCTCAGAATAGTGGGTAGATTAGAGGTCTTCTGCATCATAAAAAATGCTGGCAAATCTCGCACAAGCTTTGACGGAATGTCGAGTTTTGCACTTAAAAGAGTAAATGATTTTATTGCGAAACCGCTTTCTCAGCTAATCAATATCTCGTTGACCCATTGACTTTGATTAATACTAGACCGAGTGTAAGCCTAAAAATGTGTCTCCAGTCGCCAACTGTTGAGCGGACAAAAGTGCAGGAACATTTGAAATGTGGGACCAGGCAAATGTCAACCATGCATTTGATGAGTCAAATGTGGAATTCAGTAATGTTTTTGGGTCATTTTTTGTTATTGCTAGTGGTCACTTTCTTGAAAGAACCAAAGACTCACTAGGTGACCATGCCATGGATTTGAATTGAGTACCAAATTTTCGGATTCGGATTCGTTCGGATAGAATGGAAGCTGTCGGATTCGGATTCGGATTAAAGAAATCAAGTTCGGATTGGATTTTGGGGACCTTTCGGATCCAATGCACAGCTCTAGCACACAATGGCACATTACCAACGAAGAAATTATCAATCCACTACAATGACACTATCTCAGATGCACCAAACTGATTCAAATTAATCACCAAAAGATACTAGGTGTAAAACTCATTTTCACAAACTAAACTGGCTTTTTCTTGTATATCCTTGGCCCTTATTTAAAACCAAATTTCAATCTTCTCCCGTCTGTTGTGGCGAGTTTTGCGCTGCTTGTGATAATTCGGCCGGTTTGGACTAGAGCACTATAATTAGCACTATAATTAACAGAGTACAGTCATAAAGTGCGCCATCTAGTGGATTTCATGCGGCAACAGCCCGCCGTTCCCATGATACTCACATTTTTGAAGATTGCGACGGTCATTCATCAGTTTTGGACAAACTAAAGTGCCTAAAATGTTGATGGCCGAACTCCAAATGATACCTTAGTGTTTTTCTGATGAATTTTGACATATATCATGCATAAATCACCTTTATAATAGTCAGATTTCCATGCCATTTTGAGAGGGATTTCACTAATAATTTCAACCAAAAACCACCACAGGTCCATTAACAATACTCAGTCAACATTTGAGGCACTTTAGTTTGTCCATAACTGATGAATGACCGTTGCAATCTTCAAAAATATGTGTATCATGGGAACGGCGAGCTGTTGCCGCATGAAATCCACTAGATGGCGCACTTTATGACTGTACTCTTTTATTATAGTGCTCTAGTTTGGACTAGGTGTTGTGTAGTGATGTGTTTCGAACCGGGAGTGCTGCCATTTTTTACTCGGAAGTTTATCATTGTTGATTAGGGCAGGTTGTATTTAACGTTTTTAAAAAGACCTAAACAGGGACCAATTTGGCAACACTCGAACTAGTTCGATTTCGAGTTCCATCAGTAGTTATACTTTTGGATTTCGAGTTGGCAGTGCTGCCAAATTTTATGGCGTCTCTTGTTGAGAAGATTAGTTGGGGGTCAACTTTTTGACCTTAAAATCCAAAGTGGCAAAACTTGACCAAAAATCCAACTCGAAACACATCAGTAGTGTTGTGTTGTGGTCGTGTGGATCCAAGGTAAGCCATTTTTTTAGCCTTTTCTTCTGTCCCATATTATTAAATTAGTTTTATCATTTTTATAGTAGCATGTAACTCTCTATCAGTATTGTTGTTTGTGTATTCTCTTTCAGGTTCTTCTTGGCTCTTAAGGTCTTTTTCAGGGTTTTCTAGTCAAGATATTTTGTACTGGAACTCAAAACTAGGGTTTTAGCTTCCTTTGTGAGCTTCCCTTCTGGAAATTTCCTTTTTGAGTAGGTGTCCCAACGTTGGGAAAGGACGCGAAAGGAGTTTTTCTGTAGATCCAACGTTTGAGTTTCCGGTGTCAGCGTTTGTTTGTTTTTCTTGTCTTTTGTTTACGTAATGAGTCGGATAGTTCTTTCTTGCCCTAGTTGGGTTGCTTTTGCCCCAGGTTGGGCATAATTAGTTCGAACAGGCTCTTTTTCTTTTTTTTCTGGTTTTGCGTGGTTTTTATCCTCTTTTTTTACTTTTTCCCACCAACATTTTCCCGTAACATTTTTCCACCTTTTGATTTTCCCAGTTTGAATTAACCAGAAAGCTCGTTGATTCAAAGGTGTACTCAACTGTAGACAACTCCACTAATACGGAGGAGATTGAGGTTGAGTTGGTTGAAGTAGCTCAACCAAAAATTGTCCAGGAAGATCTAGAGACGATCTAGTGAGAGACGGGCGAGGTTTTGACTCAAGCGCCATGGAGAAAAGTAAACGATTTTTTGAACTAAAAACATTTCCAAATAAACAGACTTTCCATGCTTTGGACGTAAAAAATTGTCAAATAGAATTTTCACTGAAACCTTTTCAAGTGACCTTACCCAATGTTCAGAGTCTTAAATTGCAAACTTTCAAAATGGTTTTGGAATAGAAAATACAAGTTGGAAGTATCAACCCTCTTTACAGCACATTTGGTTGGGCTCTAGAAAAACGCAAACGTTCTGCTTCAAGGTAAGATGTGGAAGCACTGGATTGAGCGAGGGCTTGTTGAGGGTTCCATCTGTTTGGAAATGTTGAAAACGGCGCCCAAAAGGGGATCAGCCAATCACATGATGTGAATTGAATGACGTCATTGACGCCGGTCCCAACCTCGCCGGTCTCTCAGTAGCGCGTCTCTAGGAAGATCTAGCTTGTAAGGAAGTCTGTCGTGACCACAAAAGGCAGCCTTGTAGTCCGGATAGAAAAGGTTGTAGCCACAGATCATATAATGACGAGATGTCGCATTGGCCCGTTCCGTCGGCGAGAGAAAAGTGATACCACTTGGCCCAGCTGCTCTAGCTTCAAAATCTCAGGGCGACCGCGTGCTCAGAAGTAACGACGCTCGCTCGCGTCAAGAACAAAGTACACTCGGTACGTTGAGTTTGTTCAAGATTTGGCCACGCGGCAAAATTTTGAAAAGTTCGAAATTCCCACCATTTTAGGGTGTAGTGTTATGTACCAGCTGATGAAGCAAAGTTGTCCACCTTTTTCTCGCACGAAGCGAGGTCTAGCCATTATATGGTCTGTGGTTGTAGCTCTTTTGAACACCCAAAGTGGTGTCAAAATTTGTTGAAGTTTGGGCTTCTGAAATAAAACAAGAAAGGGTGCTCAAAGGTCGAGTGCCCCTTCTTCCATCCGTACATGTGTCGTAGATCAATGAGTAGCGGGACATGTTTCTACGTGGAGTGTAGACAGGTTCATGTGCGAGGTACTCAGAGGAAACCAAGACCAGTAAAATCTGGGTCTCCTAGACATGGATATAGGTAAGCATCCAATCCCCAACCAATCCCCCGAACATTTCATCCTTTCAGCCTCCCCCCTCCTCGTCCTTTTCCTCCTCCCAACTCCTTATCCCATTTCCCTTCCCTCACCTCAAAACCTATTCCTATTTCTACCCTTCTCCCCAACATCCATAAGCCGGTTCCTCCTCCCACTTTTTCCTATGGGCACCCAAGGTCCTACTTCAATGTAGTCGCCCCTTCCCCTCCTCATCAATCCCTTACTGTAGAGCAAAATTTTGTTAGTAAGCAGGATTTTTTAAAGTTAGACAGGAAGGTCCAAGAACCAATAGACTTGGTCCATCGGAAGACCTTAAGCCCATAAAAGGGCTCTATTTGAACGTGCATTGTTTGATTTCCAAAAAAAGACAGCACAAAGGTTAGAGTAGTGGAGGAATTAGCCATTGATAGAGAGGTCGACAGGGCCAGAAAGTGCCAATTGTTCTAACTTCAGCCAGCCTCTTGTTGGAAGTGATCCTCAAATAGTTGAAACTAGAAATACTAGAAGGCAGAGATTGGCATTCAAATCTATGATTGCCCGACCCGGCACGGACTGTCTGTGACGTCATTCATCATGCGGGAAGCCGAAGTTCATGATTAAAGGAACCTTTTCTTCTAAGAAACACATCTAAACTATTTCGCTCATCTGATAGGGCAGTTTGGTTATTGAAAATCCTCAAGTCTGCTGGAAATGTGTTTAAGGTATTAACCCGATATGCAAAAAGTGAATTTCAACTAGTGTGGAGTTTAAACAGGGGCCGATTAATTCACATAATCGGGTGATTGACAACAAAATCTCAGTGATGTGAAATCTCGGCTTGCGCAAGTTTTTTCACGGGAGGTGGCAGGGTAGGGTTACCTCTTAGAGAATGGGTGCTTAGCTCTGGTATATGAGCAAACACGAATCTGAGGTTGATTTGCAACCCTGCTCAGAAGTCACGAAAGTCAGGGATGTCTTGCCTTTTGTCGCTTCTTAAAGAAAAAAACCTGTTTATGAAGGCTGGTAGACAGTGGGGAATACGATTTCACTTAAGAAAATTGGCAACCCCAGCACCAGGTCAGATCACTACAAAATCAACAAAGAAGAAGTACTCTGGTTTGTTGTTGAACTTCGTTAGAATTAGCTGAATGTTCAACTGAATGCTCTTGACCAATCACCAGCGTGAATCATCGGCACCGTGTGTTAGCCTACGTATGCCAATATCTATCTTAGTGTATCTAGTTGAAACTAGTGATGGAAACAATCCAATCTTCAATCATATTCACGATAGGTTGCCCAACTAGGTCTGCCAATTAGCCTTCAGCGTCTTTCATTTGTCGGTTGAATTCCATGAGGAAAAAGGCTTTCTTCTGAAGGTGAGCGCAAGTGGCACCCCTTGCTTTATTCGTCTTTGGCTCAGGGGCGCTATGTAGAAGGAACTTGCTTCTTGATTTTGCAAATGTACTATGTGAGGGGTGATGGCAAACCTAAAGCTAGCAACCTCGCGTGAGAAAGATTGAAAGATTGTTTTTTCCATCAGTAGTTGAAACTCACTATGCCGAAACTAAGGCATGATATAAGGAAAGCTTAATCGACCTTGCATGACTTACAAAGGACCGCATTCATATCTTTCATAACTTTTATTTCTAATGTTGCAGTTGTAGCTCAATTTTATCGAACTTTTTTGTTGCGTACCATCCTTTCTGCAACAATATTGAGCCTGCGTGTGTATTTCTGGTTCTACTGTATTTCTTGTTTTGATTTCAATAGGCTATGTTGGCTAATTTGTTATTTCTTACAAGAGCTGTTCTTTATATCACAAAGAATTTGTCTACTAATTTTTAGCTCAATCAAACGACGGAGTTAAAAGTTATGCGTCTTTGAAATTCAGGCAAGCGCAGGTCAAAAATGAGCTACTAGGTGGGGTGAAAAGTAACCTCCTTGACCGACAAAATGCAATCCTATTGCAAAATATGCTTATAATGCCTTGTAGTTCATTCATATTTAAGCATAAGTTTCAAATTTCAATGGATTATTGCCCTTCATTTTGTTTTGAGAGCTCATTGATGTTGACGTGTTTGGTATCATGCTGAAAATGAATCTGATGATTTTAAGGATGAAAACGTCAAAAAATTGCATGAAATGGGGCTGGCTGACCGGAAAGTGAAGGTGCGTGAGCTGATAGCTAACATTAAGACTATACTGAACTTTTTTTCATTTTCATCAGTAATTGTTTCCGAGGGCCTTCGACAACGTCTTTGATCGGTAGTGAAGTTTTGGAGACCACGAAAGTGGCAAAACTAATATTTAATGGTGTGATCTGACGGAGCATTTATCTCATTACATTTATCAAACTTTTCTTTTGCTTCCTTCGCCATTTTACTTAGTAAAAAATATTGTTTTAAGACTAAATGAAAACCGTGTTGATCCATTTTCGACATGATGCCAAACACGTCATCATCAATGAGCTGTCAAAACAAAATAAGGGGCAATACTCCATTGAAATTTGAAACGTATGCCTAAATATGAACGTACTTCAAAGCACTATTAGTATATTTTGCTGTAGGATTGCATTTTGTCGGTCAAGGAGGTTACTTTTCACCCCACCTAGTAGTTCTACCTCTTCTTACAAGATTTTGCAAAAAGAGGTTGATCCAGTCCATTTTCTGCCTTCGCTTGCCGGAATTTCAAAGGCGTTTAACTTTTGACTCTGTTGCTCAATTGAGCTGAAAATTAGTATAATAATTCCTTGTTTCATAAAGCACAGATCCTGTAAAATATAAATATTCTCTTGAATGAGTGCAAAGATGATAAATTTTGAAGCTGTCATCTCACACGGCTAGTCTTTTGCGGAGATTAATGATTTCAATGGCATTCCAATTTCAATGGTACCAGACCATTTGCCAAAGTCTTGGGAAGAAGAAAATGCAACAATTAAAATATTCCCCCATGGAGTAAAGGAGAGATGGCCATTTTAGTTATGGCATGGTTTGAATCCTATTTCCCTATTTATTCAAATCATGAGAAGAGCGTCTCCATTATGGTTCACGTATACACAGTGGAAATTTGTATAGTGGGTTGGTCAGGAATAGTATTTAAAAATTTGTCCAATCCTGCCTTAAATGCTGTTAGAGGATCAGCTCCTACATATTGCCGACGAAGACTAATGGGTAACAAATTGAACAATGAAGGAGCCCGATAAAGAAGAGAGAAGGACTTCATTGTTCGAACTAGCCTCGACTCCATTGGATTTGGAGGTGCTCTCAGAACGCACGTAAAACCTCTACGATCACTACAACTGATATTAAATCCTGGGTTAGGACAGAGCCCATGAATGCTCTTGAAAACATACAGTATCAGATACCTTTCATACCTTCTCTGAGTACTGTACAGTGTCCTAACCCAGGGATAAAGGTTAGTCTGAGCGACAGAAGAGGGATTACGTGTGATGTCAAATTTAAGTTCAACCCCTCAGATAAACAACTAGTTAAAACTCTGAAATCATCGTCTGTAATGAACAGAGGTCCGATATTATACAATTTATTGTCTAGTTCTATCAGTTGATTTTACAGCTCAAATGACCCGTTGTTAAGTTTTAAGCGAGATCTAGATCGTTTCTTGTTAACTATTCCTGACCAACCTTACATTCAAGGTTGCCCTAGAGTGGCAAATTCTAACAAATTAACTGCCCAAATATTTTATCGTGTTAACGCAGAATGACTTACAGGGAAAACATTCCCTTGTATCGGTTAAAAACCCGAGAAATAAGCTAGAAAAAAAATCAATAACGAGATGGGGAAGGAGGACGACGGTGTAATTCAACTGATCAGCAACACGAAATAGGGAGTTTTTAATAGTATTCACTCGATGTCCGAAATCTCCAAACGGGGGCAGGAAAAGGAACAAATCGAGTAAAAACCTGCGATGATTGTATATGTCCGAAGGATTGGTAACGAATTCATGGGTGGGAGGGTGGGATTCGACTCACAAGAACCACCGGATAATGAAGAGATGAGGAGCTGAAAAGAGCAAGAAAAGCAACCGCAGTCGGAAATTCTTCACACTGGAGTGGCAACCTATATTTATCGTTCGATATGTTTAAATGTCGTTTTCTACTGTATGAAGAAACCTCTATTTATCCATATTATCACTATCAATAAACCAAAACTATAATCAATAACGAGATGTGGAAGGAGGACGACGGTGTAAAAGATCCAAACCGATTTCGGAATGCTGGTCAGGGTATGATTTATTTTAAAGCGAGAGAGTTGCTAATGGAAGTTAAAATTCGAGGTATATGTTCATCGTCATAATGGTCGGGAATGAGGCTGTTAGCCGACCAACCTCCAGCAGTACCAAATTGTGATGAAGAATGTCCTGGGAACTTCGCTGTTTTAACTCCTCCTCTTCGGCCAGAGTGGCATCCAAATTCGGAGGGCTTTAATCCAATGGCTGACAGAACCGTAAACTGAACATTTCGAATTGAGTAGTAAGAAGATGGCTCCAAAGATACCTTGTATACCTTCCCACACTTAATGAATTTTGGCAAAAGAGGACCTTGATAAGGGACGCCAGAGGCTAAAGATAGACAGGCGTGATAGATAAGCTGTGTACAACTTTTTTGGACATTGAAGATTGTTTGTAGCTTTAAGGTATGTCGTGTGTCCCAAATTAAATTGATCGTTTTTACGATGAGGAAAGAATACGGTAAGTTTGTCTGATTGAATTGTAATATTCGAGGTGAAGACTTGTGAAAAGGTCATTGAAGCGAGCCAACGTGAAAAGGCAAAAAACTCAAAAATCACTTCTCTCCACAAATGCAATGGTGCAGTAGGTGTGATAGAGAATAGGGCTGACGATTTTCTCGAACATTTCAATTCTCGAGAATGAGAATTTCTCGAGAATTCGAGAAAAATTCTCGAGAATTCTCGAGAATTTGAGAAAAAGTGAAAATAGCGAAAAAAATGTACATTCAAAGCTTCCAAAGCACTTGAAATTGTTTTTTTTTTGAAGTTTATACCAAAATCAATATGAACATGAGTGTGAAAAACAATGATTGGACCTCACGGACAATAATATCTGAAATTTCATTTCTGACATTTCTGAAACGTTCTACTGACATTGTTAAAACTTCGAACATTTTCGCATTTTTGGTCAGCTGTAATTTTCAAAACAGGGGTTTCTTGTACACACCACCACAGCCATTAGAATCTCGAAGAAAATCAGACACAGAATCTTGCCTCGAATCTGGACAGAGAAGATTTTGTTTGGGCTGGTTCACGAGTTATTTTCTTGTTCGAATGTACCATGAAGATGTTTATAAAGTTTCAAACATTGCTCATGGCTCCTATTGTTCTTTTACTTGAAACTTTTGTTTTGAATGAAACAGTTTTGCCATCAATTCCAAAATATGACCTAGAGTAATCTAATAAAAAATTCTCGAAAATTCTCGAGAATTCGGAAAAATTCTCGAGAATTTTCGATCCTCGATTTTTTCGAGAAATTCTCGAGAATTCTCGAGCGAGAATTCTCGAGAATCAGCCCTAATAGAGAACAGGTCAGTACTGATGCAGTGATTCAAAATTTTAAGAAAAATGTCATGAGTCTTGGGAGATTTTCGAACAACAGGTTTGGAAAATGTTTTCTTGGCACCAAGCAAAAAAAGCCTTATCGGCTTGAAATGGCAAGGTGAAGGATAGCCGATAGATTCGTGAAAGGCCGAGATGGAAGCCGAGATGAATTGGCAAGCTGAAGTGGATTTAGATTTATCTGTGTGGTACTAAAGGAAAGCTAACACTGTTATACTTGATGCTGGTAAAAATTCCTTTTTGTGACTATGACAAAATGTGAATTGTTTCCAATACATTCCATAAAGCTTCCAAGTAGAGGGAGCTTTGGCAGCGTCGATGAGAGTTTTACTTTTCGAAACGAGAGACCTGAAAGCTGAAAGGAGTAAATTATGCAAGTAATTAAAATGAACATTTATTGCAACCACGATAAACACAAAGTGAGGGATTAGTGACAGAATAAGGATCGTCAAAAAATAGACCGTTATAAATAAGATAACAAAAAGGAAAAGATGACAGTCCTGCAATGAATGTGCTGGTTACATGTTGACCTGAACGTAAAATTGGGTGGCCGATGAAAATATGGGTAAATAGGGATGAGAAATGTGTTCCATCTGGGCAAAGGGATAGCCAAAATGTCGCAGCTGGCCATAATGGGGCAATAAGAACTCCTGATGCTTTGTGAAAGAGGATGTGACGGATACAGGCGGAAATTAAGTTAGGTGGGGGACAACAAAATCCAAAGCCATACTGAGACCAATTGAAAGAGAAGGCATTGATACCAGCGCTTTCAAAGGAAGGGGTTTTCGAAAAGAAAAGACGACACTTTGCATTTGAGTCATTAGCGAAGAGATCTACTGTCGGTGCACGAGGAAGTACTTTTAATAAGGCAATGCATAAAAGTGACGATATGCCCCAATCTTGCAAGTCAAAGAATCGAGATAAGTGATCTGCGATTGCAATTCTACGGTCTGATCTGGGAAGCCACAAAGATTTCAAAGTTATTTGATGAGAACAACAAATAAGATGAATTTCCATTGCCAAAGTTTGAAGAGATTTCACGCTTGAACCTTTCAATAATATCTTAGAAACATTTTCATTATCACAAAGAAGAAGTATTGATTGGTTTGCCCAAGATTGAGCGTAAAGTGAAACGAATTCTTTTGCAGCCAGGAGTTCTCGATATGTAGAGCTTGCCAGCCGTTCCATTAGATTCAAGGGCCTCGAGAATGCTTTGGTGGAGAGACATGGTCCTTGATGTGAATGTCGAGACGTATGACAAAATATTTCAGCAGCTCCAATGACTATAGCATCGGAGGCGAAATTTCTGTTTGGAATAACATTGGGCAGATGACGAATTGGCCAACCATTAAGGGAGCTTAGTGAAATTTTTACATGGAGAATTTCAGTTAAGACTGAAGGAGTTATAGATACCCAGCCATCCCAAGAAGAAACATCCGCGGAAGCCGAAATCAAATGTTGACCTGAGCGTGTAAGCAGTGAAGATACAGGACCCAGAGCTAAGCGGCAAGAAGACACTTTCTTGTAAAAACTTGCCAGAAGTTTGATTCGTACTCGGCGTTGTTCATGAAGACTAGCGGCCAGAAATAAAATGGTATTTAGCTTGTCTTGTGGAATAAAGTATTTGAGATTGATAAGGTCGTGATCGAGGCCTAAGAATGTTCCATATTGCGTTGGAGACTGGATGCCTTTTCCAGGCTTAATAATCCAACCAGCCATCCTGAGACAAATGGCGGCGAAGTTGGAATTAAGAAGGTAATGTACTTAATTAACATGGCTTTAAACAGGATGAAATTTCGCACAATTACGTATGTTGCGTCAAAATTAGATGTTTGCGTCAAAATTAGATGTTTCATTCTAAGACATCCATCTCATCTCTCTCATTCATTCTGCAGCACTGGTTCCTCCAATAACTCACTTCTTTCATGGATTTCTTTATTTTTAAATTCGGATTGTCTTGTCTCCTCCGTCTTAGTCTTTTGTTAACAATTTCACTGAGTACACGCGCCAGGTGTACAGGGCCTTAGCGATAAATTGGGACGATTTTTAAATGACTGTAGCGGCCGAACGAGTGCATATAGAAGGCTGAAATTTTAATAGGACACACATTAGGTAAGCAGGTACAATAATTATTCGATATGTCCCCCGTTTGCTTGAACGACGGCCTCCACACGGCCCCGGAAAGACTTGCATGCCCTGGCGACCTCCGCGGCCTCTAACCTCGCCATTTCCCTCGTCACCGATCGTTTTAATGACGTGATATTCTTGTGTGGTGTTGCACAAGCCTTCTTCTCTATTCTCCCCCACAAATAGAAGTCGCAGTGGTTCAAGTCCGGACTATTGGGGGGCCAGAAATCTGGAGTCCAAAAATGAGGAACATGGTCCTTCAACCACTCCACCACGATCTTGGCCGTGTGCGCAGGGACGCCGTCCTGCTGGAAGGTGTAGGACCTGTCCTTGGCCACGAGGTCCATCCACGGCTTCACCACGGTCTTCATCACTTCCATGTACACCTCCTTGGTCACTTTTTTCCCCTTCTTAAAAAAGTACGACGGCATAACATCACCGTCCGTTGAGATGACCGCCAACACCATGATGGCGGCCGGATTCTTGCTGGTCATGACAGGGGGGACGTCGGAGGCCTCGGCGCTGATCCAGCGGTCGTTTATGCGGTTGTGGACTTGGTCCACGTTGAAGATCTTCTCGTCACTGAAAAATTGGAGATATCCACCGGTACTTTTCAATGAAGACAAAATTTTCTGTCCTCTCTCGACGCGGAGTGACTTCTGTTTCACTGTTAGCAGGTGTTTAACAGGCCTGCACCTAGATGTGTACCCCAGGTCGTCGTTGAGGGCCTTGCTGATGGTGTACGTGCTCACCTGCCTCTGTTTTGCGAGGATGCTAATGGGGGTCTTGGGGCTGGCCACGAAGCGAGGGGTCCTGATCTTGTCGGACCTGGGCTGGTGTACTGCCCTTTGGGTCTTTCCATTTTCACTAAAGTCCTTGATGATCCGATAAACTGTCGACTTCGGGTACTTTAACAGCCTCACAATGGTTGCAGCCGTGTGCCCCGCGCGAAAGAGTTCGAGGACCGCACTTCGTCGCTCGTGTTCCATTTTTGCTTTTGTTGTGATTGAATCGGCGCATTAATAAAAAATTTCTAAATCATCTAACTTATACGCCACCGCAATATCAGCATTCTCTATGCACTCGTTCGGCCGCTGCAATCATTTAAAAATCGTCCCAATTTATCGCTAAGGCCCCGTATATATAGCAATGCTGCCAGCCTTCTCAATAAATTTGAAAACGAGTTTGAATTTAAGCGGGAGTCCAGCTAAATTTAGAGGTTTATGCCTTTACCAAGGTATGTTTCTTGAAATGTTATGGGTGGTCGTCACAATAAGCAAAAAACAATAATACCATTGAGATTGAATAGTATCTCCAAAAACTGAAGTATGCGAATAAATGATTGTTATGTCTTTGAGTTCTGCAAAAAAAAAAGTATTTTTTTTTTTTAAATGATAGAGCAAATTTGAGGTCTTTAACCATGTTTTAGGGTTTGGAGCAAAATTTTTTTAGCATAATTTGAACTATTTTAAGCATATTCTAAGGCCAAAAACGAAATTTTTAAAGCAAATTTTGGCCGTCTTTGATTATAACTGTGATGTTTACAATTAATATCTGTATGATATTTGGTCCTACAAAGAGTTACTGTTGGCAGATCTTAACAACCGTTGAATTCTGGGTCGATCAGGAATGGTACTTAAAAATTTGTTTAGAAATCAAGGTCCAGCGTCACAATCAGTCATGTTTTTGCTTATGAAAAGTGCATTGGGACTAAGAATCAAATCCATGAAACAAAATACTGTATTGTAGAACAATTACCATTTTTTCTCCTTTCTTTAAGTAGACAAACCAATGACATTCAACACCCATCAACCTTCTATTTTTGGCAACATACGACTAAGTTGCGAAATCCATGGAAATCTTCAACCAGGTAGTACTTCAATATGTTGCAATGAGTACAATGCATTTAAGTAATGAAAGAGTTTGGATATTTTTAATTATATCATAGTCAGCTCATCATGAAATGAGATACACAAATGAATATTAAAATTACTTTGAGAACAGTTTTAGGCACTAAAACTGATTTTAATTTGATTTAAAGTCAACCAAAATAAACAAAAATAAGCATCATGTTAATCAAACAAGCTACCTTTGAGAAATATCTCAGTCAAGATTCTGCCATTTTTTACAAGAAACTTTCCATTTCTCATTTCATTTTCCAAAAAAAATGATTACATACAGAATGGGGCAGCAGTATTGACAGTAATTTGAATCATTCCCTGCACCAAGACTTGGGACAAAAGGACTATTTATTATATTTATTTTTTCATCATTTATTTTTGGTTGTAATTTGGTTGAATTGACCATATCATGTCGTTTCTCAAATGTTCAATACAGATTTTCAATTCAGCCAAATTGCAAATAATAAATATTCCTTTTGTCCAGAGTCTTGTTGCAGCCAATGTTTCAAATTACGATGGATATACCAAAGGAATGCAAACGACCCTGAAATTTTCAATATTCACAACCAATTCTCAAGAAATAACCATCACGTAAAATTTTAGAGTTTTGGCCACAAAGTTTGTTTTATAAACATTTTTGACAACCCTTTTTTGACCCTATTTGAAGCTGTCAAAATAAGTGGATTGGGAAACCCCCTGAAATTTTGCCAAACGTTCTGTATGCACACCTTCGTTTTCGCTCTTTTACAAGGCCAAAAAGATCATAAAAGATGGAAAAAACAAATTGAATGCTATCTACGGAGTCAAGGCTCTCCATTTTAGTCAAGTTTGTCGAATTTGACAAAAATATAAGAAAGGTATGAGAGCAAACAGTCAATAAAGTCAAGATTTGAAAAAAAAACGTTTTTGTCATGGGTTGATAATGTTTAGCTTGTGAGGGACCTTGATGAGTCAAAAAGGCAAGTGACCATATTGACGATTCTATTAAAGAGTGTCTTTCCCTTTGGTTTACTTTAAAGGATCTTGAAGCCTAGTTTGTGCCTCACAGGATCGTTGGAAGAATGTGCCGCTTTTACGCGCTCAAAAAAATGAAGACCACGATCTTTGTGATCCACAAAAGGTTCCAAGTTGTGGACTGATAACCATGTAATTTGGATATGGCATTTTGCAACTTTTGGTTGTTCCCATTGATGAAAAAGAGTTGGAAAAGTACAGCAACCAGAACCTGGAAGGCCCCCAGAAACCGCTGGTAGGGGTCAGCAAAAAAACCCTAAACATTCCTTTGCTACCTGGTTTAAGGGGCGGTTGCAGCTTTGGAAATGGGTTAAATCTAGAGGCTAGGATCCTGTTCAAAAATAGCTCAAAATGATTGGTTACATCAATCTAACTTTTCTCAAGTTATTAAGCTTTTTGTATTTGTATAGTCCTATACTCCTGCTCTCCCTCTCCCTCATTTCATATACTCGCAATAATTCATCCAGTTATATATAAACCTTCCTTTCACGAAAATACAAAGAGTCAACTTCGATCTTTCATCATGACTTGACAGTATTCTTTTTGGTGCGCCCCTCGTATTGTCAATATTGCTGTCCCACCCTGTAACTGCAGTGGTTGCATAAGTGTTTGGAATGAAATCTGTGATAAGCCTTTATGCTTCGTTCACCACACTAGTCTACTAATTTACTGATAAAAGACTAAGTCTCGTGGAGATGAAAAAACAGACTCGAGGATTTAAAAGAGACAAACCATTAAGGTTAGGTCACCGCTACAAATTGGCAGAAGTGTCGCATACCTATCATTACTTCTAAAATTCCTTGAGTTGCGGAATTCCACCATTTTCATCTTGTACAAGGTTCCAAGGTCCCAGACAAACTTTTTCTCTCCAGTATCTGCAATCCACATGTTATAATAGCCTGCCTTATCACACACATCTTGCAATACAAAAATAGAGCCGAACATGTTCACAGATATAGATTCATCTTCCAGCACCTTAGGTGGCCACTTGTAATCGGGATCTAAATCGAAACACAAGAAACCGTCTTATAAGTAATGAGCATTAAAGGCTAAAACTGAAATATAAAAACTAATTATAAACTATATAAAACTAAACTAAAAATAAAGCAACACACCATAATGTTCAAGCTAATAATCATGAGTGTGAAACTTTCGAAAGGTTTCGTAACCTAAAAAATGTGCTTTTGTAAGTAGTTGAAATATTTGGAAATATTGTGTATTATTTGTTTGGCCTTTTACACATGTATTTACAAAGTTTGATTTTTTGGCATTTCTTGCACTTCATTAGCCATGTTTTAGCCAACAGAAACGCAAAATTGTATTTTTTATATTTTTTTTTGCTTAAAAACTCTTCAGTTTCTTTGACATTTGAGTTTGTCACTGCAATTAATTGAATTGCCATTCTAATCCACTTTGTTTACCATTCAAGCATTTATCTTTTTCATCCCAACACACTTTCTTTACAATGCCAGCACATTTATTTTCCAATCTAGCGCATTTTGCTTACCCCTTTTTCAGCTTGAAAAGCATCTTCTATTTGCTAAAATCTTCAAGCTTACCAAGACTAGTTTCAACAGCCCAGCACTCTCTTATATTAATTATAAGATTTTAATATCAGGATGTATAAGTGATGATTACTATAAGCGCTACTTTTGGTTGTTTATCTGAAATTGCAGGAAAGTTAACATAAAAAAGAGAAAAACGAAAGAGATGGGCCAAAAATGGTCACATTATTTTTTGCAACTAATGCTGAACTTTGAGCTCTAGCTCTGTTATGCTGAATTCTGCTAGAACAGTGTGACACTACTGTGTTTCTACTAATCCTACAAATCAAAGAAAATACGCCATATTTCACGATTTTCAGTTAAATACCGCCAGAAACTTGTCAAAATGTTCTTCCCCGCCAAACAGAAATTTCCCAACGCCAGACTGTAACGTAAACCGCCAGAATACCGCCAGATTTTTCCGTCCCTCCAAATAAAAAAAATCTCGCCGCCAGACAAGGCCTCAAACCGCCAGAAACACCAAAATCTGGCGGGCCAAACCGCCATTTGGCAGCCCTGACTGGAAGCATGCAAAGAGGGAAGTTCTCAATGCATTTCCATTCGAACACTTCAACGCCAATCAAACCAACTCCAAGCGAACTTCCTTTCAGTGTTTCTTTGAATTCGCTGTCAAAAATTGCCCTCCTCCTGACCTGTTCTTAAGCACGGAGTTGAAAAGGGTGCAAAAAAGAGACAAAAGGAGAAATCTGGGGTAGCTGAAATCAGGAGGTGACGGCTTTGAAAGCGGGCGAGTGAACGATCATAGATGTTGGGGAATTTCAAGATCGAAACGGGGCGTCTCATTTAAGAAAAGCCAAATCGATGGAGAAGTAAACTTGTAAGTCAACTATCGAGCTTTGCCATCATAGCATACAAGCTTTTATATCCAGATCAAGACACATTTTGAAGTCACAGGTATGATTTTTCCAGTGGCATGAAAGGACACACCCGCCTGAGTGCAATTCTAAGTTCAAGAGGAATTCAGGCGCATTCTGGTTTTTGCATTTGATTCTCAAAATCCATTTGAGGCATTTGTGATCCATCTTGAGTTGTTCCTTTGTTAGAAACACAGAAATATCCTCTAAGAAAGTTTGTAATATTATTATTATTATTATTGGGCGGCACTTGGTCACACATTTAAATTCGTTCGAATACAACTCAGGGCGCCAAAATGACATCATCTTTTAAACAGAAACCCGATGGATTGGTAACACACATTATTTTGTTTAATTGGAAACATAATAAATGATATGCAGAAGTCAAATTTAATGAGCAAAACAACATCAATCTTGGGTTCCATTAGCCTTGTTCTGTTAAACTTTGCCTAGAACTTGTCTAGTTTTTGCATTTTGACGTCACCCTTCTCGAGGGTGACATAAAATATGGACACGACCTTCCTTGTTGAACTTCTTTTTACTTCTTAAAAATGCTGCACGAATTTAGCTACAAGTTTCAGTGATAGATTCAATTCCCCAGGTATATGTGCCCATACTTTATAAGATGGGTAATCTGCCAAAGTTGGAATCTAGAAATATCTTTCGTTAGCCTAAGTTCCTGGATTAACCGCAACATAACACAAATCTTTACCGATTTTCGTATTGTAAATAACTCTTGGAGTACAATGATAATATTTCTATACATTCATTTGTTGACATTGATAATAAAAGAAAATTGACTGAAACGGCAGAAAATTAAATGTCACAAAAACCATCTAGTACACTCCGCGAAGAAAAATTCTTTGGTTTTTGTTGGATTGGAATTTTTCTTCACTTTTAATCCCCCAAAACGACATTGAATTCTGAAACATGACAATGTGATTTGGACGGGTGTCCAAATGGCCGCTATGAAAGTCTACTCTAATGAATATCTACTCTTTTGATATCTCATCAGAAACAAAATACAATATAGAACAATTGTATTAAATGTGCTAACACTGTGGCCAAATATCCGATTGGAGGAGAAAAAAGTGAAAAGTATGTTGTCTCAATCAATCAGGTATGCTAAGGGTCAGAATTTTTTTCCCAAAAAATGAGCCAATGATGCACCAAAATGTTCAACGAAACCACGAAAAATGCACAAAATTTCGGCTAAAACTGCCGACAATGCAAATCAACGGAAAAATGGACAAAATATAGGTAAATCCGAAAAAAATGAAATTAAATGCATTTTCATGAAATGTGTGTGCAGCCTTCGCCATGACAAAGGTTGCTTCAAGTGAGCGTTTCAAATCATACCGCCACCGTTAAAACAAGGCCGTTTGCTGTGCTGAGTTGCGAAGCCCATTTTAGTGAATCCACGTTTCTCACATTTAAGCGTCCATTCAATGATTCCAGGTTCTTGGAAACAATCTACATTTTACGTCTTGATACGTCTGCTTACACTTGTTTGATAATATGCTCAGTTTGTTCATTAGAAAATGAGACATTCAAAATCCCATATTACGATAAAGATAAAAACTATTTCATTGCTCTGTATGTGAAACGGCTTGAAATATTGATATGATCCTTTAGAACCCACTGAACACAACAGCATCATTAAATGATTGCTGGAATAAATGTGCAGCCCTTCTTTTGGACAAAGCACAAGGCTAGGTTATCTACTTTTTATTCAATACCCTAAAAATGAATTTTGCATATTTTTGACCTGATTCCAGCCAAGGAATCTTTACGGTAATGGTAAAAGTTGTGAAGAATTATTTCATACGAACGAAAGACATTGTTGCTTACGTTTTAGGATTGCTGTTGTGATTTTCGAGGCTTGGGCATTGCCAAACTCAACAGTACAGTTTTTTGGGTCAAAACGGACGATGTGGGTGAGATTTTCGACCCCAGTGAGCATCAAACCGCAAGCACATTCCATGAAAAGAGATATATTGAGGCCGGTGGAGGGCAAAACATAACAATGCGTATCGAAACAAAGTTTGTTGCTGGAGGCAAAGGCAATGGCAAAGGACACAATCCACGCTTTTATTGCGACCATTCTTCAGGCGTGAACTCAATCTACTTAATTTTCAACATATATGGACACGACTAATCTTTTCCTTTTGATGGGCCTTTTGATTGTTTTGAATAACAATGAATGGTTCTGGATTAGTGGTGGGCAGAAAGCCGGTGACGATTTTAAGGAATCGACACCAACACAGGCATTTTCAACTTCCAGTTTTGGTCTCGACGCCAACAAAACAAATTTTGATTGAAACAAAAAATACGAATATTGTACTGTACAAACACTTTCACAACCATTGTCGGTGTTTGTGTCAGCGTCGATTCCAAAGATCCTGTTCCAGAGTTGCTGGCCTTATGGTCGGAACATCGTGAATTATGTCCAAGAACTCGGGATCTGATACGGGGCTGAATCCGAAAAACTACGCTGTAAATGTAAAAATTCGTTTATGTCAGGGATTGCCGTATCATATTACAGACCAGATGGCCTTAACCATAGAGGTCTATAGAGTGGAGATACTAGAGCAGGCCGGTCGTGAAATTTCATTGTGGGCAGCAAGGGCCGTTTTCATCAGCGACTAGTTGAAACTTGCCCAAACAAACGTATTCGCAGAAGGGAAATTTTTGAAAAACTTATAGTTTTCGACATGTGGCCTCCTGCTTACGGTTTGCTTCTCACAAATTATACGAAGGTGCTCAATGAAGATGATAATTTGATTCACAGGCATTAGTCCACGCAATTATAGGATTTGGCATTGAAAATACGTCTTGCGCACTTCCATTTGTACTATGATCTTCCCCTTGTTTGGGCAAGTATTTCACGATATTCTTCGGAAATATTTGCCTTTTCACGCAACTTATGGGCAACTTTTGCCAGTATCAGTTACAAACAAGGCAGACAAAATGACGAAAATGGCCTCTCTTTACTCCTCCAAGGCCTTAACAGTCTAGGCTTGCCAAAAAATGTCTGAGTTTTTAAGGGCCAGATTTTCAAAAAAATTGCATTTAAGACCAATGCCATGGATTGAGTATGTTGAGGAGTATTGCAAATGATTTAAAAACAAAGAGGAATTATCTAAGAAAAATTGATTGGAAGCCATCAATAAAGCAAATTATTTGTTTTTAGGCTTGGATGCCCCCGGAACAGTTGTGGTGACCATGATAAAGGGGAATAATAAACAGTCGATTCTAGAACTCCATATTGGTGACCACGACGTGATTACTTAACAATTTTAAAGTAGTTCATTATGGCTGAATCGGACGTAAAGGTTCTTTAGTAAAACCAATTATTGAGGTCAGTGCGACTTCTGTTAAGTTGCCAGCTTTTTGGCCAGGTCAAATTGAACTTTGGTTTCCTCGGGCGGAAGCCGAGTTTACAAAGGCTAATATAAGTGCCGAGAGGAGTGGGCATATGTTGTCTCAACCCTCGGGGAAGATCAAATGATAAAAGTATTCGACCAGGTCAACACACCTAAGACTGGTCAAGAATACTCAGATCTGAAAAGTGCGTTGGTAAAAGCTCTAAAGAAACAACCATCGGAGAACTTACATTCTTTATTGTTCACTGAACATATGGGAGATTCCTGCCCTTCTGAGTTTTTGAATTGGATTGCATTGTTGGTGCCGTTGGGGGAAAGAGAGAGACTGTGCTATTCAAGGAGCTTTTTCTATTAAAACTTCCCTCAAAGATCAGATTGCTGTTCATGTTCATGATCCGGTGAAATTATTGGCAGAAAAAGCGGACGAGGTGTTTTTTAGTCAGCGACCATCTGCGGTAGCAGCCATGGCGGCCCAAAGTTATAGTGTGGCATCGTTGCAAACGAAACCAGTCCAAGGCGAGGATGAGATTTCCTTAAATACTCTGAAATCGGATCAAATGACGCTTCACGACAAGGTAGACAGTTTGGTCGAATGTACCTATTGCTGCTATGCCAATGTGAGGAGGTTATTCCATGGGTAGATCCTTTACTAACCGTGGTCGGTTGAATAGTGGCAATCGTTTTTCCAGACTCGATGATGCACAAACCTGTCGGTTCCATAGAAAATGGGGAGACAGAGCATGGTCTTGTCTTATGCCTTGTTCGTGGAATGGTCGAGTGGCAAAAAGATCTTCCCCAAATTAAAACCATCAGCAAGGGCCGATGTTGATGGAGCCACAGGCCTTACACCTTTGGTCATTGCAAATTTATCGAATGTTGATGATTTTTCCTCGATAACAATTAACGATGAACAATCAGGACAGTTATATGTGATCGATTGCGGTGACGATCTCTGTCATTCCAAGACTTGTACATGACTCAGTGGATCCTTCAAGAGAGCTAATAGCCGCTAATAGTACTCGAATCAAAACTTTTGGTCTCATGAATCCATCGATAAAATTTGGAGGAAAGACATATTTGTGGAAATTTGTGAAAGCAGATGTGAATCATGCATACATTGGGCGGGATTTTATGCATCGGTATAATTTTCTCATAGGTGTGGCCGCAAAGGCTATTCATGAGAAGAACAGTTTTAAAGACGCACAATTGTGCACGATTTTCGAAGACCTGAACAAAGGTATCAAACTTCCACAAACTCGTAATGATAATGGCAAAATACGGGCAGCTAACATTCACTACTTATGTGATGAATTCCCAACGGTATTTGCATCTAAGAATGATATTCTTCCTCCTGTCAAGCATCAAGTACAACATTATCTTCAAACTGAAGGCCCCTCAGTAACTGCCAAGCCTCGACGTGTTTCACTTGAAAAAAATGTTGCCTTAACACATGTGCTAACCTCTCAATTAAGTGCCGGGCTACTCAAGCCGTGGCCATCTTTTTATTCAAAGTTAGGCCATCCTGATTCAGAGAACCCACTCAATTTTTTATTTATTTATTATTTTTTTTGCGGATTTTTATTACCGCTACAAGAAATGCGATTCCCTGTAAATTGAAGGATTTCTCCCGACAGCTTCAATCCGACCCCCAACAGGATTCGAACCTACGCCGTCTGGGGAAGCACTTACACTCAGCACTTTTAAGAACGCGCCAGTACGCGTGGCCACTCTGGCTTCCTTTGGCCAGACTCACTGTCAAGACTTTAAAAAGCAGAAATAAATCAATGTTTCTTCGAAAAATGTCCAGAATTGGTATTCCAAATTAAAATTTTGCAATTGAGAATGGACTTGTTGCAACAACTATGTTTAAAACTTCGTTTTATGTAACTTTCACGCTCTTCGGAAACTGTCTTCCAAAAAATGTCTTCCGAACTTTTTTCACGTCAAAATAAGCATCGCGAAATCTGACTAAAAGCACCAAAAGACAAAATCAAATGTTGTCACAAAGAAAGCTATGAAGATTATTAGAGAAAACAAGCATTTTTGTTCTCTAGATGGCACCTCTATTGTTTTGAAAGGAACGTCTACGCAGTGCTAGTAACGTCATCTATTGATTTTACATGAAACTTTCACCCAAAATAAATATCTCTGAATTGCTCAAGGTTACCAAAATATTTTAAAAGACATGGAGGATTGTTATTTCCGTGTTTGATCACAAAGGATTGTAAATTACCTAGTGCCCACATTGAAAAAGATGAGAATATGCCATGCTTCCAACGATTGCATTCGTGAATACTCTTCATATCAAAATAGATCACTTTTCTCCACAATTGAAATCAATAGTAACTCATACAACCAAATTGATGTTCTGTCTTACTTTCTTAATTCAGCTACCTCGGTAGTTTTCGTTCCACATGCAACGTAGAGATGCTCTAGTTCACTGAAGTGCTCTTGATGCCAGCCCTGCACAAACGATTATGTGCAGGGAAACTGAAAATTTAACGAGAATTTTTCTCTTACACAAGTCTGCCAACATGGAGCGTATTTCTTTTATTCATATACTTAATAAATAATTTTGAGCTTTTTTTGCTCAGAAACCCTACGAAAAACTATCAATTTGTTTTCAAGTAGCTTTGCAAAGAAAGAAAATTTGGCTTTCAATGGAAAAATATTGAGACCTGTCCAGAGGAAGCCCAACATCTTGAACAGCAATTCCACGTACCAATGAAATGACATTCAATGACATCTAGCGGCAGAAACTAGTCTTTCACATTTTGATGCAATCTTTGGCCTTAATTTAGGATCAAACAGTATGACTTGGCGATATTCTTTCTTATAGACATTGTTCCTAAGGTCGAGTAGGATGAAAATATGATGAAAAATGGCATATTAGTCTCGTTCACTAAGGTTCACATCAAGTTAAAAAATATCTACGCTCTATTCTCCCATGACTTTGCCCCTGTTTTGCCGCCATCTAATGATAAATTTTGAAGCTTGCGCTAAAATCCACAATACTCATGAGAGGTTAGGACATACATACATACATACACGAAAGCGCTTTTTCAAGAACACATTTTAAGCATTGCGATTATTACAACCCGAAAGCTGTTTACATACACCCTGACATGAAAGTTTTGCCGTAATTTTGAGCCAAAATATTTCAATTTTATAAGAATAGATTTGAACGACTTGGCATCCAATCTGTCCCCAACTAGTCTCTTCTTCCTCGGAAATAATATTTGGGATGCTATCGACCAAAGTGGAAAGTGTGGACGGCTCAACGTTTTCCCGCACGTTTTTAGGTGTCTCCCCTTTGCCTAAAATTTGATGAACGGTTGAAATTCTATGCGCTCTTGAATTAGGACGGACAGTAATACTTCCCGTTATTTTTGGTTAGAGGTGTTCCAAAACTAGTCTCCTTTCTCCAAAACCGAGTAAAATTTGATTCCCGCCATTCCCTACTTTTTCACACCGGTTTATAGGCAGATGGAACCGTGCAAAAAGAAAACGCCGGACATCAAGTTGGCAATTGCTTATCCAGGAATAATTTGTCACCTATTTGTCCTTAGAAAGCACCAAAAATTACATCATAACTAATCCGAAAATATTCTAGGCTCTTTTTGGGGCAGACGGTTGGTTTGATTGCGCCAAAGCGTCCAAGCATTGCCGTTATTTTTAGGCTCAAAGTATGACTACGACAGAACTTTCGTGTCAGGGTGTATACTTAAAAACAATTTTTTATCGATTATTGTAATTCAACTCGAAATCACGTTCCTACGAGGGGATACAAGTTGTTAAAATGGTTCCAATCAAAGCGTGCAAAAATGCGATTCCTAAAATGAGTATTGAGTGCATAGCTGTTTTAAATTTGAATATGCTTATTTGCAGTTTTTACAATTTTGGTGGTTTTATAGTTTTGCGTTTCACATTTTTGCGATTAGTTTCATTTTTTGAATAAATCTGTTCTCACCTCACCAATGAAATATGTTAAAACCTGCAGACCTAGTGACGTTCCAAAAAAAAAACATTTAGATTACATCCTTCTGATTTATTAAGTACCGTAATTGATGTCATTTTAATACACTCTGAAATAATGCACGGCTGCTCCAGCGTTGTAGGTTTTTACAGCTGTGAATTTAACGTAACGAGCAATGGTTGAATTGAAAGTGTAACGCCGGATTGGGTCACAGAGCGAAGGATGGTCCAGATTTTCTGCATGAACAACCTCAACCCATTGTTCTTTGTCCCCGTAATAACGTGATACAGCCACTTTGAACTCTTTCACATATCTACAACGTAAAATTTGAATCTGATTAATTGTTTTGGATCCGATCCCAGTAGTCTACAGGTACCTTGAATTCCTGTCGAAATTTCGTGAGTTTCGAAACTCCATTCGAGAGAGCTTGTAAAGCATGCCTAAATCCCATACGAATTTCCTTCCGTCGCCATCTGCCAACCACATATTTTTACCCGCCGAAACATTACAAGAGTCTTGGAATACGTTGATGGAACCATAATTTCCAGATACCCCACCTCTGGCATCATCTTCTAACACCACTGGGGATACTGGGTAATTGGGAGCTGAGGATAAACAAATTACATGTTGGAGCATGCTTTACAATAAAACTAGGTTGACTCACGCCAAGAGTGTCTTCGAAATACCGCTTAGGTTCAATTTTGAGATGAAAACTCAACCCAATAATATGTTGTTAACCTTCAGAATTTTGAACATTGATCAGACCCAAGGTGTATTTTTTAATCCGTCCCTAATGCGGTGGTTTATGTCTTTTCCTACATTTGCCGACGTGAATAACTATAAATTAGTCATTGGTGCAATAACAACATTTTACGAAGAGCTTAGCTATTCAAACTCGGATTGGATTGCTCCTAGAATTGTCCCCAAACCAAATAAATAGAAGTCAAGCTAAAGTGGAGCTTTGGCTGATACCTATCTACGTTCACCAAAGGCATACTACTCTTTTAATGATGAATCAATGTCAATATAGCCTACGATATTAATGTGTTGGATCCAAAACGGAGTGCTTTATCAGTAGTTTTTGTTGACTGGACTCACCTCGAAGCTGAACCTGAATTATTTTGGATCCATCTTCATTTGCAAATTCGGCTGCGCAAGTCTCCGGATCGAACTGGGTTATTTGAGAGAGGTTTTTGACCCCTGTTAGGAAAAAACCGCAAGCACATTCGGCCAACAAATCTGGTTCTATTGTACCTGATGACAGAGTGAAGCAAGATGTGTCAAAGCAAAGCTGATCTCCGAAGACAACTTGAGGATTTTGACTCAGAAAGAAAACACCGAACAAACTCAATAACCTCATGTCCAAACACTGTGACGCTTAGAACTCTTTGTAGCCCTATTTATTTCGATTGCTAGAGATCCGGAAACAAAATCCTTCTCCGTTGCCCAATATAGACCTTTGAATAATTAAAATGCAATTAGGTCACTCGATGTTTCGGCAACACCAGATCCTCTGGGAACTTTCTCCACTTAATGCCGTATTCAAGGGAACCCAACAACCTCCATAGCTACTCGGTTTATTGTCAATTTAGATAACACAATTTGAAAAATACTCAAAAATTGCCTAACGCACCATATGGATTTTATTTGATTCTCTTGGCATAATTTAGAAGCTTCGAGTCTGTGTAAAGATTGGAAATTCTGGTGCTTTTTTTTCTCTCAAACTCTTGAAGTCTTTGCCTGAGCATTCAAGCTCAGGTGTTAATCAGTTTTTTTTCATCGCTCTTCAAGTTTCGCCCAAATCGCCATTTTGAATCCCAAGGCCCAATATGTTTGAAACCGTTCAAACCTATCTGAGTTTCATTGAATGAGTTTTCATCATCGGGCGATTTTTATGGTCCGTGTAAGGAATCTTTAAAGTACTACTTTGCAGACTATTTGGAGAAGAACCTGTTCTTAGCTCTCTAAACTTTGCAAACATATTGCAGCAACTTGTCCCTAACCTATACTACAAGAATTGCATTGTTAAGACTTTCGAAGTAACTTTTGATTGATCATGGTTTGTTGCACAGCACAATCCATTAGACACAAGGCTAATCAAAATGACAGAACTGAAAAGTGGCTCTCTTCATACTGAGGTTAGACTAAAAAGAACAATCTATCATGAATTTACACCTTTTTTACATTCAAGATATTATTAATGCAATCACATTCCACCAAATATATATGTATTTTCTTTGGTGAGTCTAGCATTTTAATCGTGTAACCGGCAAATCCATCCATCGCACTAGAAACGCTGAACAGATTCAAATGACAATGGGCAAAAACGTTCTGCTAAATACAATAAGGCAGGTACTTCAACCCCATAGAATCGAGGTTTTAGAACAACTCTTCTACCTTGCTCAACGGAATTGAATAAATGAATTGTGAGGCTAGCGTTGTATATGGCTTCCCATTGAGATCGAGTTTTTTTCTCGGAAAAAAACGTCTCCGTCTCGAACCAACCCAAAGGATAAAGCAAATGTTGTTTGACAACATCCACTCCTTGGCATTGTTCCTTGGTAAATGTTCTCAAGTCAATTATGGAACTTTCATCCATTCCACATATGCTTTTTAAGGCTTTGGACATTGTACAGGGCCCTCCGCTCAACCGAACCTGAAAAATGAAATAGCTTGTGCAACTTAAAAGTTCTAAAGGATAAAAAGACTAGTTGTTTGAATCAAATGTTTACCATAGGGTCAAAAGTAATGGCAAATTGCTCCACGCAGAGTTTCATATAAGGATGGCCTTTGTGAAAATGAAACACTGCATTGTTCAGGTTTTGCCCAATCACATTTCCATCACCGATTACGTGGTCATGGTCCCCAGTGATGATATTATGCCAACCAGTTGGGTCTCTCATAAAAACCACATCCAGGTCCGAATACCATCCACCATATTTTTCGATAAGCACCAATCTTAGTGCATCGCTGAAATATTGGAAACCATGCTTAATTAAGAAAACCTTACATCAGGGGCATTTAGAGCCTAATACTTGAGAATCTTGTGGATTTGAACCTATTTCTTCTTGATTTGAATATTTCAGACCTTCAATTCTCCGAAATGCAACTAAGACAACACGAATGAAAATCAATATTCTTGTTGCAAAAAGAGGACACTATTCTTCTCTGAGAAAAGATCAAAGGAAAACTAGTCTCGCTTGCATTTTTTTCTATTATGACTAAACCAGTATTTTTTCTCATGTTTACCTGTTTTGAACAATTTGATGAGGCCCTCGGTCCAATTCCCCTTTTTCAAAGATGGCTTGAATGGGTGTGTTTTTAAACACCTTCTCCCGATCCACATGTCGAAAGATCAATCTGGATTCATTAAATCTCAAAAACAATTGGCAAGTTGCGTTATGAGACAAATCTAATTGTCGAGCTGTCAATGTTACCACAATCAATAGAGTTTTTGACACACTCAATGCCGATTCTACACTACAAGCTTGTCGGTGAAGCAAATGATCTCGACCAGAGCTTTCAATAAAGAACACTTTTGTGCCAGAAGGTAGATCGTCTTCGAGACTGGGAAGATTAATAATTCGGGTACTCGGGCACTGAGGGGTTTCGGTAATTGATGGACATCTCAATTCTGACGGTGTTTGAGGTTTCTGATGGTTTTGACACTCGCCATTGGTGATCTTCAATCCTTTGGTTAACGGCACAACCATCAGCACTGAAGTCAAGAGCAAAAGCATGACTGAGGTGTTCTTGACTCGGTTACCATGCTTCCCTGACTGACGTCTTTGGAAACTTATTCACTTCAAGATCTGGCGAGACTTACCTGGTTTCATTCGGTGAGACAGTCGAGTTTTGCCTGAAGGTAAAATCTCCCTGGGCAAATTTAGAGAGATGTCGCTCTTGCAAGTTAGGCACATGGTAGAGGTAAAGGCTTTATGTATATAAAGCCTTTAGGTAGAGGCAAGTGTCTTCGTGATACCAAGAGTGGACTTAACATTTGAAGAGCCAGAGACATTCCTGGAATATCACATCACGAGCAGATTCACTCCCGTGATGAGAGGTTTCAATCTAATGTTTTAAGCTTTTTAAGTCAGAGAGGAGTGTTCAAAATGGCAAATGAAAAAGAAAATTGACCGATAAAGCATAAATAAGCAACAAGAATGTTGAATTGGCGGGCTATTTTGTTTTAATGATTCGTGTTGTCCGACTTTATGTAAAAATCAACTACGTAAAACTTTAAGTGAGATTTTAAAACTCAATTTTTAAATGAAAGGGTAAAACCAGCCATAGACATTGAAGAAAGAAAATTGTAAATAAAACTTTTTTAAATTTTAGATATTTGAAATCGTTGAAACGTCTTAAATGGCTTATGAGGGTCCCGAAAAGTAAGAAGACCGAATTAATAACTTGACCAGAAATTTGAAGTCAAAAAAGCGTCGGAAGACAACGCAAGTTAGCACGTTGTTGGTCACGCAACCATGATAAACTTTTGGCAGACTTTAAAGTGTTTTTCTTGCATATAAGAAATTCTAGACGGTAGAACCAGGTAACTCTCCTTTACTTCAGCTAACCCCACCTGACTTACATCGTAAAACGTCTAGAATTTCAGCTCTGCAGGAAAAATCCTTTTTTATCCTCGTTTTACGTAATCAGAAATAACTGTTTTTGAAATTGATGATTTTTGAAAAAAAAAACTTTTTATTAAATTTAAAAAATTGACCCAAAAATTGAAAATCAAATCAAAAAGAGCATAAAATAGAAAATAACACCCCAATTTAGGGACCATTTCCTACGCACTTCCTGACCTGATTCTGTCACAGCTTTTTATGAGGTTGGTTTCGGTTTTTGCTGCAAGGAATGTGATTCCACATAAAAAAGATCATGAATATATTATTTTAAACAATTAATATGCATGCGAACTTTGGTCTCCCAACAAGTTAACGAGCTAGAAAGCAAGATTTTTTGGAAGGGTGAGATAATTTTTTTGAATACTATTCCTGATCAACCCACTATTCAAGGGTTGTGCAGATCTGCCAACTGTAACTTATTGGTAGTTCACATTTGGTTTGAATGTTAATTGTATATATTTTATTTATGACTTATTTGTTTATAAGGAATGGTATTCCTTGTCGTGGTAGTAAACAAAATCAAATCCGCAATGTCGATTTTTTATGACCGCTACAAGGAATGGGAATCCCTGTGAAGAAAGTGAATCATTAACGTTACCGTAAAGATATAAATATGCAATCAACATTTGTATGATAATTGGTCTACCAACGAGTAACTGTTGGCAGATCTATACAACCCCTGAATATTGATTTGGTCAGGAATAGTATTTAAAAATTTGTCTAGTCCTGCCTTAAATGCTGTAAATGGATCAGGGTTTGTTTTGTTTTCCAAAGTAAGGAATAAATTTAAAGTTACATAAATACTATGCTTGAAACATTTAATTTGTTGAGTTTTGAAAGTTTAATTCTTATACTTTTTAGACCACATTAAGGCCCCACATATTAGGTGAAATGAAATTAATTAGAGTGTCCAAATGTTGTTCAAGTGAGGGTTTTGAATAGTGCTTCCATCAGTAAGCCGTGCCGCTTGATTTGGCAAATCATAGTTGTTTCAATTTCATTATCTGTCCAAAGACACAGGTTCCTTGGATGCAATTCTTATTTCACGTTAAAATACCTTTCCTCAACCGTTTCTCAGAAGAAAGGAACATGACAAACTCTTTTTCATTTAATCCCTTCAAGCTCAAAGACGTTAAGTCGAACATAGTGTTTCTGTACGGCTCACTTTATTTTCTCCACAGCTCACTTCATTTACCCCAGCTCACTTTATTTCCCGACAGCTCACTTTTTTCCCTTTGCCTCACTTTATTTCATTTCAGCTCACTTTGTTTCACAATGGCTTACTATGACTTACTTTAGCTCACTTTAACTCACTACATTTCTCTGAAACTACAGCTGGACAGCAAATAGTGTTTTTTGATCATTTGAATTATTGGTCAACTGAACAAATTGTACATTATAATCAGAGACAGGAAGTTAAGACGAATAAAATTGCCCAATTAGACGTAAAAAGACGAAAAAACCTGACAAATACGACAAAAAAGACGAAAAAACCTGACGAATACGACAAAAAGGACGAAAATACCTGACAAATACGACAAAAAGGACGAAAAACCCTGACAAATACGAGAAAAAGGAAGAAAACCCCTAACAAATACGACAAAAAGGACGAAAAACCCTGACAAATACGACAAAAAGGACGAAAAACCCTGACAAATACGACAAAAAAGACGAAAAAACCTGACGAATACGACAAAAAAGACGAAAAAACCTGACAAATACGACAAAAAGGACGAAAAAAACCTGACAAATACGACAAAAAAGACGAAAAAAACTGACTTACACGGCAAAAAAGACTAGTGAATTGCCTGTAAAAAGAGGATTAAATCTACTGCCCATAAGTAGACAAAATGTGTGGCCCAATTGAGGGGAAACAGCTGCACCCTTGTGCAAAACGGCAAAATCTACAAAGTTAACAAACTGAAAAGTGCCGAATAAGCAAGAAATGGTCAGTGGAACATATAAATTTAAAAAAAACAAGAGCTCAAAACCGCCCTTATTTCAACGTTTTCAATAGAGCAATATTTAGAAGCAGATTTGCTGACATTAGTTCCTCGAATAGTCCAGGGATAACCTATATAATAGTATAAATACTGGATACGAACTCGCGGAATTTCCTAGCTCGCAACCTCACACGGATGAGGCCGAGAGTTCGTAAGTAAACAAGAAGTACAAACGGCCATGTTGGGAGTGGAAAATCAAACGGAAATCGACCAAGAGTCCAAAAGATAGTGCGCCAATCGGGGTTTTCTGTGTTTCAAGCGGGTCCAGCCAAGTCCTAGCCTTGGTAAAGGTCAACCCCACGCCCCAAAATCAGTCTGATGTGGGTGTTTCGAAGACATTAAGTTCAGCCAAGAACGAGTGAATGAAATAGTGAATGAATGAATGACCACATCATGGAGTGCGAGTGAACCCCCCACAAGGTGTCTTTTCTACAAGATGACGATCAAAGTGATCAAATTAAATCTGATGATGACTAGGTTACCTGCTACAACCTTCGGAAGTGATAGACCTAACTAAAGCAAAAAGAACGAATATGGACCGGAATCCGAGCCCAAATTCCTCTTTTCCGCAAAAGGATTAAGAACAAACTTTCCCACGGACCAAAACGGGGAGTTTCTTTATGCTCATCCATTACAAAACTTGAACAACTTAAGAATATCTTACCATTCCTTGAATTATCAACAACAAAATAGCGGGGTTTTCCGAGCTTATCTATTATCCGATTTGAACGTCTTATTAATATCTTTGAACTTACAATTGAACCCATCCATGTGTTATCCTGAACTTAACTAACACATGCCAAACTTTGTATGAAATCAAGTTTGTTTTAGGTTGTGTCACCTTGGCATTGTTCTATAAATGATGGTCCATCCTCAAATTTCTTTTATTATATGGTTGTGTCTTTTAGTTCAGGATAATTCAAGGACAGGTAAGATATTCTTAGGTTGTTCAAGTTGTCTAATGGATGAGCGTGATAAAAATCCCCGTTTTGATCCGGAGGAGAGTTTGTGGGGTAAATTTGGTTCCTTTCCAAGAGGAATCTGCGTTCGCATTAAGGTCCACATGGAACAAAGAAAGAAGAAGTCCTCAGTGTCAAGAATTCGATCAAATGAAGAACAAATTAAGATGACTTCGAAACATATCAGGTGTGGCTACTAGCAATGGATGGGCTCAATATTTTGATTTGCCTTTTGACTCAGTCAGCCCAAATTGGTGATCTGACAGTCTAACCCGGATTACATGGACCCTCTCAAAGTCTTGAGAATGAAATGCTCCCACCAAGATTGAATTGTGTGGATTTTTTGACTCAATTTGATTGTTAATTCCTGGACAAAGGGATCTAAGAACTAAGAAGATCAATCAAACCCTATCAAGCACGTAGAGCCTATCCCTGCAATGAAAAGACATGATCCTCTGGTCCTGAAGGACCCTTAGCCCCAGTCCTGCGTGGTCCTGACCTTCTTGAGCCCCAAGACTTGAAACATTTTCAATCAAATCCACAATCCAGGATTTAATCCTCATGTTTTTCACTTATTTTGTCTCAAGGACGTCGTGATTGCCTTTGTTCCAATTCCAATCCGGATCAGATGGCTGATCTGATCCAGAACCGTCAAAAGTGCCCTTCAATAGTTACAACCAACAACATCTCCGATTTGGACTCCATCTTGTTTCAAAATGAGACTATTCTCATTCCTTCATTTTCCTATAGAAATGGTTCCTGCGTCGTGGAGGTGCTGAAGAGGATGGAAGAGGAGTAACCCTCCAGATATCACCACAGATACTTCTATTTAGCATTGTTTCACAGAAGTTGGACTAATGGGTGAAGCAAGATTCCATCTATGTATTTTCCTGATTGTTAAGAGGACTAAAATCCTTTGGAGAGCTGAATGTCAAACGTTCATGAGACGGGTAAAAGGAGTGCTGGGACCTCTAAAATCAAGGCGAAGAACAATTAGTCAATAAATATTAGCACAAAGAGTTTGACTGAATTCTTTCAAGATGCATGTTCAACAGTTTTACTCGTTAATAAGGAATGAATGACATTGTTTCAAAATATAGCCTCGGCCTCATACCATTTTTTCAAAAATCGGAGTTCGTGTCCACCCCTTTCAGGGGTTCCTGAATAGTCAGATAGCCTTTTCATTCCAATTTTCTTTCTTTGTGTCAGGAAACTCTACAAGTTAAAATGTAAGTGTGGATCATATTTTGTTGCTCAAGTTTTGGCGTTGAACTTTCTTAAAAGTGTCTATTTGATTCCAAATTTGAGAAAAAAAGCTTCAAATCTAAGAAAAGTTCCAATTTTTGACTAATTAGACGAAAAAAGTTGAGTGAAATTGCCGGATTAGACGAAAAAAGACGAATAAAATCTAAATTAGACGAATAAATTTGTCGCGACGAATAAGGGTAAAAAAGATGAATAAAGACGAAAAAAGACGAATTCCTGTCCCTAATTATAATAAATTAATCAATATTATGTATTTTGTGCAGTTGCAGAATATTGCTGTATTGAAAATAACTTGGTTTTGCCAAAATGAGCCAAAAAGCTAGAGACCCTGATTTAAGAGATTTGTTGTCATATCTTAACATATAATGCCATTGGTTCTAATGCTAATGTCAGTGTGATGATTGGTCAAGACATGGCATCAACATTTGGCTGATTCTGATGAAATTAAATATTACGACAGAGTATTTCTTCTTTGTAGATTGAATTGTCAATCACTTGATTGTGAAACATTGATTGGTGTTTGTTTAAACTCCACACTAATTTAAATTCATTTTTCAGGTAAGTACTAGGTAGGTAAGGTAAGTAAGGTGACAGGTAAAACTCTGGACACATTTGCAGCAGACTTGAGGATTTTCACTAACCAAACTTTGCCATCAAATGATCTAAATTGTTTAAATGTGCTTCTTGTAAGAAAAAGATTTCTTTAATCATAAACTTTTGCTTCCTGCATGTAGGGAAACACCACAGACAGATTGGTATTTTTTCAAAAATATGTACTTTTAGTAAGTTTCATGTAATTCTGTATGTTATTTTGACATATGATGAAAAAGCACAAGAAAACTTTTGTATTTTATTATTTTACCTTTCGTAATAGACTCTTGCAGTTTAAGACGTGGAGTGCATGCAAGTACTAAGAGACAATATATGTATTTTTAGTTTTTATGCAAATTGCATACTTTGCAAAAGTATTTGGTGTTTCTTTTTCATTTAATTCCGTTGCCGTTTCTTCAAACTTAAAGTTGTGTTCATGCAAAACACCAAAATTGCTTCTGTTTTTCACAACAGTGCTCAAAAATTCACAAGTCTGAAAGCTTCCCAATCTCCTTTTTTAAGGCCTGAAATTGATCACTCTGATTTAGTCGACGGCGACTCTTACCCTCTCCTTTTCCTTTTTTCTCTTTCCTCATATGTATGAGTGACTAATTTTGAAACTCAAGTTGACACTTTAGAGGCTAGTTTTTTCAGCGCAAAGAATGATCTCAAGATCGAACTTACAGTATTAAAGTACGATCTTAAGATCGATCTTTGCGTCTTAAAAAACTAGCCTTAGGTCTCTCTTACCTTCCAAATGAAGCAAAAATCATGATCTCCCTAACAGTTAAGACTATTTTGAAATATCAAAATTAAGAACTTTTAGTAGACTGCCGCCAATTTCAAATCATTGGGGATGTACAAGAGCAGGGGTTCTCAACCTAGGGGTATTTACCCAAAATTGGGTAAATTTGACTTTCTGTGGGGTAAATTTGTGTCCGGAAAAATTGGAAAAAACTTGGGTTTTTTCGACCAATATTGCACGTTTTTCTCTTCTTCACGTATTTTGACAAATACAAAAGTCACATTAAAACGCCCAAAAACGCTGTAATATTGGTCATTACATAGGGGGGTAAATCGGATATTTCCCTTGCCAAAATGGGTATCCCCCGGAAAAAGGTTGAGAACCCCTGTACAAGAGGTTTTCAAAATTAGCAAAGTGTAAGAACGTCTTTACATCTGAACTCCAAAAAATGTGGTAAATGCCGCTTGAGGTCACTTTTTTCGACAGTCTCTCGACCAAAAGTTGGATAAACGAATGCAGTTTACGTCGAGTGTTTATGTTACCATGTCTGAATGCATTTCGTTCATCAGCAAAATTTTCTTTCGAGAATTATTATTAAATCCAGTTTCCATACCCACGTATAGCTTTGCCAACACTTTAACTTACGAACCTAAGGGTTTGTTACTGGACAGAGCTATAGAAACTCATTGAAAAGAAGCGTCACTTAACCCAAGGACTCTTTCGCTGGAGGGTCCTTGCTTAACCTAACGTGAAGTTTCAAAACAGCTCAACAAACCGAGAAGCGCAAGAGAGAAAATTGCAACCAATAGGATCCTTTGACATGAAAAATATCAAAGTACGTGATAACGTGAACACTGCCTATGATGCAATATGATAACTGAAGCGATCATTATTGGCATGTTTTTACTTAAATTGATCGCATAATCGAATCTCGGTTTAATTTGAACTTTTTGGTTGATGGTGGTGACAACAACAACAACAACGGCAAACATTTGAAGTATCAAAAAAAGACCAAAAACATGGCCTTGTTGACGCTTCTTTTCCATGAGCTTCTTTAGCAAGAACTATTTGCTTTAGTACATACCGTTTTGCCAAACTTGACGATAACATTAATATAGGTTTATCGAATTATTTCGCTAAGTTAATGGAAGTAAAAAAATGCACTCATCATTTCTTACATTCCAAATTTTCGGTAATGATGACGATGTGAGGTCCGGTCAAAAGAATGAAACAATGTTACCAGAACTTTACGAAGCAATCATGCCAAAAAATGTCGAAAAGAGGGTCAGATTCGGCTAGATGGAGGCAAATTATTTTACTGTTATGCTCTAGCACTTCAGCAATCAAATTTAAAAAACAAAGTAGCTGAGATTTGAAGCAGACGTTCAAGATAAAATACTTTACTTGCAAGTATGAATTTCAGATCAAATATACTTGTTTGAACACTGAGAATTTTCCTGTGGGCAATATCTTAACATGTTTTTCTTTCTGTTTTAAAAGTAGAACATATTTAAAATGAAAGGCAAGTGTTTTCTGTCGATTGGCATTTGCCAGTATTGAACTTGAAACTACTTATTGTGAAATATCTGGTAACGCTGATTTGTTGTTCTTGCGTCCGGACTTCACATCGTCACCATTACCCAAATGTCCTTAATTTTTGCTTAAATGGTAGAAGTCTACAAAAAATAACATTTAGAACAAAGCATGAAGAGGACCCAACGATAAAAAAATGTTCGTTACTCAAACCATGAAAGTTTCTTCAAGTTAGCCCAATTTTCTACGTATTAATAAAGCAGAATAACAAAAGAATGATGCACCCCAACCTATCAAATCGAAGTGTGATTTTTTTCCGAAATGTTATTCAAACTTGAATTTTATGCATTCCACGCCAATTCTCACGCTTCTCTTCATCAATCTGTTATCCTCATGTGTTTTTTTTCTCTGCCCGGCAAAGTTTCTCGTAACCGCCATCAACGGCGCCAAAACGGTCAGAATGCAAAAGACCGAGGAGAATAAAGGAGGACGAGCTGGAAAGGCATTTGTCTGTTAACGAAAAGAAAGGCACACGATTCTCAGTTCTGTATTGAGAGTCTCATCTAACAGAGGACTTTTGTGTGTGCGCTTGTTAGAAAGTCCACCAAATCATGTTATGTGCAAGTGTGAAGCAATTTAAAAGCATCATGAACCGATTCATTTCAATGATCTGGTGAAAATGCCAGGATAATGTAGATTTTGAAGTGACTTATTTACCTTGTCAAGTTTTAACCAATCATGAGCGTGTTATTGAGCTTGATCCTTGTGTGCGGATGGGTGCAAAACATCTTGGCCAAACCTTCAGGTCAGTCATAAATAGTTTTTGTCAAATAAATGTCTTCCGAATAGCTTCAACATACATCCATAGTTACACGTGGTATGCTTTTGTCTTTTCACTACGTACGGAGCAAGCAATAAGCTTGTCCGATTACAATATTGAAGAGTTCTCTTAACAGCACAGCTGTTCTCTTAAAAATATGTCAACGTTTCCTCTGTTTCTTAGAGCCACAAAAAGTTATATGACACCCTAAACTGGAAAAAGGGAAAAAGCGAGCCATTGTTTGACCAATTGCGAGGCTGCCTGCGAACATGTGCCTGGAATTGAAAGATAACATTGTCTTGTCTCTTTTCTTTCCTTTCTTCCTGTCTCCTCTTTGATTACAAATTATCTTTCCATCCCAAATGAATGAACCCAGGAACAGTCCAACCCACTATACACTAGTATACTATCCGTACGTAGCGTGGAAAGGGAGGGAAAACCCGGGAGCTTCTAAGCTCAGATGCCAATTTGGATCCCTCTCTCTCTGTAGAGCTACGAGCTTGAAGCATCTCGCTCAGACTCAATTAGAAGACGAAAAGAATGTCTTCATCACAATAACAATGGAATGAGAAGTCGTTAGATGTCTATCTTCGACTGTCTGTTTGAAGCCGGTTCAAATCTAAACCATTTCAGTGTGACCGTACGCGTAAACACATGCCGTATTTTCGAATTAATGAAAGTGCTTGTGACGCTCGAGGTTCTTTTTCCTCGAAAATAACCTCTTTCGGAGAGTTGTCTACCACCACCATCATCTATCAGGAAGCATTTGTCCGGTGGATAATCACATATTTGTTTTGTGAACCGTGAAATACGTCTCCGTTTATCAGGATAAAAGTTGTAAATGTCAGAACCAATGGGGATGAGATACGGGTTTCTACTTTTCTTTTTGCCGTCTCAAAACAACGGGCTCGATTTTACTCGACATGTTTGCCACCAAGACGTCGCAGAATAAGAAGAATGAATGGTGGTCCCAATTGAAGTGGAACAAAGTTTCATCGAGTCTCTGTTAATGCTTCAAAACTGCAGGATTTGAATCGGTGCGATTGTGTTTTCTTCGAAATAAAACGGTGCGGGATTTTCGCGGTCGAGTGCCTTTCATCAGGAGTGGATCACTCCATAAATGTTTTACAACCCTTAAAACTTGAATGGGTCGCAAAAAGAGGCTGACAGTCCAAGTTGTAAGCCAAATGACGAGACCACACTCGAACCAAGCACTCTCGTTGTGTTCTCGCGAAGCAGAGAAAACAACGGCCAAAAATACGATAGAATCTGCGAAATGTGACACTCGGCCAAAAAGTTTGGCCAAATGAATGATTGGCTCCGTTGGAGAAGAAGATCGGGTGAGGAGGTAGTTCATTGATTTAATCCTCTTAACAGCCCATGCAACTTGCTTTCATTCCACCATGGCGAGAAACCCATTTCGGATCGATCCTTCTTAGATAAACACTGGGTGATGTCAATGGAATAAACCATTCATATGGGTTTTATCTTGATTTGGTCAGCTCCAGTCTCGTCTGAGCTGTCACTTGCAGTAACAACCACCCCCTAAGAACAATATCGATAAGATCCGCAGAGAACGAAAACCGCAGAGAAAATATTTTTCTGAGTATTCCAGAGATACTTTAAGTTTATGACAAGCTCCATCCTGTCTTTAAGATTTTGGTCGGGAACCTTTGAGAATCCATCTTGGTTCTTTGTTTGTTTTAAGCCATAAATCGTTCGTCAGTAGATGTCCTTTGACGACAAGGGCTTCCTCTTCCCCTCACATTAGTTGATATTTTACATCTTTACAACCCTCGGCCATCGTAGAGCTGTCACAATGGTAGAAAGCTCCATCCCCTTAGTCGATTGGTCCGTGGTTGGTTGTCGTTCCAAGAAAAAGTTTATTCTCTTTCTCACCCCCACTCCTCCCCAACAACCATCGCCATACACACTCCCCCTTGGGCAAGGGTCATAATAGTAATAATAACAACAATAGTGGCCCTAGCTATGCAAGCAATGCTGACTGAACAAGTCAGGCTGCAAGAAAGCGATTCCCTTTTGTTACTTTTCACGGTGCTCTGACACTCTTCGACGGGTGAACTTTTGCATGACTTGCCATCGATCTATGATTGATCACCATAAGACTGAATGAACCATCCAAGTTGGTGTGTTTGATATGGATTTCGCCGAGATACCTCCTTAATGTGGCTTCACTTTAACAAGCATCGTTAGCATTTTTCCTTTCTCTTTCTGACAAACCCTGGGTTTTTAATCCCTAACACCACAGGGCGTCTCTCTCTCTCACTACAACAGGATCGGTGAGCAGGAAAATTATTTGGTGGTGATCGATTTTCCCACCTTTCCCGGCCATGGGTCTCCATTGCTATTATATCAAGAGCAGCTCATAGATACCTGAGTTATTGGAGTAATACTCCATCAAAATGAAAATGCAGGAGAAACTAAAGTACCCCTGAAGAATGTTGGACCAAACACGAGAAATTGAGGGCGACACGAAGAGGGAGAATAAAGAGAGAAGGGGTGATTTTGTGGACGACCCCGGTTGGCTTGAAGGGGTGCGAATAGTAAAAGGGTCTCTAATTAATTGTTTTGGTAAAAGCTCAGGGCATTCGCCTAATCTCACAGATATGCAAGGCCAAATATTTGAGCTCCAGAATCTCTCAGATGCAGCTCAGTGGTTCATATTAGACATATCTTCACGGAGAGAGAGAGAGAGCACAATGCACGTGAACTAGGGCAGTGAGTACGGAGTAGTAATCTTTTTTCATTAATCATTGATGAGAGGAATGAAAATATGAGTGAGAGAGAGAGCTCTATTCATTCCACGGCATATCTAACGTATAATTCTATGTCTGGTTGGATCCGAGATCATCTCGCTTAATCGATTCTCAAAGGGCCAAAAGAGGGAAGAAGGTACTACTACTTCTCCGGCATTACAATGCGCTTCATTTCTTTTATTATTGCCGTCGATACTGAAGACGACGTCGACGCAGGCATGACTTAAATGTCAGTCACATTTAGGAGAATTTGTTCCCATCCTGTTCCGATTGCTCTCCATCTCTCGCTTACCAAAGACTCGGGTCATTTTTCAGACAAGTTTTTGCCCCTCTCCACAACCGAGAGAACGAGAGTCGTGAATCGAGGAGGAAATCACGTAAATGTATCTGATGACTTCAGTGATTCCTCGATGTTGCAGGATCTTCTTATCTTTGCCTGACGGGGCTTTCTCGCTTGTGTTCACCCTGTATATCCTGGGGTGAATGTTGTTGAGGAAGGGGAAGTGAATAGGGGGTTCGAATATCATCATTGATTGTCCACTGGTTCGAGGATTCTCAGGATCTCGCGTTGCCCCGGAGCCAGATCAAAGAACGTTTCAATGTAAGTAGGTTCTCTGAAGAAGCCACGTTGATCAACCAAGCAGGGTTTGTTTGATGGTGCTATTAAAGCATATACTACGTTCGTTGGGCAATGAGGTGGTCAGTCTTGGGATTCAGTAGAGGCCGAATTCTGGGCAATGGCCTGCTAATGTTTATCACAGCGGAAATTTTCCGTGTTTTTATGGGCCTCTTGAACGCGCTCTTCTGGCAATGGTCTATGAGTGGTGGTGTTCTCTTGTGTTTTTCATGCTTTTTGTCTTGTTTAGTCCTTGAGAATGGTGTATCGTTGTTATCTTGTTGCGTTTTGAGCGATTACCTCTCTGTTACGGTCTGCTAAGTTGAGTTGGCTCTTGAACGAGACCCAAAATCCTCGGGCCATTCTCTCCTCTTCAGATGAGTACAATATCTAAGAACATATAAGAGGTCCCTCTCTCTCTTTCTCCCGTGTCATTTGAAGACTTCCTCGTATTCCCAGATTTTGGATCTCTAGATCCGAGTTCATTGTAATCCCGTTCCCGAGGCCGCGTTCTCTGCTTGGTCCATGTAGAAGTCAAAAGCCTCCTTGTCAAAAGCGGCGGCCTCGAGCAAATCCCACTAAGCATCTCAGGAACAAACCACTTGATATGAGCCTTAGAGATGGACAATAACGCAACTCCAAGGACACGAGAGCGATCCAAGACTCGTTACCCGAGATCCACGCTAAACAGTGAACACATTTGTGGAAAGAATCTACTTGCCACTTAAGCTTCGAGTAAAAGCATTGGATTTACATCTCGTTCGCTTTCTTTCGACAACTTGTGGTCCAGATCTCCTGGCTATTTACACTTGAGAGTTAGAGGAGAAAGAATTGGAAAGAGAGGAGGAAAGAAAGCTGGAATCAAGAGGCACATTGGTGGCCTTTGCCGGCTTGTGTGGCCATAATAACGATTGCAATGTTAATCATGCGCTTACTAGGAAGTCGAACCAAGCAAGTCCTCTTAATCATGAGTGCATTATCGAGTGACACAAAAGCCCTCTCGGAGATCGCCCTCAATGTAAATATAGGACTTGACAATAATGTAGCATAGAAAGGCTCTCGATGTAAGCTGGTACTTAGCCCATGATCATCATAACTTGTTGACGAGGGTACTACGTAAAGTTCATTGCAATAGCTTTGAGGATTGCACTCATTTTCGGTACAACAACCAATTCCCTTGAAGCGATGCTGAGGCCGTATTGTATCGATGTCAAACCGAGGTATTAGCATTTTGCATCGCTTTCCGGGCTTTTCTGGTTGGATTAAGGCCACAAGGGACACTGAATTCGGAACAAGGATTATTTCGCAACTTTATCAATGAAAAGAATGCTGCATTGTCAGTTTGGTCGAAATATCCCAGAATCCTTCAACAAAGATTTTTTGGTTTTTTTCCAGCGTCAATCCCACTAATAGACGATGTTCTCGTCGAGTCCGGAACAAACATGTCCCTGGGATGTCCAGGAATGACCCAAAACACGTTTGTGGTCCATATTGAGTGGACCTGTACGGGTCGATGTGGTAGTCCCTCGAATCTCCCATCGGACACGACCCATACCCTCCTGAAATATGTGAAGGATCAGGGGACATCCGTGTTCAAGAATAAGGACCGTGTTCGCTTGGATCAAGGATTGTTCTCGCTGGAATTCGATCCCGTTTCCAGTTTGGACAAAGGCAGCTACTCTTGTCTTATCAACAATCGGCCAAATCCGGATGCCGTAATCCGATTGAATGTTCTAGGTAAGTAATCCCGAGTTCACTACCTTCTATATGCTCTCGGTGCTTTGGTAGTAGTGTGCTTTGTAAGGCGTGAAATTGGTTTTCATGGGTTGACGAAGTTCATAAATCAATTAAAATGCCAAGCAATTCCAGGCCTTGAATGCACGTTGCTAAACATTTAGGAATGAAACTGTGGAGTTTCTTCATTGTTTGACTTGCTCGACTTGAAGGGTCGTTCATAGGTCTCAAATGGTCCCAAAATGACCTCATTTTGGCTAACACGTTTCAAAAATAGCGAGGATTGAGGTAGTGGAAGTGTAGGTAGGCCTGATAATTATATGAAGCGACGTGCTTGAAAGAGGTTTTGTCGGCTGTCACTTTTATCGACTTTTCCTCAAGAGGATTGCCTTGGGTTTTGTCCCAACGAGCGTTGTCTGGTCTACTTTAGGGCTGTATAGGCACGTGAGAAAATCACTTTCATTTCCCTTGTTGGTGTGGAACGAGTGTGGACCATTGTAGTTCCAAGTTCCACTTCGAGATACAACACTTTCATTGCCGAAGCATGTGTTGTCTGGTGGTGTAGAGCGAGAAAGGGGGGGGAGGCCTTGTAAAGTTAAATTACCTCCAAGTCCTCGTCTCCTCCTGCTTCCATGTACCATGACGTTGCCAAGACTCATCAAATGAGGCAAAAACTTGTTTTCTCAAAGACATCGATCTTCTTCGGCCATTTACTCGTTTGGAAGGAAACACTTTGCGTCGTCGTCCGGATTCCCGTCACCCTCACAAAATGGCTGAGGTTTCAAACCTGGGCCTTTGTTCCTGGAACATTGGGCTATGGATAGCAGGTGTGTACATTTTAAAAGAGTGAGCAATCTGTTGGGTTAATAGCGCCCTCCTCCGGATTCGATGGAGCGTTCAAGAAAATGTCTGAAATGTGATCTCATTCATGGAGAAATGAGATAGACGGCGCTCGTTGTTCCAGTGTTCCAATATCCTCAGGCCAATAAAAGGAGCAAGCCTCATTGGGCTTTTTTATCAACAATAAAGTGGGAGGGATCCTCTTCCTTCGTCCCCCTAGAGGCACTCTACGTACGTACAAATCCAGAGTCAGTTGAGCTCAGGTCAGGAAGAGCCGAAGAAGAAGAAGAAGCATTTTCCCACTTGCCAATTTCTTCTGGAACGGCTCTTCATCTTTCTCTTTTGGAACAGTCTGGATGGAGCTACCGAGAAAACAATTTAAGCGACGTTCTCGCCTGCCAAAGGTTTTCACAAAATATTGGAATTTCAACTTCTACCGAGGAGCAGAGTGCACCAAAAGTCAAAAGAGGTCAACCGAGTTACTTTTTAGCTTCTTTAATTGAAAAAGAGTGTTTTATGTAATTCCTCTTCTCCCTTCTCACTCTCATTTCCTCGACGAAACCACACGGAACTAATAACGGACAATGGCGTGTCGAACAGAGCTACGAGAGAGAGAGAGAGACAATCGCGTGATTTTGAGCAAGCTAACCTCAAATGTAATTTTATCCATGTCAATAAAGGTTGCGAAGAGGGGATTTTGAAGCTTTTTCAATAAACATCTGGACATGCGAACAAGATCAAGACTGCCAATAATCAAGCAAACACCGACTTGAAAAACATTCGAAATTTGGCCTTGTTTTTCTCAACCCGTTTTCCACGAAATGATCAGAAGCACAATGAAAATTTAGTCAACAGCTTTTGGTCATAATTAGTTCACACGGTCTTTATGCATGTTCATTAACCTCAAGAGTAGGTGAACGTTGGTTTTAATCTTTCAACCATTAAAGCACAACCTTAATCATGATTATTTTCCTTATACTGTACATTTGTTACACAAAACATGGTTCGTTTTACTTCGCTAAAAAATCATCGTTCCAGTAAGTAGAGAGTTATCCGAAATCTGTCATCGGAAAAAATACAAACAAAATACCAATCTCAGTGAAAGATTTGAAACAATAATAATAACAACAACTAACCATTACAAAGCAAACAGTCGTCTGAAAGGGATTATTTTATAGTGGCCTTAGCCTCATTCTATTTGTCGATGCGTGCGTGATGCCAAAGGTATAAAGTCAAACACGTTGTTATTGAGGCACATAGAGGCTCCGTCAAGGAATAATGATCAGATAAGACACGCTTTCTGTTTGACTGTTATTCGTAGTAGTTCTGGCACATGTCAAGAGGCCGCCAACAATCACACCCGAAACGCTTGAAAAGGTCACAGTTCTCTTATGTCGTTCCCACTCAACTAACATCACGGGCACACGACCATTGAAATGCAAATGTCAAGACGAAGGCTGAGCAGCCTTGAAAATGGGAATGGAGTCAAAGAATGAACTAGTCCCGTTCCGCTCCAGGCCCTCGTCTATTTAATTCAATGTCTTGAGCTCGAAAGACATTATACAAAGTCCCTTCCTTTCTCTACCCAGAGAAGGACCATATGAAAATGGCTACCTTTGCCGAAATGGACTTGTTCATGCCAATTACAAAGCTCTTTCAGGTTATAAAGCCCAATTTCCTTTGATATGAACTCGGTGCAAAGGAAAGGAAACGAAAAGCAAGATTCTTTTCGCTCCTGAATCTGAGACAACAACGAAATTAAAAACAACATCATGTAAGGCCATTCCCTTCAGCTTGTCCATGGCATTACTTACATTACTGACCATGGCCTTGCTTGCTTTCCTGGTGAGGTCGTTGCTGAAGGCTCTTAAAGGAAAACATTAGGCGTGGTCACTGGACAATAGATTCAGCAAAGGCCGCTTACGGCCTTTTCCCTTTAGACCACAGGCGAAAACGAAATCTTTGAAAGGCCGAAGAACAACTTCCTTCGATATCTCTTTTCTTATTCAACTGAGGCCTCCCAAAAACCGAGGCATAACACACAAAGTTTATGCTAATGTCCTGTCTTCCACGTGGTTTGTACGTAGGCTGAATTTATATTATATTCTTTCTTTCTTCCTCTGTCTTGAAGGGCGGGAGTTGAATCGTTAGTTGTTCCATTTCTGTCCCACTTTTCCCTGTGAATTCCGTGGGTCCATTTTTGCGTGCGTCGAGCGATTGTCCTGAGTGTGGCGTTTCCTGGGCGATTTATCATGATATCTGTCCCACCACCATCGTTGTAAGAACGAGAAAGAGCAGCGAGCCCTTTTTCACACTTTGTTCATTTTCGGTGGTTCAAACACGCTCTTTTGTGGGCGAGAACACACCACGAGCACTAATGGGACCAATTACTTGAGTGCTCCTGCTTACTTTGGAAGTTCAATTTCGGTGATATGGAAAACAGTCGAGGAAGACGTTTTGGGGATCTGCTTACCTATTCAATCAAAACCTCTTTCTCCTTTCTGCCTTTACCCCTTTTTTCTCAGGCATATTTTGAGAAAGATCCTTTAAAAATTGAATTTCCTCCCCCCTTTTTTTCTTTGGCTTGAAAATAAGCCAAAAAAAGAGAGTGAAAGAGAGAGGTATCAGTGCTCTAAAACATGATTAAATCCCTGAAATATCCCTTTTCAATTCCATTTCCCATAGTTTTCTGCTTAAAAAAGCCCTCGAACATTGCAAAGGGGGAAAATAGATCCCGGATTCAGAGCAGAGATCTTTCAAGAAGAGTGATCCCACGTGGATCTGTTTCAATGGTTTTCGCGGAGGCGTGGTCGACTCTCTCTTATTCTACGATCTCTACTAGCTTGTTTCAGCAGAACTCTGCTGCTATTTTCCCATTCATCTTCCTCTTCAAAAAGTACATCAGACGCTAAAGAGATGGGAGAATTTATGGACCGAATCTGAAAACCGATTCAATCTCCTGGATCGATGTTACCCTATCTATGGAAGGACCTGAAAACCATCAAACACTATTTTAACATGACTCTAAACCATGAGTGAGATGGCCACGTCATAATTCATGGCGTGTTGTGTTTTGCTCCAAAGACCTGTCAAACGAGATCAAAAAAACTCGAATCCCGTTTCCGGAAAAAAGAGCTTATTGGCTCTTTGACTTGGCGATTGTCGTTCCTTCCCTAAGGTTTTAACTTCTGATCATGCATTGGAATTGGAATTGGAAAGGAAGGAGGAAGTGGAGAAAAAGGTTCATTGAACTCGTTGGTTCGAAATTGTCGCAGTCAAGACAAGGTGCGATCGAAGAGAAGTTGGTAGCAAATGTTTCCACTCCTTTTCTTTCTTTGAGTATCTAAATTGGTTCACAAGAAGGAGGAGCAGAAAAACAAGCAAATTTCCAATGCTCAAACGCATCAAAAGCTATTATTCCCCATTATTCATTGGGTGCCAAAACCAAAGTCAAATCGAAAGAGTGCTAGTAGCTAGTTTAACCGAGAGATTGTGAAACGAGGGGCTGGCAAAGAAAGTTTCTCCTTCGCTCTCGTTCCTCTTTACCTATTCCTTATATTCTGAAGCCACCAAGAGAAACTCTTGGGTAACTCATCCTTCTTACCTCCTCCCTCATTCCAACCAAAGTAAACTTTTCGTGTTCGTCTATAACTTTTCTGGGTCTGGTTATTCCAGATATACCTACAGACTACATGCCTAGAGTAGTAGTAGGAGTGAATGTCGAAATCATGACTAGCACCTTTGTATAGTTTCTATAACCATATTTGCACACCTTTTTCCGCCTGATTCAACATTTCCAATTTGGGACCACTGAAGGTAAAGAGAGGGTGGTGTTGCGAGAAACCAATTAAGTGTCTGTTTCTTGGCTCGTTTTCACTCACCACAAGCCCGTTCTTTCCTGGTTTCATTGGAATTTCGGGGAACTTTGGGTAGAGTGTGTGGAAATTACCGAATTAATGGGGAAAAGAATAGGGAGAGGACTGTTCTCAAACTTTGAAAAGATAACCAGACGTTCCCTTTCCTGTGTAGGCAACTTCAATCCTCAATGGAATTCGAAACAGGCGTCGAATTCAATTGGATTTCTCGACACTTTGGCAAGTTTAGTCTCGTCCTTCTTCTCATATTCATTTTCAAGCAGCATTGGCATGGCGAAAATATGCTTCCAGTTTAATCAATGCTCCCTCTATTCTTCTTGTGGTGGTGGCTGTTGTGGATCATGTTTTGTCTGTCCCAAAGAACAGAGCATTGACTTCCTTCTCCTCGATGAATGAAAGGCTGTCAAGATGATGGCAACCACCACCACCATTACTACTACCTTCAGCTTCAGTAAGAACGTCGTCGTCTTGTCTCACTTTTTGTGCGTCCGGGACACCTCATGGAACAATAGGGAACACAATTCCAAGCTCAGGGAACACCCATTGTGCCATCGTATCGGAGGGAACTGAAAGATCCAGAAGATAACATGCCTGGGCAATTTGAGAGTTTCGTGTACATTGAAAATGAAGTGAAGACCCACCCTGGAACGTAATTCAATCTGCAAAAAAGCCATACTGGAACTCAAAAAAAGGGATTTAATGGAAAAAGAGGATCTGGAACATCTACATTGAAGAGGCTCAGGTCTGGTTATAACAGCACATTGACAAGAGAAGACGGTAGTTTCCCTTTTCTCCATTAACAATGCCTCCGAAGGGAAAAAGAAGGGTTGATCGACGACGGGTGGTTGCTCCACATACCTGTTCCATGTTCTATATTGGAACAACTTTACTAGAGATGCCAGAAGTCTTGCAAAAAGTAGGGCCAATGAACCATTTACTGACTTGGGGTGGGTGGAATCCAATGCTATCTGGGGTTGTTGTATGGACTTTAGCACTTCAACAGAGCAAAATACATAAATTAGTTGCACTACAGAGATCAAATGTATTCAAATAGTTTCCTGTCTCGATGCAATGGTCCATACTCGAAGCTAAAGCGAAAAAAAGAAACAATGGCCCAAAGGAGTTCATTGGGCCCTCTAGTATCTTTGTATTTTGTATTAATGCGTTTTGACAAGAACAAAAGGCAAACAGGGATCCAATGCTTTGATCTTTTGTGCGTTCGCCATGTGGTTCTGGTTGGAACAATAAAAGAAAGCTCCCGCCTGTGGTTCATTTTTTTGGAACACTTTAAAAGAAAAAAAAATAGTGAATAAGGAATAATGCAGAAATTTGAGAGAGGAAGCAAGAGAAGTAGAAGAAGTCTCCACCGAGCAAATGGAATTAGAACAAAAGAACTAAAAGACGAAGACGGGAAAAATACGACTCCCCTTCCTTTCAATGGAACAAACCGCCCAGAATAAGCACGTGGAGCTGTTCCACATCGCCAAAGTTCCAACCAGACTTTCTCGACCAATTGGAACGAATAGCTTTCCAATCGAGGTTGGTATGGTTCAAAACCACCCTCTGCAATAGAGAGTTGTTCCCGTCCAAAGTGAGTCTGTTCCATCGTACCAAATTTGGATCCTAAACGAGGATTGGTGTCAAACGTGTTTCGTTGTGGCTTTGGAACTAGGCCGAAGGTCCTGATGGTGTTGTAAGCCCAGAAATGACAGCCGCGGAATTTAAATAGGAATTTGAGCCTTGTCTTTGAAGCACATTCCACTGAATTGTACGAGTGTCCCATGATGTTGGTGGTGGTGGTCGCCGAGACCAGGAAACCCTTTTTTTATCCTTGTTCCTTCTTTGGAACTCGGGATTGATCTTTTTATTCCTTCTCTCTCTCTCACTCAAGTCAGATGTCAGTTTTGAGTGACTTTATTTCCAAATGCAATTCTAGATCCCCTTTTTCAGTCTGGAACAATCCTCTTTCAGTGAGTGTCTCTTTCCCTTGATCTTGCATCCACTGAAGATCCATTTGGCACCGAACATGTTTAATGGAAACGCAAATCTAGACGCATAACAGACTCAGATTTCCATCAGTGGTCCTTGTCAACGTGACTTAGGAGACAAAGAGATGAAATATGAGAAGATCAACAATAAGGATAAGGACTGAACCAAAATCCACTACCGGTTTTTGGAAAACCCAACTGAATATGTAGGCTGTGTAAAATGTTTGAAAAAATAGCCAGCGTTCCCAATGGCTGAATCATGGTTCGACATGCCACCAACTCGAACTATTTCCATCAATAACTGACAAAATACTTGATGTCACTGCCAAGTTTTGAGCCTTCCAGTTTCAACCCCTTGATTTGTTGGTTTCTCTTCTCTCTTTCTCCCCCTTCTCTTTCTTCTTCTCTGGCTTTCTCCATATTCAGACGTCACTTGGGAAACTTACGAGAGGCTTGGGCTCGATTACTCTGGCATGAGTTTTCGAGACTTCCTGAAACTTTAATTAGAAGCCAGTTCCTGTTCTTTCGAGCACTCACAATCCCACCCATTCACCTAGCCACATACACGAGTAGATCCACCACCCACTGTGAAAATAGTCTCTTTGATTGATGTTCTTAAGGTAGAGTTCAAACGCGCAAGGATATTGATTTGATCCCCATTCGTCGTAACTCATTCATTCAATACACGTTGAACAAAAATTGTATAATCAAGCAACACGATAAGGGTTTTGGTTTATGTATTTATGTTATTGCTCAACAAAAAATATTGGGGTGAGGGGTTGAACAAGTCGAACAAAGTTGCACTGTCAATCGAGAGTTGTTCCATTCTTGTGATGCGTTCCAACACATTCCTCGAAAAGTGCGGAGGAAAAAATGGGATAAACTTTTGGACATAAATCCATCCGAATTTCCCCAACCCCCTTTTACTTGTCAAATTACACGAGAAATGCAATAAAACGACAAATGAGGGTGAGCTATGTCTTATCTCAAAGGATCCCCATTCAATTGGGTCTTTTTCCCCCAAATCCACAAAGCAATTCAAAGTCGCTTTGATTCCAATTCCTCAAATTCCGATCTGACCCCAAATGGAATGCCTTTATTGCCTTTTTCTTGCCTTTGAAATGTGAAATGGCCAAATTTGACCTCTCATTCCGTTGAATTATGTACTCAAACTATTGGGCAAATCTTAGCAAAACATAAAATCTGGCAACCTTCTTCATTATTTTGCATGAAGTATATTGAGCAATGAGGGTGACTTGCGTGACTATGGAGAAAAGTCGCCATTCTTGGTTCGCTTCCCATTTTCATTGCCCCCCACCCTCACACTTTGTCAAAGGCTCTCACCATGGATCGTACAACATTAAACTCAACCATAGATTTGAAATGTTGCACTTTCTCAAGTATCTCCTCGAAGGTGGTTTCACCCTCATCTAGGGTTGCTCATTCTTTGCTTAGGGATGGGATGACTGCAATTGAGGAATCCCCCCAAAAAAGTAGCAGAGTGAATGCATTGTGATTGGCAAATCCCGAGTCCACGACACGGAAAAGCTTCACTAATTGCACCCAAGTACACAATCACACTCTCCATTCCTGAGAATAGAGAGTACATTGAAGCTAAGATTGGTAGGGGATTGTTTTCGAACCTTGTTGGTGTACTACATTACATCCCATACACTCTTAGTTAAGTTACTTCGCAAGTTTTAATTATACTTTTTACTGAGACTGGCTCGTCTTCATTTTCAAACCTCCAAGTAACAGTATCGAGCAACCTACTTTTTTATTTGCGGTGGAGGAATTAGTCTCAAACCACGAGTCGGTCCCTACTGAAAAACGAGAAAAGGGGATTAAGGAATCAAGATTTTGTGCCCACTCAGCATTATTCTCTGGCCTGGCATTTCATTCGTTTTATCTAGCAAAAGTCATTTGCTTCAAGCCCACAGCCTCCCTCACAACTAAAAGGCAACTTGGGACGTTCTCACGAATCTCTCCATTGAACGGACAAATTTACCCAGCGAGCTCAAGATGTACGGTACTAGTGGAGCCCAGAGGAGTCCGTATACGACTTATCAGAAAATGGCTCAAAGAGCACCCAGAGACCTCTTCATATAAGTTCCAATTTAGAGTGTGTGGGGAGGAGGGGGCCCGAATCTCATGCCATTTATACTGCATTGCAGAGCTTAAAGAGCATCGTTAGATCATAGATAATGATCCTTGGGACTGATATGACTGGCTGAAGAATGTCTGCTCAAGAGCACTATTATGACTGGAATGTCAGCTGTTAGCCACGCATGATCATTTCTACAACACATGATTAGTATTCAGGGATATCAATGGAATATGTAGATCACTTGAACCCTCGTGCATTCATTCCAAACACATCAACATCCTCTTAATAATGCCCAGTAAAAGACTTCCTTCAACGATCGATGAATGGGGCTGAAGAAATTGTAAATAGTCCTGGAACGACAGTAACTTCGTCTCCAGAGTGCCACTTCTTACTTCTCACTGGTCCTTTACGTGTAAATAGTTGCTGGCTTAGTACTTTGGGAGGAGATAACGAGTCTCTAACGGCGATCAAAATGTGATTTCCAAGCAAATTGGAGCGTCTCGGAACATGACTCTCAGAGAGGCACGAAATTGAACACGAGACAAAGGAAGCAGCAACGTGACAAGAATGACTCCCATCATTAAGATCGTCTTGTTTGGGAGTCTTTCCGATCGCCTTTGATTATTACAGTATTCAAGATCATCATGATCGACGCATATGTCCTTGTCTTGTCATGACAAACGAGCTCGAACGATTCCCTTGTGCTTTTTTGGGTCGACGAGGTTCTACGAGTATTTACAAGGGCGGCTAGAAAAAAATGCTCAAAGAATTTTTGTGCTCACTGTCATGCTCAGTACAGAGATATAACACTGAAAATTGGAGGTAGCCTCGTCGATTATCAATGTTTGGTATTCATTGACAACAAAATTCAAATAACCTTTCTCATTAAAAAGTTCCATTCCGACGTGATTTCGATCCCATTCGTTTTTATTTCAACTTGATAAACGGTCCATTGGCACCGCCGCTTTTTGTGGCATAAGAACTGTTCTAGTTTTTGAACATATTTTTTCATCTCCATGTCTTTGTTGTCCCTTTTTGTGTTCAGCCTTTTTTAAATATATGGCAATCGTATTTTTTCCTTTACTTTCAGCTAGTTTCATTACGAAATTGTGATTCAGCAAGTTGTTTTGTCTGAGTCACGTTTGGTCCAAATTCTCGACTCTATGTGGCTATTATTGACTATGGTTCCCAACCCTTTGGTGGATATTTACTTTTGGTTGTTTAGTATGATTTGTCTGTCTAGCCTCGTCTTGAGGTGGAACATTAGACATGTCGCTGCTGATGTTGTTGTTGTTGGTGGGTTTGTGGCTCTAAATCATGAGCCACTGGCTACTCCTCCTCCTCCAACGGAGCAACATCTGCAAAAGTGCTAAAATATCTCATCCAGGCCATTAAGACGAGCTTCTTGTTACCCCGGCAAGGATCATCATTCCAAGTGAGTCAGTCCAGGGAAGAACAGCCACTGAGAAACACAATCATAAAAAAGTGTTCCTCATTTCCCTTATTTTTCTTCAGACTCTTGGTTGGAATGTGTGTTCCAATGTGGTCGAGGGGTAGGGAACAAAAACGAGAACTTCCAAGATGGTTGCGTAAATGGGACATGTGATCATTGTTAATTCTCTTTGAAAACGAACGAACGTGCCTGTGAGCCTATCGTCAGGTTCGTCTTCTTTTTTATTGAACCATTGTGGATTTGGTAGCCATCAAAAAGAAAGAAGAATTATGAGCACCTAACCAGGAAATTGAAAGAGAATTCATATCTCTGGCCCTCTTTTGGTCCCTCTAAAACTCCTCTCGTGCTCGCTCTTTCTCCTCTGACATGTACAGACACTTCGAGGCCACGGAAAATGGATCTCAAAATTCATATCTTCGTTGTGGCAGTGGTGGTGGTGCGCCATGGAACAAAAGAAACAGAACAAATAGTCCACAAGGGAACCATCCACTTTAAAGAGCAACATCGCCTTCAAGTGAGCTGGGCATGTCACTGTTAGTACCCTACCTGTTCATGGAAAACTCAAACCATGGCATTGGTTGGCTAAAATAGGACAGATGTTCCTTCAAAGACCTTTCCAAGGTTAGAGTCATCCCAGTGAACCACACATATTCATTCCACCCCTTTGAAGATCGAGATGGAACCCGGCAGTCCAGCAGTGTTCCCATTTTCCACCAAGCTCGTCTGCATTACAAAGATGATGATTATTATTGTTCTTCAGAGACAACGACAAACATGAGGAGGCGTTCAATTCAATTCCATTTTCTCCCCAAGGAAAATAACATCCCACGCCCGTTCCACTTTGGCGTGCCACTGTAAATAAAATATTAACTCGGTCCCTGCCTTTTCACCTCTTGACTCTAAGGGCGTTCTTGAATTGAATTAATCAATATATGCATGGTGTATGTGATGTCCCATTCCAAGCGAAATGTAAACCTTGCCTTCTCGTTAAGATTGGAGCAAAGTTGCCAATGGGTATTTTTATGGTGACTCTTTAGAGGTTGGTTGTCGAATGATGGTGGTGCTCCCTACCTTGGCGAAAACAGAGAGTTTCCTCGAGTGTAGGTAGGATGACAATTCCAGTTTTGTTGTTGCTAGTTTTTTCCGTAGAAAATGAGAAAACTTTCGAATTTATAGCCTTCAAGAGAAATTTCGCAATATCAGCTCGTCCCTTGGAAAAACGAGCGAGTGCTTTTTTGCCGTTTTACCTTCAGGTTCCTGGACCAAAATTGCCTGAGAAAGGAAAAATGTTTCAGCGTATCCCACGTTTAATTTTAAGGATCGTGAAAATGGTTCTTTTTGAAGGAGGAGGAGCATCAAAATGGCCTTCGTGTATCTCTTGGAAGTTTCTTGTTCCAAGGAAAAAAAACAGAAGATACGCCAACTGAAGCTATATTTCTAAGAGGATACAAGAAAGTGTTCCATAATTCAAAGCCTTGGACCCTCATCGATTTTGATTGATGCACGCTCCAAGGAGTGATTTTGCTTTTGATTGAATCGCATGAAGTGGGACAAAGTTTGATGATATTACAAGATAATCTGTGAGTTTCTTCGCAAAGTTCAAGGTTATTTGGGAAGAATGAGAATGATTTGAATGGAAGTGGTTGCGACAGGTGCTGTACTTTGAATGTGAGATCTCTCCTTGGCATGTGGCCCCTAACAAATTAAGTTAAGAGCATTTTTCTTCCTCCAACTTGACGGCTAGACATTTTTCGCGTGACTAATTCCGAGCACACTCACTCTACTAGTCGTTGTACAAAGCAGTTTGTAGTATGTATACACATACCATGCACACACATTTGGGACTCTTCCATTCGAAAATGGAACCAGAGAGGAACGTTTCCATTTGCCCTTTGTTCCCGTTGGCTTGCGCTCTCTTGGGACAACCACCAAAGCCTGTCAGGATGGTTGAACAATCAAAATACGACCCGAAATATGCAACTCGCTGCTATTCCAATCTACGAACACAGTTATTTTTGCATGAAAAATCACGCAATGGGAATGCATATACGTTATTTATCGGCGGCATATTCTCATTCGCAAGGATTCCCAGAACGAATCGACTTGAAACGAGGATGCCAAGAAGGACCATTTTAGTAAAAGATTCTGACCCGAAGGCCCGGATGAAGGTTCCATTGTGTAGTGTTTCATTAAAGGGTTCTGGGGTTCTCATTATTACTGTCACGTTCGTTCTTTCGGTCGTTCTTTCATGGCGTGAGCGAGTTTCTGAAGGAAGGACCGAGAGTGGAAATCGAGCAAATAGAGTGACGAATGAAGTGAGACATCAAAGCACAGAACCACTCAAAGGCTGTCTGGGCTCCCAAAAACTGCCGTCTCCTCCCCTGCTTCTACTAAGATTGATCTGCAAACAAGGCCAGAAAATCACAGGATGAAAACCCAAGCCTACCTTTGGCCTTGGCTGCCTTCAACATTCAACACAAATCTAATCTGCCATGACCTCTTAAGATGAAAGGTCAGTCGCAAGGAGATCCTACTCAAGTGGAACGGTTAGTTTTATTATTTTAAGCCACGAACGAGAGTAGTTGGACCCTCGAGGAACCAAAGGATAGCGCCACAGTGAGAGAGAGAGAGGAAGGGAGGAAGTTGTTCGTGCTAATGTCTCTTTCTGGTTTTGGCCCATGGTGCCTGCCGTCCACACGAACTGATGATGGCTTACCTTCCCTGAGGCTCTTCTTGACCCCCTTAGGTCATAACGATGGTCACCACATCCCCACAGCCTTCTGGCAGAGCCAAGTTATCCAAGTTCTGCGTGTTCCAAGGACATTTCCCGACGTCTTTAATTCGTTTAGAAACTTGGCAAGATATGAGGAAGGTGCTGAAGATACCACGTGGTGAATTGTAGAGGGTGAGTCGTGAAAGCTTTTGGTGAAAAAGTGCTCGGATTTCCATGATTGGTTGGGAATTTCAGGGGATTGAAATGGAAATCCAGTGATTATTGCACTTCCAAGACACCGGACGGCTTTATTCCAGAGCAAAAAAAACCCGCAGAACTCTCCCATGTGGTAATTTTCATAATGGAAATGCATTTCCAACACTCGTGCAGAATTAATTCTCCTCAGAATTTTTTTAAACGGTCCATCTGTCACTTGTTCCATTTGAAGAGAAACATTAGTCTACCAATCAACATGCGTCGCCTTGATTTGAGTTATTGACCCAAGGAACGTGAACAGGGTGGCTAACCTAAAATTAGACCCTACTTCGTCGGTTGTGATATAATGAGAGCCCTCTCTCTTTTTTTTTTACTTCCGTCAGCCTGAAAGTTAAGAGCGCTAAAGAGAAAGGGAAAAAAGGGAGACGGAAGTGTCCGTGGTTCCAAGTGAGTTCCCACTAAATAGTCAGATAATACCGAGACACACAAACAGGGTGGAACCATCCAGTCTCATCGTGCTTAGACTAAAGACCAACTTTGTCTAGACTGGAGTGAAGCCATAAAGATATATTTGCCGGCGACTGGGATTCCGCATTTGGAGGGCGAGTTGGGGAAACTCCGCAAAGACTTAATTTCCAATTTATATGTGGAAGAAATTATTATTGTATGAGGGCAAAATCGGTTACTTGTCAATAAGATGTCTGGTTGGGAGGAGCATTTTTTCATTAGATCTGTTCCAAATAAGTTCGATTGGATGTTCCAAACCTTCACCTAACTCTTGCTGTTTTTAGCGACATTTATTCACGTCAGCGGCCACTTTTTCTCTTGGCAGGGTTCCTCATCGGTGTTTTTACTCCTGGTTCTATTCTACCATGCACTCACTCACAAACATATATATTATGGCTCAAGATGAATTGATCAAATTGTCATTGAGAGTTCTTTGAAGATTTATGAATCTGCAATGCGTACTCTCTATTTCCATTCCTCGAAGCAAAAGAGGCATATGAACCATGGGAAATTTGCAAATGTGATCCATGTCTCCCCTCTTTTGTATATTCCAGATGTACCTCAACCGCCTGGTCGACCCATGGTCACGGGGTTCGATTCCCGTTCGGTGTCACTCACGTGGGCGAAACCGCGAAAGAACCCAGATTCGCCGGTTTTGGGCTACATCGTCACTACAGGGTAAGTTGTCCAATGGGTGATTCATCAATTTAAACGAAAAAGTCTCATTTGTCTCGTTGGGAACAATTTGAGTGGGCCATCTAGGAAAGGGAAAAAAAGAACTTTAGTGGAATACCTTCGGATGTCTCCAAGATCTATTATCTTGAAAGGAGAAACTTTTCTCGGCAAATGGTCTGACACTACTTTTCCTTGCTCTGCTGGCTAAAAGGAGATAAATTCCCAGAAATGTCTTTCAAAAGGAGCTCTGCTGGAAAACGAGAGGAATGAGAGATATGAGCACCATCTTGGCTAAAGGAAGAGCAAAAGAGATGAAAAATGAACTTATTGACAAGTCTCTTTCGAAGAATGGAAGATGAGGAGCAGCTCACCGAGAATATATATCTTCTCTTCCTTCTTCCTCTTTTTCCTTCCTTCTACGTACTCGCGGTCTCGAAGGCTAAAGGGTTAGGAGCCAGGCCTTTTAAAGGCCATTGAAGGCCTCTTAAAGAAAAGAACATAACTCATCATGGAAGACACCAAGCAGAAATTGCCTCACCTGAGATATCTATAGATTGGTCTCAACCTTAAAAAAGTAAAAAAAAGAGTGTTCTTCACGAAGCCGAATGTTGAGGTTAGGATCGCGAACGAGGCCCAAGTTTTTTTTTTCCTTTCTCTCACTCTTTCCGCCATATCTGTTCCACTTTTCACATTAATCATCATTGGACCCTGCTGAATGTCAGAGTTGGTGAAACGTCAACCTTGTTTCCAAACCACCCAACTTTGGTTGAAATCTGCCCAATAAAGTGTTCTAAACTTGGGATGTCTGTCTCATTTCAGATGGCGATCCGTGAAAGCGGATGATGAAAGTGGATTCCAATACTTGGAACAGGAGCTTCACACCAACTCCACGGAGACCAGATACACCGTGACTAACCTCCAACCATACACTGTCTACAGTTTTCGGGTGTCCGCTATGAACATCGTAGGCCGGTCTAAGCCCGGGAAAAACTCTTATCCAACCGTGACCTTGATGGAGAGTAAGTATTTTAAAGCAATCGCCCTTGGCACGTTTTTCCTCCACCCTCCAAAGGAGATGTGTGTATTCATTCCATTGGTCGTGGACATTGGCCATTGCATTTGACAAGCCCCTTGAGACCAGACTCTCCATTTGAATATGAGTAGGCAGAGGAGCGTTGCTCATAATACCGTGAATACTACAACCCTCGGTATACTCTGACTGTCTTGATGATTCCAAAGGCTTGAAGGCCAAGATTACCTCCCTTCCTTTGCCAACCCTTTGTCACATCCAACCTTGAATGAACCCGAACCGTGTGTCTCAAGGTTCTTTTCCGTGAAGAGAAGACCCCAGTTTGGATTCCTGATTTTGAGTCAACCTGTTCCACTTTCAGAGCCATCTGGCAAGCCTCGAGTTACCGCTGCCCATAATACGTCGAGTACGTCATTGTATCTGAGTTGGCAAGCCCCTGAGACACGGACCATTCATGGACAATTCCTGGGATTCAAGTTATCTTACCGCCCTCGGGATGAGCCCGAATCCAAGGCCGTCGAAGTTCCCATTGAAAACCCTTCTGCCACGGTAAGAAAGAACGATAAGATTCACTGAGCGGTTTTTTTCAGATTTAGTAAGGTATGGCTAATGTTGTAGCTTTCTTTGTTTGATTTTCTTTCATAGTTGATAGATAGATCCTTAGAAGGGGCTGATATGCTGGGAAGCAGGGTACTAATGAAAACTAAAGGTCATCGAGAAAGGGTGAAAATGTTTCGGGGTCAATGGACGCACACGAGGGCGAAGGGTTATCAAGAAGTGTGTTGGTCCACTTCTTATTTGGATCCCAAAAGGTCATGCTATCAATAATGAATGGCTTCAAACTCGATTGTCCAAGCTATCCTTCCGAGTTCGACATTGCATAGTTATTCATCCGTTTTTTTGACAAGTCTAGATTGGCTTTCGCAGGTAATCCATCAATTGGTTCTCACAGTGAGTGAATCCGGCAAGTTTCCATTAGAATTGATAGAGTTTCCCATTTTCCAGCTATGGCAAGTTTGCCAATACTTCAAGGCTGCCAAACCAGCAAGGCCACAAGGCTGCCGCTCAAATCGGGCCTCCTTGCATGTGTGTACGTGTGTGTTCCAGCTTCATGTTCGAGGAAACTTTCCTTACTTTGGATTATAATACACTTGACATGCCTGAAAGGAGGTAGATTGCCCACCCAATACGCCCAAAGTGCCTCTAGGTGTGAAATTGATTCTTAAGACCTTTTCACGAACAGCCAAACACTCTTTGGCAAAAGCCGGAGAAGACTGAAAAGGAGACAATTTGGAAAAGATGTCTTTCTTCGTGAAGATTCCATCAACAGTGTGGCTGGTTTGAGATTAGCTTTCATGCTAGATTTGTTGGGTTTGAAGGCAAAGGGGCCCTTAATCCAATTTGTTTAGAAGCCAGCTACTGCTCGTTTGACTGTAGGCACTGAGAAAGTTCACGGAAAGGTGCTCTAATTCTGAGCCAACAATCTAGCTCATCCGTGAAAGTTCAAGACATAATGATATTCCTCAGCCAGACACGAGGCAGATTTGACTGTGAAATCCCTCACAATCCCCAGGGTGTCAATATGCTCCAATGTCAAGGTGGCCAAGTTAAGATGTGGACTATCTGGAAACAAAACGAGACCAACTCCATAACTTTCAGGGAAGATAGGCGATCTTTAGTTAATCTCGGAGATGGCGAATTGGCATTCTATTCCACAAGTCTGTTTGGCGCCGAGTTCATTTGGGAAATGTATAATTTGCATTGCCAGCCTCGGCCAAACACCCTAGAGACTGGTGACTAGGACGATTCGCCTCTTCTTTTAGCTGGAATTGGACGAAGAGAGCTCGTTTTTCAGCCGAATTTATTGTCTCGTCTGGATGATATTCATGGCTTGAGCCCTTGGTCGCAATATCTGCCATGCCTTCCTAGTTCCAGGGTCACTTGGCATGGTGCCATTTTGGTATTTCGAAAGAACTATTGGCCTGAAGCCCACTTTAACCGGAAAAAGAGAAGTTTTAATGGTCAACAACAAATCCGGGGCCTTTTGGCTGGGCCCTTTTAGACCCTTTTGGAGAGTCCATTTCACATTTGTCCCAGTTAATGTTTCTTAGAGAGTTGGCCAATTGAAATAATACTTACCAAGCAAACAATTCAATTGAAACCAAAATTAGAGCGCTACAGAGGCATGGAAAATGGAGATCCTGTCTGTGACCTAAATTCCAGACATGAATCGGATTATTTTCTTTTGAAACCGAATCTGATGGTTGAGTTCTCGGAATGTTGTTCATAAACGTTCATGAGAACTCTAGCACTTGTTCATATTATGGTTTAGCTAGAAAAAACACGAGTTAGATTGGAAATGAATGTGGTGCGGGTGTTTTTGCATGACTCATAACTTCATATCCTCCTTTTCGACTCTCCTTCCTTCAAAAAATGTGCAGACGAAAGTCACTCGTTTGCACACATGCGAACAACTAAAAAAAGAAGAAAAAAACTTGGACGCCCAAATCAAAACAAGTCGGAAATAGTTTTCCACGATGCATAACTGTTTGCACAAAAAGCGCATTGGCCAAGCAACGACTCTGTCTCAACCAAAATCTGTTCAAGGTTCAAAACACGCACTGTATATTGTTAAAACTCACATATGACGTCATTTTCAACTAAGGTTTGGCATGGGTTAAATGAGTTTGCAAAAGCTAGAAGACAACTTATCTTTGAAGTTCGACTCCCACGTTTGCCATTTCAAAGTATTTGCCAGTACATTACCATTATTCGAATGCGTGTGCAAATGGGTGCAGTAATTGTGCAAATAACCCCCCTTTATCGGAGCATGGTAGAAAAGTGGCACTCCTACATATTTTCTCAACCAAAGTCCGTTTGGAGAACTAACCTCGCTCGAGGATAGAAAAGTTAAGTTTGCCAGCAAAGTTAGCTCAGCTCGCTTCACCTTTTTAGGCTGAAGATAATCTAACCAACACACCAACTAACTCAACCCACGTGGTCGGAAACACGTTGGTCAAGAAAGTTCTTCCCTGATCCGAAATCCTTTCCAATGTGCAGCTTCTCACATTGCTCGCACGATTGAATAGCTCGTAATTGACGGGAAATGCAATATCCGACACTTTATGAACCCTCTAATCGATTGTGAGAGTGAAAACGAAAGGCCCATTGGGCGTGCCCACGACATGTTGATGATCCTTGGGAGGAGGTTACATTGAAGATACATTCTTGTCCTATTAGAGCCAATCATATATTATGCCCTTGACTTTCGCCTTCACATTCTATGAGCTGGACTATCTTGATGGCCTTTTGGCTCCAGGCCCATCTATGATTAGGAGAGATTTGTAGGCTCTCCTCTGGTTCATGTTCCTCTGGATTTGGCCTTGGAGAGTCAGTGAACCATAAAGTCCAGACATTTGATCCAAGTTCTCGCGATCTCGTTGGGTAAGCAAAGAACTCTAGGCGAGAGATTGGATGGCAATTGGGAACACAAGTTTGTAATTCCATCATGTCTGGTCAGTCCTGATGTGATGGATCGTCATATTCATCATGGGGACCGTGTCTGGACCTCAAACTGAGGACGGCCATTTGGTCTCCATATATTGGAACAAGAAGTGCTTTAGCCTCCGTCACACTTCATAAACAAGCAAACAACTCTTGGTCAGACGGTGTCAAATGGTTGAAAGGCCTTTGTTTTTGGTCTAGAAGCGGAGAGACAAACTTGAGAGGTCGTGAGGTCATTCCTGGAATGAAGATGCATCATGTTGGGCCCATTGAGACTGGAGATTACTCTCCCAAAACCGAGTCCCAAAAGCCTTTCAAGAGACCTAGTGAATAAATCATTTCGTACCCAAAGTCAGAGTAGGCCGCTCGTCCTTCGGCAATGGTTTCGAGAAATCGCAGAGACATTTCATTGCCCTGACATGAATTGGGGGCGAACTTTGCTTTGGGGATACGCCGGAATTGGAGGGAAGATTTAGTGGATCACTCCTTTTTACTTTGGGTTTGCAAAAGAGCCCAAACTAGAGCTACATACTAGATACAAGCCTCCCTTCATCGTGCTTCTCTTCTTTACCTTCTTTGGCAGAGTTTGTCGTTGGTAGTTTTTATTCGGACGACTTTGGGCGTGGATTAGGAGCTTCAATGATATTTTTCCTAGCTTAGACAGATTGATAGTCTTCAATATTCTAAATCTACACTAACCATTCAAGGTCATAAGTAGAAGCATTGATTTGTCCAAGGTTGTTCCCGTCCATGTGTGGTGGTATCCGGAATCTGTTAGAAGAAGAAAAATGTGAGCCTACTCAGGGTCACGACAGGCTGTGGACGCCCAGAGAGGCCTTTAAGGGCCCCTCGTTCCTCTAAAGGCCATCAAGGGAGCCTTTACATTTATGGGCTTGTTGTTCTTGGGCTGCCCTTACCCACCCCACTGGGCCCGTCCTCCCATTCCAACTGATGATTTTCACAGATTCACTCTTGAGCAGAGTAGTACTGTACCCTACATCCCATAAAAGCACTTTTCTTCTCTTTCAGGAATACACAATTGACGGACTGGAGACCTACACCCAATACCTGGTCTCGCTGAAAGTGTTCAACCCGGAGGGCAATGGTCCTGAAACCATTGTGGTGGTCATGACCGATGAAGGCGGTAAGTGCTACCTACTACACACCTACCTAGACTTTCACCATGACCATTATGAAAAGTATTATTATTATTGTTGTTGTTGTTGTTACTATTGTTCTCGTGGAAAGAGCGCGCAATGCCGAGCTTGAAGTCCAATCAGAGGCTGACGGGATGTGCAATGTCTGCTTTTGTCCATCGCGAAAAAAACAAGGGTCTTGAATAGACCTTTAGCATTGTACGTACATTTTGGGCAGCAGTTTGTCCTTATGTGCATTCACAACTTTTCACGAGTGCATTTTCAGCTTGGACCCTCGAGCAAAAGTTGGTGAGGAAACAACTAACTGACTTGCCATACATTGATGGCGTTATGATCTGAGTCGGTGAACTTTGAGAATTCATTAGTAATTTTAGTTTAACCCAGTTACATTTAGACGGGAAACATGAAGGGGACTGAGTTATACAACCGCTAACCAAAAGAAGTCGGTTCCAACGAAACTTGTGCTCCAATTTCATGATTTCATAATCAGTTTGTGTTCCCTCGTATTTCAATTTGGAACAACTGAACATGTGTAAAAAAGCCATCGAATTTGTGCTCGTCTCTGGGTCGAATTATAAACCCGATTCCGCAAAAGATGCCCTAAAAAAGGGTGGCTGGGGAAAAAGTCCCACATGCAATGAACAACAAGATGATGAAGATGGGATTCTTGTTCCTCTTCCTGGTGGGCTCTTTGTGCAATGCCGTGGGCCTTCAAGTACTTCGCGTACGACTAACATCGCGAATATGAAGACACGCATGTGGGAATGGACTCTCTCAGTCTTTCTTTTTGCCTTGAAAGGAAGGATGGAAGATGGCAGGACGTGTGGGAATGAGAGAGAGAGAGAAAGAGACAAGAATGGCCTAGATTTCTCGGGACTGTCTTCATTTCTGCACCTTTTCGCTGCCAGCGCGAATGCACTTCATCTCGAGCGGAAATAGTTTCCACTTTAAGCCTGGCCTCGATCCTCGTTGAAGGGAGGGAGTGAATCGATGATCCTTTTCGAATGTCCTGGTCATCGGCATCGTCCATGATTTCATCAGTTGGCTCACACGGGGTGGTCCACTATTTGCTTCCAAGAACAAAGCGCCAACGAATCCTCGGTAAAGCGTTTCTCGGTCGTTGGTTATTGAGGAGTGGAATGCATTTAAGTTGGAAAATGTTCTCCCAAAGTTGGAAACAAGGGCCTTCACGCTCTCTTGGTCAAAGGTGGAGTGAAGAAGGCCACCATGATGACGAAGACACTCACAACGAGGAGGAGGACGCAAACAACAAGAATAAGAAGAAGAAAGAGAAAGAAAAGGACAAGCAAGGCCACCGCCACCACCATCCTCCTCCCTTTGGTTCCAGCTGAGAAAAGATCTCGAGAAACTTTCACTTAAAAGGATGAAATGGCCCCTGAACTTCCAGCTCGCACCACTCTCGGTCGGCAGTCTGGCTTTTCAAATTACATCTCGTTTTCGTCCTTTTTGGGAACATTAGTTGGAAATTACTTCCAACCCAACCCTGGAAGGAATGCTTTGAGACAAGAGTGCCAAGTAAAACCAAGTAAATAACCTATATATACGTACTACTTCTATGTTCTTTATTGGCCAAAGGCCTGAGGCTGGATTTGGTCAAAGTTTCCTGAAAAGATCGGCCTTCACCCGCACCACCTTGGGAAAAGCGAACTTGCCGACGGATGGATGGACGTATTTATTTACTGATGTTTCTCTTGGGCTTCTGCCTCTCTTGTGTCAAATCTTGGCACTCATCGTCAGACTTCTTTGAAAGAGATTCATTAAAATGTTCAACGTAGAGTTCTTTAAGGCCTTTATGTGATGGTTTGTTTCGAAGGTTGAATATAAGTAGAGTTGAAATAAAACAGTAGGCAAAAAAGTAACGGCTATTCCGGTTTCCACCAGAGGGTAATCAAGTTAAGGAGTCCTCCTTTAAATAGGTCCGTTCTGCTGAGTAAGAAAGAGCAAGAGAAAGAGAGAGAGAGCCTCCAGCTCAATCCTGAATGGTGAAGGAAAGTCCATGTTTCTTTCAATGAGCAAAAAGAGAGGCTTTTTGCAAGTGTTTGAGCTCCAAATGTGACCGAGGATGAGGCTGAGGAAGATGATCAGCCACCCTAACGCAGTGGCCTCAAAAGAGAGAATGGGCAGCTGACTCAGCAAACACTCACTCACGAATCTCCCCAAGTTTTTCTCACTTTCTGGCCTTGTTCATCACGATGTTTGAACCAAGATTGCCAGTCTATCAACCACCACGAGAAAGCGAGCCCAAATTCTTAATCCAAGGAAGTGCGTAAACGTAAAGCAAATGAACACAGATAAAGTGGCGCTAAATTCGCTTTGAATAAAGGGCCTGCCATTGCCAACGGACGTGTTTGTTTATCCGTCTCTTGGGAACAAAGACTCGGCACCTTTTGATTCCCGTTCATTCAATCCCAGAAGGCTGCAATTAAATGCTCACGGAGATCGGAACCTTCGATTGTGGGACCACTCTGGTCCTAAACAAAGTAAGCGCCCCCCTTGACTGACTGAGCTAGTGTAAACACAGAAATTATGGAATAATGGACCCCAGAAAGGTGTTTACCCCTCAATTTGTTCACATTTACTTGTCACGCACCCAAGATAAGAAAAATAAACCCTCGGATAAGATTCCGATCAAACTTTGCGAGGCTCTTCTAATCTCTTAATGTCAAGCGTGAAGGAAGCGTGTTCCAATGGAGGCACATAAATACTGTATATATAAATTGTTTTCTCGTAGATTTGTCCTTGAGTCTTGATGTCATGAGGAAGGACGAATAGTCCTGACAATTACAACATCTCGATCACGCATTTGGCATCTTCGAGATCCAATGGAGGTCCATTGTTGTGGCTTCGTTGCGACATGCGGCCTAAAAGTTTCATTCGAGCTTTGTTGGGTCATGTTATGGTTCTTGATCAACGCTTCCCAGCATATGGCTCTTTTGGGCGGAGATGCTGTAGCAAGCTTAAGTGGAGACAAGATTGCCTCTAAAACCGTGGCTGAATTCCTCTTTCTTGGAGTCGTCGTCGTTGTCGTAACAAATAGCGTCATTTCTCTCGTTGGAAGCGAATGCTTTTAGTCCTTCCTTCTTCTTTCCCTGGTCTTCCGTTCGGTCTACTTTGGCTCTCGGTACAATGTAAAAGTCATTGGGATCCCATGGTTTATTTGAGGGAGACAGAGTGCTTCGTTGCCTTCCATCCTTCCTCCCTTCTTTCTTTCCTTCTACTCGTATTTGTAGAACTGGATATACCGAACATCGTAAGAGAGGCACTTGGAACCACCCAAATAAATGGGTGACGCACACATGCTACTCCACGTGCTCTTAAAAAGGTCGCTTTAACAACAAATGTCTTGTCATTGAGGTTGTTTCCACTTTCCATTGCCTCGTGATTTCCTTTGAAGCCAGTCGTTCACATAAATTTACTCACTCAAAGCAAAGCAAAACTGGCTCACGAACGCAATCGACCTGGGATTCTTTCTGAATCACGTCCGTATTTGCTAAGAATTACCATCGCATAGACCGTAACTTTGAAGCGTAAAAATACGAAAAACTAACAAATTTTCTAGACCAACAGCATTATTAAGGACTTTGGTATACTAGTGAAACGTTGTTATCAAGGTGCTTGTGACAATCAATCGAGGAACGTGAAAGTAGTTCAAGGGCCCTTCTTTCTGCTTGTCTGTCTCCAAATCCGCTTGATTGGCAGAATCGAGTAGACGAATGCCAATTAGTATTCCAAAGAGCCGGATGCAATGAAACTCTCTTAATCATTCCCATTGACTTCTGGGCTCGTTTTCCAGAGGGGTTGATTACCCTCAAAACTGGCTGGCCGCCCCTCAACATTCTCCTTGCCTCTTTACTTGGGTAGATAGACACCGCCCTAAAAGCGAGCTAAAGAAGAATCTTGGGTCAGGATCGTGAATGTCCCCTGTTCTCAATCTTTGTGTCAAATCAGCGGAAAAGTTTCCAGACGCAATTTCTTTGATTGGATGACCCAAGAAGAGATCACTGAAACAAACTAAATACTCGTTCCAGGAGCACGTAGTTCCAATTTCCACCGAACCAAGATTGGGCTTAACTAACGAACCATTTTTCGTACCGTAGTCAACTCGGTGAGCCCTCTGTTTTGATCCATTTGTCGACATTCGTCCCAGGTTTGGAGCTTTTATTATAGTGCTCTCTTCTTCAAGTGGGATGTCAATGCAAGGAGGGAAAAAGAATTTCCATCCACTCGTCGTTGTCGTCCTCGTTCTCGTCGAGCTGACGATGGCATGCGAATACGAAATCAGATTTCTCTGGCCCTTTTTCGACTGACTCTGAGGATGGATGGATAGATGGATGGAGAGGCTCTGTGTGTACTGCGAGTGTCACTTGAATTGATTTCGGCTTTGGTTTGCCCATTCAGTGAGGGAGGCCCTTGGAGCTGTCGGTCACCCTGTCACATTCAATGAACAATTCATCGCCAAATTCCTGCAGAAAAAACTGTACTTTGTCATTTCTTATGCGGATGCAACAGATATGAAATCCAATATGGGATGAACGGAATGATTTTGGAATGGAACATTTTGCTTTGATGTAAGGAAAATGAGGATAATAACATCTCGTTTAGAATGGATGTTCTAAAGCTCTAGGGCCTTCTTTATCATATTTTTTCCGATAATATCAGCCCTTATTTGAATACGAACCAAGATAATTGAAGAGGCCTCATAGTTCATGCCTATTTTCCATTTGACAGTTTGTATTTCAAGCATGGGAATTAAACATTTCATACCCAATTTATCAAAGCCAAAAGGAAATGAACCCCTTTTTAACCACAGAGACACTTGTTGCTTTTGTTTCGAGTACGTGTACAAGGACTCGTTTTTGCCTAAGACAGACGTTCATTTCTTTATTCATCTCGCTCAAAATGCTCCCCAAAGATGGCGGCCCTCTTCCAATAAGTGAATCCAATAAGGGAAAGAGATCTTGCTTCACGAGAACTTGCAAAGCAATGAGAGTGATCACCCGAAAAATAATTAGGAGTCGGTTCTTGCAATTGGAAATCATTTGACATCCGTCCTCATTCTCGTGAGTTGCGAGCTGCTTTCGCTCGTTTCGCTCAGAGAAAGAAAGAAAGAGCCGCCCTCGTCTCATCCTTCAATTATCTAACTCGTTTTTGCGGAAATGGAACTCAAGACCGGCCCGAGTGATGTTGGGCTGTTCCCACTTTTTTGGGAGGAACAATGATGATCCATCTTCTTAACAGTCATCATAGGAAAGAACCAACCCTTGGCACTGTGAGAAATTTGTATGTTGGAACCATCACCATCCGTATCAATTTGTTCCGATATCTTTGGCAAGTTTTAGGCGAGCCTTCAATACATGCTCAAAGAAATGGATCGGTCTCAATTCGTACACTCTCTCTCATCTATCCACATAAAACCCTCTTCGTCATTTCCTCCTTGATATTCGTTCATGGAAAGAGACTCATTGAAGAGGTTTGTCTTCCACTTATTAGCCCTTTGATGGATGCGTAAGAGCTAGATAAACACCACATAAGTCCTCCTCTCGGCACATTGTAGTAGTACTTCATGACTATGCACACTCTCGATACGAACCTCATTTAAATGGATCCTTGTGAAAACACTCGATCCACACAGACCCTTGGAATTGATACACGAACCATGTACATCATCGTGTGGGTTTTCCAATATGATTTTACAAACTTCATATCGGCCAAATCGGAATGTAATCCCGCGTCTCTCCTGAATTGATTGAATCTGGTTTGGTTGTCGAAGTCAGCCAGCATAGCAGTCAGTCCCCGATGTTCTTTTAACCATTAATTTTAATCAAATGCATTCTTCCCTGTTCTTTATTGCAGCTCCGAGTTCTCCGCGGAATGTGCGCTTGCTCAGTGTGACGGATTCGAGTTTTCAAGTGTCTTGGTGGGAACCCGCCCGAGCCAACGGCATCCTCCAAGGATATCGCATCTACTATTTGCATAATAATGTCACTTCTGTGCAGACGGTGAAGGATAACAAGTCGGCCATGATCGAGACTCTGGCCAGATTGGGTGAGTGCTTCCTTGAAACGGATCAAAGAAAATGCTACAAAGAAACAGGGTAGGGAAGACGAGAAGAGAAAAATCTGAGCCCGTCATTATGCGCGCCTCAAGTGAATAATTTACCCATATTCAACCGCTTGGACTCCAGGGAGGCTAATCATCATGTCTACATAGTTTCTCCACATGAAAGCAAAAAAAAAAAAATGTGTTCTCCCCTCAAAAGTCCATTTCTTCAAAATTGACACCCCAGGAGCACTTTTTTTCTTTCCCTAGCGTTTCCTCTGTTCTGAGGGGTATGTGTTTCATGGTTGTAACCCTCTGGTTTCACCCACGGTATTTGTCCGTTGGTGCGAGCTCCTTGGTTAAAGGCCCTCCCGTGGAGAGGTTTGATTTTTGTTAACAATCGCTTTCATGTTCAACAATTCTTGGCGCTACAGTGACATTTCTGGGCCCTAATTGAGACATTCAATTCACACATATACTTTTAGGGAAGTTTTTATGGGGATATCATAGGTTTGAACGGTCATTGATCGATTCAGCGCAGACAATTTCCTTTTTGGATTGGAATATACATCAAGGAGCCCTTCTAGCAATCCCTCAATCCATCTTCACCGATCTTGAAATGATAGATAAGTCTAAAAGAGATAAGATGATGCAGAGGAGATTTGCCTTCTAACACTCGGACGTACCGCGCCCTTAAAATGCCTGGCCGAAGTAATTTGCCAAGCCCAAGTACGCCTCATATTGACCCGGTCCCATGGGAAACGTGCAGATAGAGAGCCTCCCTCATCTTCTGTCTCTCTCAATCCCCTACCCAATCATCCTCATTTTGTTTTAAGCCCATAAAACTACCGGTGGGCAATCTTGCCCTTCAAGGGTTCTAGCCCTTCTTCGGACCAATAATGATTAGCTCATGGCTCAACGAATGGCCAAGTAAAATGGGAACTTTTTCAGTCTTAAAATTGAGTATCGAAGGTGCTTCGTCCAACCGGCTCTCATGAATTATATGGGCGCACCAGGTATATTCATTCCCATTTCCAATTGGCTATTGTTCCACGGGCTTCCATCGGAGGCCGTCTCCTCAATTTTTCCAAAGATAATCCACTATAAAATTAAATTGGATCAAGCCCCCCTCGCCAAAGTGGCAAGTCCACCGGAGGGACCAACAAGGAAATGGAATGGCCCAAGAGCCAAGGAAGTGAGGGTGGAGGCTATTGGCTAAGATGGTTGCAGTAAGGGACAAGTAGAGACATCGCACACAGGGAATGAACGAGTAGAGAGAGCAGGGTGCTCAGTGAACGGAGGCTTTGTTTTAAGCCCTGTGTTCTCATGCCACCACCACCCAACATAGACTGAGCTTGGATTCTGGTAAATTGGAGGAAATGGAGGAGGAGGACCATGGCCAATGTGGCGGTTAACTGCAAATGAGGATCAAAATTATAATGGAGCAATGTTGGTTTTATTGGTTGGGACTGATAGCCAAACGGGGAACGGGTTGGCTTTTTCTGAGATTGTGTAATGGACATTGGTCCAAGTTGCAAATTGCAGGGGTCGTTGAGGCCGGATAACTAGATCTGTCATGTTCAGGCAGGTAGATAAATAAGTAAATAAGTGCATGTCCATCTTTCCCCTCCCCAGTTCCAATCAGTTTAGTCTGCAATGGTTGTGTCGTCGGTCCCTTTCTCTTTGCGTTTCTCATCAAGGGATGTTCCGGGGATCCGTATATTCCAAACAAATCTCAACCCCTTCGGTTGAACGACCATTCCTTGATGTTCTATCGGGTAAAAGGCTAAAGGTGGTTTGTTTCATGCTTTACCAACCAAAATCTGGTTACAATCAGAAAAGGGAAAAAGAGAAGGGGAGGAGAAGAACCCTTGATTGGATTCGGGTATCGGTTCCTCCGAAATGGACCACTGAAGGTCTTTTTGTATCCAATTGCTTCTAGTTAGAATATAATAATCTCCGAGAACATATGGACGTTGATGACCTAGTTTTTCATGTACTCACATCATCCTTCCTAAACTTTTTTGTCTTCTTGAGGATATTTTTCCACGATTCTCCCTCCCCTTTACTTTTTGTCTCCAACCCTCCCACTTATGTGAAGCATAAGGACACTAAAAAAAGTTTCTTCATAATAAGTTTTGAAGGATTGCTCTTTAAAGTCCGTTCACGGCGTACCGTTTTCTCAAATGAGGTCAGAAACACAGGCAGATTTGTAGCCAGAGATTTGTTCTCATTAAGAAATGATATGGACGGCCATTGTGACAAGTCTACTATTCTCCACGGAATGTGAGCTAAGCTCCCTTAGTCCCCCATTTAATATAGTCGTACAACGGCCATTCTTTGGGGAAAGGAATAGCAGCAGAACCCTCGCAGTCTTCGTTCGTCCACATCGTGACAGATTCCAGACTGTTTACTGTACTTCCTGCTTTACATGCTCCCGCTCTTGCGCCTTTCTTTGGCGGCCTTTATTTTGTATTCACATCCGATATTTACAACCAATATTTAATTTGGCGTCAGTAGGGAGAAGGAAAGCAATGAAGAAGGCGATGATGGTGATGGTGATGATGATGATGATGATGTTGTTGTTGGGCATGGACGAAAGGGCGTCGTCGACTCTCTGAGGGATTCCAAAAACCATTGTTCCGTCTCTGTTTTGCTCTCTATGTAGCTTGTTGTGCCAAGCAATAAGAACGACTTAGGGGAGCTCCGATGGGAATTTTACACCCCAGAGGCACTGACCCATTTTTACTCAATGAAAGACAAAACTCTTCGAACAGGGTTGCCAAGACATACTTTTCGATTGAATCAATATTCCGTCAAGGAATGTTCATCATATTTGAAGGGATAATTATTCCTATTCCAGAACCGTATACCGAGTACAAATTGTGGATCCGAGCGTACACCACCAAGAATGAGGGCAAACCCTCGGAACCCATTTACATTCGAACGGATGTGAAGGCTCCAGGTGAGCCATTGATCGTCAATCTCACCTGTCAAAATGGGAACACCATGTTCCTCAAATGGCTTCGACCTAAAATCTTCTATCGCACTGTGGACGTCTACCACGTGATGTATCGTCCAGAAGACCAAGACACGTGGGAACGCCAAGTGGTTGAGACCGTCAACAACACCGTCAACCATATGGTAGGGGGCGGATATATTGTTATGTTTAGCTATCGTTTGGTCGAGTTGTGACTTGAGAGATCTCAATTTGGACCCAAAAAGGGGTCCATTCATCATGTTGCATGCTTCGCGAATATTATGGCAAGGACGCTTTATTTTTGTAATTGCCCTCCGGTTTTGATATCTAATTGCAAATGGAGATTCCTTGGGCCAATTTGAGGATCCAATGCTCGCAACTTGATCATCATTACTCATAGGTTACATTAACAAGTAAATTAGTCTCCTATGTCCAACTTCAATAGCTTGGTATCAATGTCAACATGACATCCTAAAGGGTGTTTGTATCAGGTTCATGTGAATTATTCTAATTTTTATTAGTCCTTTCAGACTCGTTGTAAAAACAGATAACATACGTACAAATGGGTGTGCCCTTACAAAGTTCATCCATAGAGATCGTGAAATGGCGTTGACATTTGTTGACATGCAATGCTTTAATCATAGGTCCTAGAGGTTTGCAAAGACTCACTTTATTCACTCACCTACGTATCTTCGTTTGAATAAGAGTGGTCCTCATTAGCCATTCAGTGTAATGACAAAGTGTCATTAACTTTCTCAGGCCACTTCAAAAGGGAAATGAGTGTTGTTGGCGAAATTTTAAAAAAGAGAGAATCTCAAGACTGTATTCTAAATTTGGTACTAAACAAAGCAGAGTGCCACTTCTTCTACATCTTAGGAATTTCGATTGCGTAGGACTTAATAAAGACCACATTTTTGAACAGGGTAAAAACTGAATCATTCATGGTAAACTTTTGGAGACAGTTCGATGCAAGAAAAGTTTCAGAAGGATTAAAAAGCAATAGAACAAAATAAATTTTGTAACTTTATGTTTTATCAAGGAACACATTCTAAAGTAAGAAGAAAGTAGGATTGTTTGTGTCAAAACAGCTAATAAGCTTGAATGATCTCGAACGTGAGTTTGAAACCTCGAAAACAACAACTCAGATTGAGATGTGTTCCCCTGAATGAAAGTGAAGTGTCGAAAGTGAATTAAGGAGCGGTTCCAAAGGGAACCGAAAGTGTAGTAGAGAGTGCAGGTGGACGAACGGACCACTTTACGAGACTCTGAACACGTACAAACTGTACAAACCAAGCCGTTCTCGCTTGCGTGTCAAGAAGTCAGCTCTAATTTGGGAGAACAATCTGACAGTTTTCACCATAATTGCACGTGAGAGACTCAGGCAGATCCACTTTGGCCAGGGAACGAATGTCCACCCCTAAATAAAGAAATATCTAATCCTACCTTGCAATCGAGTCCCCTGATCAAATGAGTTCTTGACATTTGAATTCAACACTAGCATTTTTGGACGTTAAATGTAAAGCTGCCATTCAAACAGTATACGATTAAACGGGGCAATGACCTGTTTGATGATGATGATGATGATCCCCAAAATGAGACGATCTGTGTTTGGTTGTGTTTCACACCTTTTTTTGGGTGTGTGTTCCGTTAGGTTTTTTTTGCTGCTGTTTTCCACTCAATTACATCTGGCTGAAACAAGCGACCTTAATTCGGAGAACACGCCATGATCCCATCAATGTGTTTCGAAACTTAGTAACACATAGCCTTGTTCCAATATCAAGATCAGTTCTCGAGCAGAATCATGAATTTTCGACGTCGTCGAGACATTGGTTCCCGAATGGTTTGCATGGTTCCACGTCGCGTGCCTGTCTGGTTTGTTCAAATTGGAAGAACCGCAAATCATCTGATACGCATCTACTCTGAAAGCTTTTTTTCCGCCAGATTGGAACCTCAAACAGCTGAATATGGCCCTTTGTCATGGAAGCATAGAACAGACTCCCTAAGATGTGTCATCATGCAAGAATATTTCATCAAATATCAGTTTACAATCCATTACTAAATTTATGTTTCGAGTAAATCTAAGAGGTGTTTCCTGTTCTCTTGACAAGTTTTCTTGTGGGAAGTGGTTTTTTCCTTTTGTACTACAATTGCCCAAATGAAATAAGATTGTTAGTCTTCTTTTTTGCTCTATTATCTAAGTTTTTTATTCTATGCCATAACCAGAACCTAGATTCGTATCTGTCAATAGCGTCTCCCCTTTGTGGTCTGTTTGGTATGTCCTGAATGGTTGAAATGGATGGTGGATGGAAATGTGGCAAATTAGGCTTTGTGTCTGTACTAAGGAAGAGTTGAAGAGTGAACTCCCTTGTTTGACTATGTCATCATCATGTATGATGATGATGATGGTGATGATGAAGATCAAAGCGGGGTTGCCCCACCAATGAATGGTCTTTCCTCCAGCTTAAACCGAAAACCTGGGTCCATTATCCAATTTAGTTCGTCACCATGACTCATCAAACAAGGGTGAAAAGTCACGAAGGATCTTCTACCTTCTCGTACCTTCAATGGGGACGAGCAAACAAGTTCATGGCACTGATTTCAGACTTTGACAAAATGCAAACAGATTAGAACGAAGGGAATCTGGATCCAAGCAATGCTTTTTCCTTAAAGAGCTGTTTTATGGAGCTTAAAGTGGCTCGATTTGGATGGAACTTGAATTTGATGACATCCATAAAACCTGGCGAATCTTGAATAATCGTCTTGAAATGTAACTTCGTTTCCCCTTTATTAAAGTTCGTCTTTCTGGTTTTGATTCCACTTGTAAATTGCGTATTACAGTTGCAAAACAATAATTGAGTTTTTAGTTTAACTATTGCAATTCTCTTTACTCTTTACAAATCGTACGTTGTACCAGTACTTTAATTCTGAAAAAAAATGGGAAGACTCGTCAAAGAAACGAGCAAATTGCTGTATTTTAGTAGTTCTTCTTCAGGGATTAAATTCCGATTTGTCAAATAAATAGGCGTTGTGAGCTAGTTCTAAATGCATGCCTTTGGTCGTCTCTTTACAGATGTATTTGAACAACCTCACCACAAATAAAGTCTATGACCTCAAAATCCAAGCTGGCACCCATTCTCAAGTTGGAGATCGGATCATGCATTTCGGGGATTTCTCGGAAACGAGGCGATTGCTTTTACAACCAGGTTGTGAGGCCATGAGAACATTCAGTCCCCGAAGTACCGAAAAGGATTCCATTATTCTGATCAACTTGGAGGAGCACTTTGGAACGATCGCTGGCATCGTTTGTGGCTCTCTTGGATTGCTTTTGGCAGTCTTTGTCTTCCTCATTCTAAGGTGAGAGGTTTCAAACGAGATGTAACGCTAAAGACGAAATTCTTGCCATATTTGATGATCCCCAAAGATAGAATTCCCCACACTGAAGGATCCAATTATGAAAATTCAATTCCACTTTTTATTGCTCTCTTCTCTTGTGGGTCCCACTTCAATTATGCAACGCCAGCGAATGTTCCAATATACCATATCCTCGGGGGAACATCCGTTGCCTGTTCCACTCTTGAGTCCAAAGACCAAGCTCTAGCCCTCTCTTTATCTGGCGGTCCCTGTCTGTCAATTGTCCCAAGATCTCATGTTTCACCCCTCTTTTTACACGTTTGTTCCACTTTGCGTGGTGAAATAGACAAAAAAGTGCTCGCCAAGCCAGAAATCATTGACATCATCCAACTGCTCGTTCTATTTCAGACGCTACTCTCAGGACAATTCGTACTATTACCCCCAAGAGAAGTATTATGGCCATGGTCCGACACCCGAACTTCCCGGATGGGATTCCAACGAAGAAGGAGCCATTCCCGTGCATCTCTTCCAAAAGCATGTTTCCGAACTTCACATGGACCAGGTATGAACTTCCGTGTTCCCTTCATCTGTTTGTACTGTGAGATTTGACCAAGTGAAAGATCTAACTTGACTATCAATTGAGGATTGAAAGACTCTTGGAGCGAGCAGAAAAGTGCAGTCAAGCGTGGCCTTAGCTAGTAGGGAAACCTCCCAAAGTCTAGCATTGCCAAAGATGTTCAAGGCCGTTTCTTGTCTCTCCTGTCTGATGGTTGGGTGGTTGCTGATGCTTCACTTCCAATTGTTCCACCGTTTCATTATTCATGTGTGGCGTATGCAAACGACGTTCAATCAGCGTTTGAGGCGTCGAGATGAAGGTCACCCTTGAAGCATTCGAAAAAAACATAAGGGTCTTGAAGACACGGAACTTGGAATTACACTATGACTTGGAGGCTGAGCGCGGTCCAAAACGAACCCAGATCTTTACAGAACCTTTTGGAGCAACAGCGACAGGCTCCTTGGTCCTTTATTGCTATTTGCTTTGTTGTAAAGGTTATTATTCGATATTCAGGACTGGTCCTTGTTGGTCCAAGCTCTTGGGAACCCCATTTGAGCACTTTTTCTATTCCTTCGAGAAGCCCACTTGTTCACGCTTAAATGGCCTTTTTGTCCGATCACAAAAGGCCATGGGGTTCATTTTCAGACCAAGTAGTCATGCGTTCCATGATTAAAGACATTGATTACGATCCATTGGGATAAAGTGCATCAGAGAGGGATTGAGCAACTCGACGATCCATTCTTCAGTACATTATTTTTACGACCTTCGATGGGGTTTTGTTATCATTCAGAGAACGTGGAAGGTCAGAGACGCAAGCACTCCATATGACCCGCTCATACGGCAACCCTGCTTAATAAGTTGGTACTTGAGCAAATACCATGATCCCAGGCGTATGTAGAAGGGTTAAGTGAACCATTCCAGCTCTTCATCATCAAGTGAGCTTAAAAGCGAGGGAGCAAGCGTCGACGACGACCTTCATTCATCTCCATTGAAGGTAGTCGAGGTCGCTTGTGGCCTTCGCAGCACGTCTGATGACACAGAAAGTAACGAATGAAAAAAACGACCAGGATTGAGAAGACTTGCGTTATTAAAACCACTTGCTCTTCTCTCATATTTGAGAGAGAGTACTAGAGAAAAAGATGTAATATGGGAACCAACGTGGGGTCATGTGGAACAGATGCTCCGCCTTCTTTGCTGTAACGTGACTTCACATTGCTTTCCTTGATCTTCGCTCTCCCAGTTTTCCAATAACAAGATCTTCTGATCACGATTCTTCATGATTAGGGATCAAAATATATTTCTTCCAAATGGGGCCTTTTGGCTCCGAGCTGATTCAATTAGGTCGGAGTTTGCGAAAAAAACAGGATTTCTTTTCAACACGCTTCTATCAATCCCATTGAATGTGAAGTTTGGATATCTCGTTCCATTTCAGGGAGTCGGGTTCAGCAAAGAGTACGAGGAAATCCGGGCCGACAGTTGCTTAGATGAATATGCGGCCCAAGACTCGCAACATCCAGAAAACGTGGACAGAAACCGATACCCAAATATTGTGCCCTGTAAGTAATTCGTTGATCGTTTTCTCGCTAACTAGCAATCTCACCTTGGCAGAGATCCCCTCTCTGTAAAGTGTTTGAAGGGCGCTTGTTCTGGTGGCACATCAAGGCAAAATGGTACAACACGTGCTTTGGAGGTGGATCATGCATATTTCATTAACGTTAAGTGGATTGTTCTCCCCCTTGCTGGTACTGTTTTTCCTTAATGATTTTCACTGAGGGTCGCACTCCACATACCCATTCCCAAATGGCTAGAAACACTGCAAAAAATCTTGTCCACGTGACAATTTATTTGAAATGGAACACAAAACTTTGTCATATGGTCTAATTACCAAGTTGCCAAAATGTGTGAATGCAAGAAGAAATGGCATTTGGCTTGTGAGAAAGACCTTGCTTTCATAACAAAGATTCCGGGTATTTTGAGCAATGATCGGAATGTTCAGATTTTCATTAGTCTACCATCATTCGTGGAGCTTGTGGAATATATTTGCAATTTAGCTCCATGCCTTACTACATCCCTGCCCAACTGACCCCTCTTTAAGGTTTCTATGATGTACGCTCCTGACGGAAAAAAAGCAGCCATTCCATGAAAGAAGATGCTGGGAATTATGATTTTACTTTGAGATTTTTGGACGATCTCTCGTTCCAGATGACCACACACGAGTTCGCTTGCGTTCCAAGGGACCGAGCAAACAGGACAAGGATGAATATTTGAATGCCAATTTTGTGGACGGATTTAGACGGCCCAGGGCCTATATTGCCACGCAAGGGCCCACACCAGGGACTTTCAATGGTTTTTGGCGGATGGTTTGGGAGCAGAACACAATTGTGATCGCCATGATCACGCATCTCTTCGAGAATGGCAAGGTACGTACTTAAATGTGAGGAAGGGGAAAACGGTGGGAATTCTTGTCAGGTCCCATTTTGTAATCAGAGACCCATAGTCCTTTGAGGGTGTCCAGTTTCAAATAGAACTTTGGGCTAAATTTTGATCCCTTTACCGCCACTTGGACCATCAACCACCACCCCTCATTCTTTTGAGCAGTTGAAGGGATCGAGTTCCCAATGAGCAGAAGGATCCACGGGCTCAAAGTAATTGTCTCGTCTCTCTTTTCTTGCCTCAGCCGAAATGCGACCTGTATTGGCCGGATGCTGGATCTGAAACCTACGGAGACTTTGTAGTCACCCTGATCCGGGAGGATATCTTGGCCTCATACACTTTAAGGGCCTTCACTATCCGCCGACTAAAGGCCAACGGAGGCAAGAGCTCCAAAGAACCGCAAGAGAAGACCATCTACCAATATCACTTCACGGCTTGGCCTGATCATGGGGTGCCACTTCACGCCTTGCCTCTGGTCACCTTTGTCAGAAACTCCTCGCATGCCAATCCAGTTGAAGGTGGACCCATCGTGGTTCATTGCAGGTAAGTTGTGATACCTCATTCTTTAAATGCACTATTCACACTCCCTTAAAACTAGTTTTCAAACCCAATTTTCGTCAACGGAAATTCAATCACTTCTAAAAAAGCCTCCTATGAGTCTCATTAATGTGGATATCACTCCACCCACCATGCTTAAACGCTTGAACACAATGTGAGCATGTTTGATATGAGGGGTAAAGTGTAAATATTAGGCCTCGATGATCAAATGGCTCATATCTTTTGTCTACCCAAAGGCACACTACAGGCATACTCCCGATTTCGAAATCAAGCTTACTTTTTTTAGCCTGTTAGTGGTTCAACATATACGATTATGTAGAACTAACATTCATATAGCGCCAAATTAGAAGTCTGAAGAAATCGTTAATAAGTTGTTTGATGAAATGAATCTCTAGGAAGCCAGAGTGGCCGCGCGTACTAATGCGCTCTTTTAAGAGCCGAGTGTAAGTGCATCCCCAGACGGCGTAGGTTCGAATCTTGTTGGGGGTCGGATTGAAGCTGTCGAGAGAAATCCTCCAATTAACAAGGAATCACATTCCTTGTATAGGTAGTAAAAAATCCGCAAAAAATAGATTATTTCATCAAAACAATCATAAAAAAAACAATAACAATACATATATTTAACATCCTGTTTCTAGTGCGGGAGTAGGCCGCACGGGCTGCTATATCGTAATTGACGCCATGATGCGTCAGATTGAGGCCCGTGGCGATGTCAACATTTTCTCGTTCCTCAAGCATATTCGAGCTCAGCGGAACCATTTGGTTCAGACTGAGGATCAGTACTCGTTCATTCATGATGCTCTGGCCGAAGCCATCGAGTCTGGAGAGACACATATCAATCGAGGGTGCATGCCTCGATATATCCACAGTCTCCAATGTATCGACGTCACTGATGACAAGAATCATCCTTCCAAGATCCTGGAGAAACAGTACAAGGTAAGGCCAGCCAAATGGGATTGAGTAGAAACGATTTCTGAATAGAAATGCCCTGGAAATGGAATGCTACTCCTGTGTATTCAAGACCCGTACAAGTCATTGTCCTAAATCGGACTCGATTTGCCACAAACAAGCAGAAAATGCTGGAAATTGCATTCCAACCACGACACTGACTTACTCGCATTCAGATTTGTGTTTCAAAGGGAATTCCAGGCAGATCTGTGGGGGGGGCCAGAAACAAGCACCGGAATCACATCTTCAGGGGTTGTTGGAATGATGCATAATCAGATTTTATGGCAACAAATAAATGCAAAAATGCAGATAATCGTGAGCTGGAAAAGCTCCTCTTCGTGAGATCTGCATGACAATTGTATACCGAGTTTGCTGTACGCCATCAAAACAAATTGGGCCATTTCACACAAGCCTGTTCCAGGTGATCCACTTGCCCACCGTTTTCCATAGATATCTCGCTTATTGCCGTGCCAAATGTGAAATGTCATGGATCGTTTCGATTCAGAGGGAGCTAGCTCTCCAACCATTTCTAAAAAAGGGGAAAAGAGCGTTCCAAATTCCTCAGTGATCCCCATGAAACGTGGCCTAAATTGCACGTTTATTCAGTCTTTGAGTTTCACCTTGGACCAAGTATGTTTTCAAGCCAGTGGTCTTCCTAATCCTTGGGATCTCATGAATGGTTCTCTGGACTTGGAGAACAAGACAAAGACCTCTCTCTCAACCCCTTCTTGCATTGAAACAATCCCCAGTTTGACCCCAAAACGACCGTCAACGAGCCGTCAAATAAGTCCTCCTCCCATCGTTATCGTTCCATTGAAATTGGAACACACCTTTTTCAAACAAAAAGGAGGTGCTCATGATTATTGGGAAAAAGAGTCACCTTCTTCCCGTTTCAAACTCTAACCTCGCTCTTTTCGCTTACTAACTACACTTTTTTATATCATATTCCTGATTGCTCCACGTTCCAGCGATCCAAGAAGATGAAGATCCAACCTAGAAGAGAGACAAATAGCTGGCATATCGTTTACTGAGCTTATCATCAAGGGGGGGATTTCAGGGTAGAGAAAGGGGGGTGAGTTTTAGGCTACCCTCACTTTGGCCGTTTGATAAGATCAGAACCTTTCCCGTTATTGTGCAAGTACTTCCCCTCTTTTAACCGTACAGTTATGGAGTGCAGCCCATTACTGTGAAGAATAAAAGACTTCCTATTTCAAGTCAAACTTGGGTAGCTTTGGAAAGGTATGAATGAGCCTCATCGACGGGATCGTGAATTGTGCGATTGTTCCAAGTGATTGACCCATTTCAATTTGAGCTGAATCTGAACAATCATTTCCAAAGAGAAGGGTCCCACCGACCAGGAACAATGCCAGGATTGCAGGTTTTGTTCGTCTTGCCCCATTGAAGTTTGATTTTTTGAACAAAGAACGCCCGAAGGGAGATTTGGGTCAGATCTCTTGGAAATGTGTAATTCCATCCAAAAGAAAGAGAAAGAGAAAGAGAGAATTGTAGTGGGCGCCTCATGGAATGAATTATGGTCGGATCATATATCTTGGAATGGAACAAAAACTGCATTTCGCAACTTGTGGCCAAGAATCCGATTTTTTTTATCTTTGAAGCAAAAAGTTCTTGGAATCTTGGATTATCACCCTGGAAACCATGATAAATCCTTGGATTGAATGCGGACTCACAACTGGTTCAATTGGGGCGATTAATAGGGCAATTCCTCGGGGAAAATCCGCCCACAAACCAATAACGTTCCCATCCCTGTCAATATTGTTGGCCCCTGCTCATCCAACCATCCAACCATCCCAATGATGGACGTGTCAACTCAAGCCGTTGTCTACTCGTTTTTTTCGGACATTGAAGAAACCGCGTTTTGGTGGAAGGGGCAATTGGAAATAAATGTGTTGGTGGTTTAGGAGAGCAATTTCGGAAATTGTTATTGGTTCTCAGCTCGTTATGTATGTAAGCACACTCAACCCAACACGGGATATGATGTTCACAAGATTGCTTTCACAAACCTTTACAAATGAGACCATAAACTGCAAGAACGTGGAAGACTCTAGCCCTGGAAAATGTTTTTTGATCTCATCCTAGAACCAACACCATGACTATTTTCACTTTTCAGTCATTCAAAAATCGATCTTGGTTGATGCCTTCCTGAAATTGAAATTTTCCATTCGATAAAGGGGCTGGATTGGTATCATAAAGGAATGAACTAACTCCAAAGCCTAGTGTCATCCCATTCTTTCCGCCATTGGTGGGGTCCATAAACATGGTCCAGAGGCTTGAGGCCATAAGTGTCCCTAGTCAAGGAGCTAATACTAATACCCTGAACGGAGTTTGCTTTGCTCTGAACAGTATTATGCTAGCTCATCCTCACTTCTCTCTTTCTCTGAGGCTCTCCCATGCACACAACAATGGCCAGATAACATGATATGCGAGCTTCAAGTGGGGACAGGAAATAATATGGCAAATGGGGCTAAAAAGGAAGTGGATCTGGTCTCTGTTTTCCAACGCGTCGACAGATCCGCCACGACAAATATTTGTCGCTCGAATAAAAAAACGTGTTTGCTCCAACGAGATCACCTAACCCGGCATTAATAGACTTACACACTCCAGCTTTGTTTTCTTTGTCCTCAGATCTTATCCACCTACCATCCACCCAAATCCCAGTACTCTTCAGCACTGAAGATCTTCAACCAGCACAAGAATCGAAGTCCGGATCTTTTGGCCACGGATTCCTCACGTGTGTACTTGAATCCTACTTCCGAAACCGACGGATCGGACTACATCAACGCCTCCTGGCTTTTGGGTGAGTAGCAGAAGCTTTGAGTTTTGTCAAGTTATATGATTTGGGTGGTGAGCACTTGACTTTCGAGAGATCAAAGCTGGGTTTGAAGAGGGTAGTGGAACTTGGGAAGGAGAACATGGTATCTGTCAAGGGAGGGGTGGGTAAGCTGGAAAGCAATTTCTTTCGTTACACTTGGCTCTGTTTAAGCTGATAAGCAACGGATTCTGTTCTGCGTTGTCTTAGCAGAATCCCAATACTAAGCTCCCTTGGTCGTTCTTTACTTGTGGAACACTGAAGAAAATTTCAAAAAGTGAAATGTCTTTTGATTCAGGTCAAATTAAGACCAGCCGAATGCGTTCCAGTTCAATTGGCACGACCATAAAATGTCATAGAAGTTGATCTACACTCGGCTTTTTTGGCAGTGTTCCATCTGGATATGATCCCTTTTCCATGTTCCAGCCAAGCCGTTTTCCCTTTTCGTTTAGATGATACAAATCAGATCTCTTCCTCACTTTCTGTACAGTACAACATGAGACTTGATGAAACTTCGTAATAGTACTCTTTGTAGTGGAACGGTTGTAATTCCTGGGAATTGAATGTTTCCCACCAAGAAATTTGCTGGTTCTACTCTTTCGTTTGAGTGTACGAGTAGTTTGAAAACTTCGTTCGCCAAAACGACATGGCAAATCGAGTTTGCTTGTAATCGAGACGGAAGAAAACGGCTAAAATATTCCATGTTTTCTGATTGTCAGAAAAAAGGCACAAGGCCCTCTTGCCATTTTTTGCTTGGCGATTTAAACGACAGTTGCTTCCGGTGGAACAATTTTCCAAATAGAAAAGTCTTCCTACGAAAGATGTTTAAAGGGGTGGTCGAGAAAATCTAGAAGGTTTTCTAAGTCAAGCGCAATAAAAATCTTCTGGGAGTGAGAGAGCTCTTGTTCCACTTTCCAAGGATGATAACAAATAAGAGGGTACGCAAGCAGGTTCTGTATCCTTGTTCCAAATGTTTCAAGGGTTCAAGAAGGTGGATAAAGGGGGAGAGGGGGCAATTTATTGTAACGAGGTGTATATCAATCTCCAAAGGGTGGGCGAATCAATAAATCGCGGAGGCGACTAAGTTTCATCAATTGGTGGCTGTTCCTTGTTCCAGGTTTTTTTGATCGAAGAGAATTCATCATCGCGCAACATCCCCTGGAACACACGATGGCTTGTTTTTGGCAAATGGTTTGGGAGCAAGAGGTTCACGTTCTGACTCTACTAACTTCCATCGATGGCCAAGAATGTCTGCCATTTTGGCCCAATGGGCCAGGAATGGGCGTTTTCTTCAACGTTGGATATCAGAAGATGAAGGTCTCACTCTTAGATGAGTTGGATACGCCCATGTGGAAAGCAATTCGGATCTCATTGGAAGTAAGTGGAGTGATTATATCAAAACAAAAAAGGGGGTTATTGTCCAAATATACCCATAGGTCTTGGGGAGTAGATTTATTTAAATTGTCGTCATGTCTTGCATTATTAATGGCCTTTTGGTCTGACTCGTCCAGATCTACCTCGTTCTCTCGCTCTCCATGGGGCCATTCAATCCTTGTCAAGAGGCAAAAAAGTCATTTCTTTATTGATTGTTCCCGAAAGAAAAATGGCTTCGTATACTGAAGTTTTTCTTACGGGGTGACCACAGAATTTGGGCTTTTGTACCCGAATAGAGTACAAAATCAGAAAGTAGGTTGTTCCAGAACCTTGCGGGTGTTTGCAAATTTACCTTCTTGAGGCAATGAAGAAGTTGGAAAGTTAGTTTGAATAAATCCAAACATACCGTGTACACCACCCAAATCTTTGACTTTCCATTCCAAATCCTGCGATCGGTTTCAATTATTCCGTGGGGAGTCTGGAACAAAAACGAGAACAGTGTCCCCTTTCCTAATCAGACTTGAAAGCCTTAGCTAGCACTCAAAATCTCACATTGAATTGCTCGAGGCAATGGCAAGATGGTCTCTGGTTTCTCCCAGCTGTTCCGCCGCATTCGCTTAACTTTGGTTAAACCCTTTTTTTTCTTTCCCCCTTCATTCGCCTTCAGTGGTCCAATGTGTTTCCTATTTTTGTCCTCGTCCCCTCCAAAGTCTGTTCCTCTTCTCGTTTCCACCAACAATAGACTTTTTACCAATTATGTGGCAACTCTGTGGAGTCCTATTATACCGCAGAGCGCACACTCACTTCTCAGCTAATGCATGCATACGCATCATGGACCAATGAAGGTCGCTAACGAAAAGTGCTGCTTGTTGTCGTCCCACCAGATTGACAAAATGAACGCCAAAGTCCATTCATTCATTCACTGACAAAAAGGCTCCATCGTGGTAACTTGACAGGATTCAATTCTTCCACTTTGGCTGCAAGTTATGACCAAAATGTTTGCGAAAGTAAAGCAACTTTTTGTTAGTGTGCCTCTCACAACCATGGGTTGTTTGGGGTTTGGGTACATATTACGAAGAGTGAATGGTTCTTTGCCAATATACGGGACTGCTTGTCGTGACTCCACCCATATTTGTATTGGTGACCTTCCCACCAAACTAATCCATCAACATTTTTACTGAATCTATGGGCTGGATTCGATGAACTTTGGGTCCCGTCCTGTTCCTAAAAACAAGAAAACGCATTTCCCTCATTACAAGTCAGCTCGAGAGACGCCTGATTGGCACCATTATATCTCATTGCCTTTGTGGTCTTCTCCCCTCTTTCAGCACTATCCAACTTCTCCGAACAATTCAGCCCCGCCCACCTCCCGTCAAGTATGGATCTTCCACGCCCCCAGTTGGCCACAGCAATGCTCTCCCCTCTCCACCGTGTTTGACCTGATCAAAGCCATTGATGAGGAGCATCAAAGCTTAGGAGGACCGATCCTCACCATTGACCGGTAAGATTATCTCGATTCTCACTCTTCTCAAAAGTTAACTAGCTTGGATCGAAGCTTCTCACTGTAGTAAAAGGCACGGTTCTCGAACTCTTTGCTTTGAGATGGGATTAAAGGGAGTCATGCGAAAGGTTAGCAGTGGCAATGTGGACCCAAATTTCAGCGGTCTGATTGACACTTTCCCAGAGTTGGATAAATCTCGGCACAGCCAACTCAATCTCACTACTGTTGGTGAAGTTGGAAGTCAGTTCCAATCTGTTCTCGCGGTTCCCTGTTCCACAAATCTGTTCCAAGCACATGCTTGACCTGAATCCCATTGAATGTGGAATTGTGGGACTTGTTAATCCAATAAACCTGTCCCACTTCAATAGCCGCTCTCACAATGGTCCATCGACCTGGCCCTTTTTTCAATATCAGAGCAAAAAAGGCGAAACCATTCAATATGCTAAAAAGAGAAGCCAATGTCAAAATCATGTGTACTTTTTCCAGATATGGTGGCACTCAAGCAGCCACATTTGCTTGTCTGATGTCACTTTGGCACCAACTTCATTTTGAGGGTGGTTGTGATGTGTTCCAAATGGCCAAATTGTACCATTACGCCCGACCAGGCACGTGGAAGACTCAAGAGGACTATCTGTTCATGTATTGCGCCTTGGAAGCCTTCGTTACAAACAACGGCACAACTATACCATCGCCCGTAGATATTGAACAATGGCGGTCCAACCCGCCTTACCAGTTAAATGGGTGTGTCCGAGTCTCTCGCGTGTACACGGACGGTTCGGCAGTTGGACAACGTGTCTCTAAAGTCTATAGTGAGCAAATGAGTGATTCCATGTGCGGTCGGATCCCTCCGGATGGTCAAGAATCGGCTTCACTCCTACGACATGCAGAACTCAACGGATTGGGCGTGTTATGTGTGTCTTCCTCGGCCACCAACAGTACCTCTGGATGTTCATCTTCCTGAAGAGAGGGCGCCACCGTCAATGGCGGGAATTTGACGATAAAGAATGGCGGCAACAATGAAAACAACAACGGAACTCTGAGAAGATTTGCCCCGATCTGTACGGAAACCGACCTTTGATGCCCGAGTCTTCCCATTGACGGTGGATCGCCATTGTTAAGGATGAAAAATCAAGACTCAATGGACCTTTTGATCCATGCTCCTTGTGCCCTGAAGAATGATATGATATGGAGTGTAAGGATGTGTTTTGCTTGAGTGAAGTAGGGTGGTGGAACCATTTGAGTCGTCTAACAAGGCCCCTAGGGACCACTCAGGTTCGCCTCAAGTGTTGTACAGTTGATATTCCAATTTTTGCTAAGGATGCTTGTGCTTTGATATTTGTGTGGAGCCATACGGAAAGTGGCTCTGGAAATGGTATCAGGTTGGATCCTTTTGGTCAGGGTTCCTGAACAGTATTACGAGTTCTCCCATGAACATGAACCACTTGACTGCCTGGCTGCTCTGCCTTCAATGTTTTCAGTTCAATTCATTACCTAATATGTATCCATGTTACAAAGCAACAAAATGAGGACGTTTTAAGTCTGATTTATTGTCAAACACAAACAAGATTCATACTGTTACAATTCCTTTTTGAATCCCTAGCCTATTTTTACTGACAGTTACGTGTCGTTAACATTTATTGTACATGTCAATGTTTTCCTTCTCTTCCTCTCCTATTGAATTACAATTCCCTTTTCGATGCTGATATTGAAATCATAATTATCCATTGTTAAAACACTGATAATTTCTTTTTTTTTTTAAATAAACATCTTGTCGGAACAAATCTCATATTTTGTCTTCGAAATCCACCGGTTATTCCTCATCCGTTCTGAGTTGTTTTTATTATTCTGTCAAATCTGGGATTCTCATCTTCTTGTTTTCATTTTATATCCAACCCCTCAACGAACGAGAAAAAGTGTTCCAGGCACACCCATTCGGCGTGTGGACTTCTACGCTTGGAAGTTATATGTATTCCATGTACAGCCACACGCACGCACTCACGCACACACACGAGGAACCATCAACTCTCGTCTTGACTTTGAGGGGGTGCGACTGGTTTCCTGGTTTCAGGGTTGCCAAATCTGAACCTGGATCAGTCTGCCGAGACGGTTCCAATGTACAATCTGACACATACCTACGCAACCCTGCCGTTCTTGTCGTAGTGGCAACCCCCTTTGAATTTCGGTTGTGCTCTTGGACCCGAGGTCTTTGGGAGCCTCAGGGTCATAAACCTCTCAGCAGGGGAGAAGATTGGGGGATCATTCAAAGGTCTGGTGCCCCTTCTGGCCCGAGATCGTTCGTAGTACGTACATCCAGAAAGCAAAAGGGAGAAGGAAGGAAAGAAAGAAAGAGACTTGAAGCAGAAAACACCACCCCGTCCAAAGTCCCGAAACGAGATTTTCTCAGTCCTCTCATGTTTTGGGAACAAGAAATGAGAGAAAAGAGCGAAAAAGTATCACCAAGTTCTCTTCTGCTTGGCTCGCATTTCCTGTTGGACGTTAGACATTGACTGCTTGCTCATGGTGACTGTTGGTTGAACAAATGGCCTTTTTAATTTATGTTTCATGGAGTAAAGCAAATACACTAACAAAGATTTTTCAAGTTCTATCAACGTCAAAAGCACCGTTTTGTTTCAAGAATTTGCAGAGAGAATGATCCGATACGTACATAACTAATACGGCGAAGAAACTTGGAAACTTGTTGGTTTTACATGGATGTTACTAAGCGATATCCAGAAAATGAATTCAGGAACAAATGGAATCTTTGTTCAACAATTCATTGAAGCATATGTCACCATTACCTTTGCTCTTAACACCAGTTTTTAGGCGAAAAATTCCAGAGAAAATGAGTATGAAAGAAACCATATCCCAAACGTGGAAAAGAAACATCTACTTTCAGCAAGATTTTATTGCAGCAAATCAGGTCAGACGTGGTGTCATTTTATTTCAGGTCAAAAAAGGAAGATGTCCTTTTCACACTTTCCTCAAGATGTGACCAAATTCTGAGTGTGCTTGGTCAAAAGATGATATTTCCTTTCACACCGGGTCTGTCATTCAATCTACGTGTCGTTCATGCATTGCTAAGAAAATTCTCAGATGTTTGCCATGATCTGCATAGTAATCAAGTTTCTCAAGAACCCCTGTACTAGTATATGAACATTCAAGCCCAAGCTAACGTCGTATCAAGATTATTGGCTGTACCCCTTTACTTGCCAAATCGGAAGCACCTCCTGGGTGAGTGACCAGTCATTAGCGAATGAGTCACCCTGATCCGTCAGACCAAAATTATTCATGACCCGCCTTAAGGAAGCGGATTAGTTCCAGACCTGCCCAAGTCATCAAATGAGGTAGGTTTGTTTGAGGCAATACAGCCCTACAGTACTTATCGAGCGATATGGGATAAGGGGTCACTTTGAAGGAACAAGCACGTTATGCCACTTTCCTTCCTCGTTCAATATGAAAAGGATCGAGCTTCAGAGCGGGATCAAATGCCTTCCTTTCCACAAAAGGAACGCCGAATTTCGAGGGTTGAGCAAGATTTGATTAGTCAATGGTGATCGATGAGCGTCTCTGGCTTTGAAGGGCCCCTCTTAATTCCCCATGATGGTCAGGGTGTTTAGCCAAGGGTCAAGAGGTCATTGATATGTGCTTGGTTGGCCAGGCTGAATCGAGCAATCGACACTTTTTTCAGATTGGAAGTGGACGAAAGGAGTCTGGTTCCAGGCTGAGAAGGGATCAAGGTGCGTCTTTTGATTTGATCCTAGGGCACACATTTTGTTCCATATTTCCAATGATAAGGTCCATATTGGACAGCTCGTGAGCCCCAAAGACCCCAATTTCATGAATGCCATTCGTGCCAAGAAGTGCCAAGCATCCGGGTGTAAGTGTGTACTTGGGAGGATTCGATGGTTCCACTAGCATCCCACTCTACAATAATACGACCGTCGAGCAAGCGAACATGAAGAAACGGGGGATGAAGTCCAAGGAGAACGGGAGAAAGAGAGAGGGGCTAGCTTGCTCTGCCAGATAGATGAAAGGGATCAAATCGGGAAATGGGAAGAAAGAAAGACGGAGAAGAAAACTCGCCAGAGTGAACTTCAAGGGGTTTCACCATAGACCAGACGCTCTTAGAGGAGATGGTCTCATTACTACCCACTGGCGTCCGAACTTGCCCAATCCCAATATATTCGTTATAGCTGTATTTGGTTCCTGGATATACTGGTTCCTTCCATATACTTTATTGTATTTGTTTGGGTCATTAATAGGAACACTTTATAATTTTTAAATATTACTTGTGTATTTTTTTTATCCCAACTGAAACAAGTGACTTTAACAAAAGTAATGAATAATTTACATAAAAACAGCATGAACAATTTGCAAGGAGGTGCAAACCGTTTTGTATCAACATTGTAATCAAGTTCTGTTCTGAGCTTAAGTTGAGCCCTAAAGAGACCTTTATTTTGAATCATCTTCAGTACTCGTCTTTTTAAGAGGATAGAACTTTTAGAGTCAGACAATGCAATTGTATTTTAGCAAATAATTTTCATAATCAAGAAAATTTTAATTTCCTCTACATGAACTTGAAAAAACTGCCAAACTAGTGTTTATCACCATTTTCAATGTACCTGGAAAGAAAAAATAAAATTATATTGCTTACATGAGGCACGGGCTCTCTAAGCAAACGGCTCTCTGTGATCTTCTCACTTGCTTAGATGAAAAAGGGTAACTAAAACCGAGAGAAATGAGCAAAGGGGTCCAAGCAGGAAGGAAGTAAATGGCTATTTTCGAGAAAGAGATGGGGGTGATCCCTTGCCATACTTTTCCTACCACCACACCTCCTCCTCCTCCTCCTCCACCTTCACCACCATCACCACCACCGGTTCGATTACCCGACTATCCACATTTCCCTCCGTTTGGACGACATGGAGGGTAAGAGGAAAGAAATTAAGAGACCTTACCCACCAAGAACCATGATACCGGGAAAGAGGGAAGTAAGTATTCTCAATTTTATTGAGGGTGTTTAAATCCAATTGATACTTCTTCCACTTCCGAGAGTGTTCAGAGCCGATAATGTAACGAGATCCATGTTTGCTCCAGGCACATTCAATAGGGTTCGCATTTATATGTTTTGGTATATTCTGTCATTTCTTGACTCCCCAAAAAAGTTGCGCTTCTATGGACACATGTGCTGGCATGTTGTTAATTTGGAGGGGAGATGTTCGTCCACCAACAAAGTTCCAATAATACCCTTGATCTTTGCAAATGAGCGTCTCCGAGAGGAGATTGGAATGGATCTCCGGTTGGCAACACTTTCGCATGACATCAACACTGTCGGAAAAGTCATCGGCTGTTCACCAGTTCACATCATAACGATCTATTTACAGCAATCTCATGCAAACATTGAGAACTTGGACATACAAAAAGATATGTTAGAAGTTTAATCATAGTAATATTTTTGGGCAGATTTTAAACTGTGGAAAAAGCATAGGGAGACACCGCGTGTCCGGTGAGGATTAGTCCAATGGAATTGGAACTCTTCTCCTCGAACAAAGGAAGAAAGTGCAAGTATACGTAGTACGTAAATAGCGATTGGGACACGGGCCGCCTCGAAAAACTGTCACAATCCGGTGTGTGTCCAGTCATTGGAGGAAAATTGATGGTTTATTGTTCTAACCCTTTCATTAACCCTATCCTCAAAGGGTAAAGTGGACGACATTTGGGCGATATATACGCACATGCCATGGTTTATCGGTGCACGTACGGTTTCATTATTTCTACAAAGATAGTTGAAACTTTCGTTTAAATAAATTACAAATAGTGATGGATCGAAAGGGCTCATAACCGAAACCGAAAGTTTCGGCCGAAAGAGGGCTTAACCGAAACCAAAAGCAGCTGACTACAAAATTGTGTAAATGCAAAATCCACCTTAAAAATTAAATTGCTCATTTGTTCGATGTTGGGTGGGCGTAGATTTTGAAAAATCGGGAACCTTAATTTCAGTGGTTTTTGGACGAAAATTTTTTCGATTTTGTTGTCAAACTCCGTCCTTTATTGTGCATGTCTGCTTTCGGTTTCGGTAGGCATAACCGAAACCGAAACCGAAATTTTGGCCGAAAGCGCTTTCGGTCCATCACTAATTAAAGATGATTTATTTTAGCATTGGGCGCATGTGTTTTCTTTTTTAATGTTGTAAAAATTGAAAATTGTCTTGAAATCGAAAGATTTTGATTTGGGCACAATCAGAACAGAATTTGTGATCAAAAGTGCCAATCATTTCTACTTTTCTGAAACCCAGAGGAGAATACAAGGGCTTTTTGAACGGAACAGCGATGTCTTTCTGGTTAATTACGTGTAAGAGATTTTTCTTGAGTGAATTCAACAAAATTAATGCACACCAATGCATTTGACTAATGTGTTTTGTGTGTACTGTACATGAACTGTGAAATATCAACTAGAATAAATACTGGGAAGATTTTAGTTACATCAAACAAAAAAAGTCATCTCAAAGTTTTCGTAGTTAGCGAAAATGTTTAAATACTATTACTGATCAACACACTATTCAAGGGTTGCACAGATCTACTAACATTGGATGAGTGTAATCGAACAAATTCAGCTGGGGATCCTGGGGCCAAAATGTTTAGGGATGGGTCAGAACTAGGTTCGGACATTTCATGCTTTTAGTTTGCTACGTGAGGAAAAAATTCTTATTTCAATTGATTGTCAAAATGAAGAAAACGAATTGGGCTCACGAATTTTGATTGAGTTTTATAGAGGATGAGTCTCGACTCTGACGCATCCCTAGCCATTTTGGCCCCAGAATCCCCAGCTGAATTCGTTCGATTACACTCATCCATTACGTTGGTAGATCAAATATCATAAACATGATTACTATATGAATTTAATTAATGATTTTATTGTTTACAAGGAATCGCCTTCCTTGTAGCGGTGGTAAAAAATCCGCAACCACAAAAAGCAACATCCTTCATCAATCTTAGATGACAGCAAAGTAAATCAGCTTCTTTGAAACCAATTTTATATTTCACGGAATCGGAGAGCGACAAATTCGTCCCCTTTTCCCCATCAAAACTAGAGTGCTGATGAAAGAGTTAGAACAATAAGCTATCAATTGTCGAGGAATGACCGGACATAAGGCGGATCGTGACAGTTTTTCCAAGAAGCTTGAGTCCAAGTGCCAAGTCCCAAATGGATCCACTCCGAACCCTCTTGGCACCAAACACCTTTCCAATGCCCAAAAGTTGGGTTCAGTTAATATTTACCCTGCCTCTGACACGTACATGAATTTGGTAAAACATTTTTGTGTATTTGTGTATAATTCCTCACATCGTCCAAATCTACCCGTTGATGTGTTTCTCATAACGAACTTTGATGACTCTTGTGAAAGAGGTGGAGGTAATTTTAGTTTCGAATCAGACTACCGGGTCAAAAGTTTTTGGCCTCATCACACGGGATGCTTGGCCATCCATCCACCCTCAACCAGTTCCCGGTGATGATGTGGGATGTGTCAAGAGGGGATGAAAATGGTCATTTGGGACCTTCAAGTCTGATGATGTGATGGAGGGGGAAGATCAAGAGGGAGAGAGAGGGCGAAATATGCCAAGATTCATGATCGTTTCGAGAACTAAGATAGCCATGAGCAACCAACACCCAAGTTGGCGAAATGTTCTATTAAAGGCTCCCAAGAAAATGATGCAATATTTGCATTCAGAAAGCGAACACTGGCTAGCGACACTGAAGGTTTGGTAACTAACAGAATCACGCTTAACAGCCCTTTGTTTGTGTGTCTTTCCTCTCCGTTCACTGAATGGATAGACTGGCCATCCCATAAGCGACCATTCACCCTTCGGGGGTTGGTCGATGGTGGTTGGGTGCAGGTCTGGAATACCAATAAACGTGAAGAGATTCCAGCCAAAATGGGTGGACCAGCCGCTTGAGCAGGTCCCAAAGGTGACCAAAGTATTCGGGAACTTTCAAAATGGGACAATCTGTAAAAAGAACAAGCTCAGTTTCGCTCCAAAAGAGAAACGTAGGAATGACGATAACGATGGAACCTTTCGGATGATATAACAACGCCTGTAATGAGTGAGTAGTTTGATTTTAGGCATGATGCACATGTTGACACTTTTAGGTAGAAAATAAGGGCCGTTATTCACTACTTTTGGAAGAATGGCAAGTTGACCCTTGAGCCTTAAAAAGGGATGTGGAAAAAAGTGAGGGTGCATAATACATTTCCGAACTTTCCAATACTGCATTGTCAATAGGGGTACCTTGGGTTGAATCTGGAGCCGTGTGTCTGCCGCAATCTCAGGTTTTCCTACCGAGTGTAATCCGATTTAGGTGGTCGCCTCTGATTGTCGGCTTAAAAGTTTCTAGTCAGTCTGAATGCCCATCAAGCCACTGGGAATCCACCCTGGGGTTGCCAAACTTGGGGCTCACAGTTGTTAAATGAAGTCAGTCAACAGGTCCAATGCTCGCCAGGTTGTTAGGCTTTTTGGTCTCTTTTGTGTCGCGGTTGGTATGAAAGAAACAAAAACTCGCCCATCAGGAAATGGGTCCAACAAACCGAGTGCCAACTTCAAAAGTGGTCTTGGTGGCTCCCTTTCGACTTCGTGTCTCCCCTTTATTCTCCGAGTTCCTGCACCCTGAGATATGGTTCCTGCTTTTCAGTCTGAGCTTTCATATTTACATGATAATGTCATCATCAAATTATGCTTTCCAATTTCGTCGTATATATTCCAACCCCGTTCGTGTCTAGCTCCCCCAAAATGCCCTGTGTTCCATCATTTCAAAGCCAAGTTCGAAGCTGTTCTCTTCGTTCCGGATTGGAACAGACGTCGTTTGGGACATTTCACGAAATGGCACATTCTATTTGGCAACTTTGTCTTTGGAATGCTGGTTGGCATCGCCTCATGGAGTCACTTTGGTTTGCGAGTGGAATCTGCTTTCGTCTTGGAATGAACTTCCATACTCTTCTACTATGTATGGACCACCCCGACTGTTCCGTGCCATTCCTTTCCACCCCATATTTCGTGTTTCCTGGCATTTTTTTCAGTCTCGAGTCCTAGACACCACCCTATTAAGTCCCCAATTCAAGATGAACAACACCTAATGGTGTGCAGACATCCATTTGTCAAAGCCATTCATCTTGGAAGCGGTCTTCTCTAGGGGTAAAAGGGTGTTTTTGGCAAGATTTCGGCCTTTGGGTATGTAAACTTTTGATCGAGGATTATCTACCAACAATGTTCCAAGAGTCTTGGTCGAAGAAAATAGAATATAGTTACGTAATTTGAAAGAAAGGTTCAAAAATATTGTAGTTTCAAAGTGCCCTGACCAGAATATCAGTGCCTTGTTTCAACCTGAGGTGGTTTATCAGTCTTTGGACCACATGACAGAGCAGCACTGTTTCGCCTTCAATCCAGGTTTGTGCCCCAGCATGTGGAACTGGAAAAGATGGGGTTGGAACACATTTTATCACTTGCTCAAATTCAATTTACTCACACGCTCACCCTCCCTTGGTTAAGAACAGGAATAGAGCTCGGTGATTGAGAACCGTTCCTCAATGGCACAAGACGTTCCTGGCACCGAGTGTTCCCAGGTAAGTCAGATCAAATCTGAGTTTTAATAAGGAAAGGGCAAAGAAAATGTTCTTTCGAGTCAAAATGAAAAAATGGAACGACACGGAGACAGTTCAAAGGATGGAGAGAATCGTCATTTTCACATCATAAGGGCCAACTGTGGGTGGGTTCTTTTGGGTGGAGGATCAGAACATCTCCATTGGCAGCTCATGAGTATGCCTCACTTCCTCTCTCTCATACCCTTGGTCCTCTACATTTTCATCTGACTGGTCGTTTATGACTTCTGTTCTACTTGGACCGAGCGTAAAATGAGAACAAAGAGAGCTGGTTCTCGTCTCAGGGATCCTGAACTTTTATAGAAGATTGACTTTATGAAAACGTGTTTTTCTAAACTTTTGTAGTGTATCAGTCCACTCGCTTGAAGATAGAAAGGTTTCGTTTCCAAGGTTGAATTGATCCATTTTTATGGCAGCCCTGAGTTGTAAGGGGGTCCATCAGCATAAGGAACTCATTACCCGAGGGGGACTTTGTAGCTGTTCCAAGTGGCTTTAGGACCATGGGAACACATGGTGCTAATGTCCACTCTATTCGTAGAGAGACCACAACTTTTTAGGCCTTGTCACGGGCAATCAACATGAAGTCCTACAAGCCTGAAAAAACTTGCAATAAGTTTGTTTGCCTTTTTTCCCGTTGGTACCTCGATAATGACGTCCCTCCTACTCATTGTTTATGGGATCATCATTTTCTGGACAGGGACAGAAGATCTTGTCCATCGACCTACTGCTCCTGTTTCTCGTTCGCTTTGGCGTCTTCTTCTTCGCTCTAATTCGCAAATGATCCTCTTGGAGTTAGGTAGGTACTGTAGATACTAGGTACCAAGGAAGAACGGAAGTGGCACCATCGTAGATGCGCCTCATTGATCGAATTCAAAAGACACTTTTGGCAAGCTATGCCAATATGTTCGTTCATTGCTTTGCTTGTAGCGAGGTGGTCCAATGTTTGGGTGGTCATAAAGCCGAGAACTTACTTTCCAGCATATTCTAGTTTGTGGAGGGGTACGGCAATCCAAATTCTTAAGCGGAAAGAATGCATTGAAGGGAGTCTCTCAAATTTGCAAGGAATACGGTAGCGGCCATACTCTTTGCATAGCTCATTCTTACGAGACATGTTATAAGGATTGGGTTGTTGGGTACGTGGTTAATTTATCAAGTATTTGGTACAAGTAATCATAGGGTTTCGTGGAAAAAAGGAACCATAGTTAAACGGAATGTCTTCTTAAAAACGTGAAAAACATTTCTTTGTCCCTTCACATTGAACGGCAAATGCCAGTTTCCCGTCATGAGTTGGGAAAGGCTCAGTTGAAGGCTCACCGAGGTAAATATGTATTGCCTCGATCTAGCTGAACGGGAGTCCGCGCGTAGAAATAAAGCTGATGTGGAACCAAAGGGAACAATTGGATAACTGTTGTTTATTCAATAGGAGCATGGCTTTATATACAATTATTTGGAGCGCGAGTAGACAGAAATTGTGGGTATGAATGGTTCTTACTCGTCGTATCTTGTTGCAACATAGAACTTGGACGAACTTCCTCCCAACGATACTTCGGTTCATATACAAATATATCCAATAAGAATACCAACCGTCCTATATTAAAAAGAAAATTGATATTCATTCTTCGGTTAAAATCAAGATAAGCAATTTCAACGTTTCTTCCAATATTTTATCCGTCTGATTGCCAATCCGGAAGAGTGTCACATTCTGAGAGACTCAAAATATAGGTTGTGTAGCCTTCAATTCAACAATTTCCGCGGGGCTTTCAGCGCTTTCAGGCATTGAAGTTTTTCAGGCTTATTTTGATTCCATAAAACAGCTGATCTTGCTAATAATGACATCAATCTTGTAATAAAAACATATTTGTTAGTAGTGCTCGTAGGTTTAGGGAATCCAAGGATTTGTCCGTTGAATCGGGTTCCGGGATTACACGAAGTGAATTTCGGAATTGAAGTCTCTTGCCGGTGAAAATTCCATTGAAATCCAAACCAATGCCAGGCCAAAAATTTTCATGTCACCACTTGAAGCCACTCGCCAATACCCAAGGAAATTTTGTAAAAAATCCCAGGAAATCTAGCCAAAAGGAGCCAATAATCGCATCGGCGGCCGATCCCACGGTGTCCCACCTCGTGGATTGACTATGATGTTGCTCTCGTGGTCGATGCGCCGGATCCCGTGGGTCTCGACCCGCCCACTTCCCGTCCATCGACCCGCCTTTTCCGCCTTTTCGTCGCAAACCACCGCCCCGCCCAAAAGTCTGTATGACGTATTGGGCGTGCCCTACGATGCCTCGGCAAACGATATCAAAACGGCCTTTTACGACTTGTCCAAGAAATTCCACCCGGATCTAAATCCGGGTCAAGCCGACGAGAAATTCCGCGAACTGGCCTCGGCTTATGAAGTGCTGAGCCACGCTGACACGCGACGACAATACGATGTCGAACGACAGCAACGAGCTCAACAAGGCTTAGGCCATGAGATCCCGCGGAACAAGGCCGATCCGGCCGATTACCAATACCGACACGGTAAGGAAGGCCGGATTCATCGGAAGAGGCATCATATATTACATTACGTCTATCGATCTAATTATTGAAGATATTAAGGGACCGAATCTGTTGGGCAAAGGACCAGATTTTGAAATCAATAAGATTGCACGCGTTCGAATCGGACGGACAATGAAAACGGCTTCCTACCAAGACTTATTAATTGTAATAGCGTAGATGGGTTCATTCGAAGTATTTGAATGCCCCGTCATTGAGTTTTAGTGCCACAGGAAGATTGTAAGATCAACAAAAACGAAAATTCTGGGTGAAAAATAAATGCGGGCCAGGTGTTTTCAGTAGAAAGTGCGACTAATCTTTCAGCAAAAACAAACAGCCGAATAGAGATTTAAAAAAAAATCATGTGTCGGTAATTCGTGGTAAGTTCTGACATGAAAACACTTTTGGAGCCATTATTTAGTCATCTATGAAAATTTAACTTTTTGAACGCTTATCTACGGCCGTGTCGCGCCCTATCAGAAAAGAAATCGACATTTCCAGAAATCAGGTCAGCATTGGTTATTTTCATCGATATCAAAGTTTCGAAATACTCGCAATTTACACCTTGACAATCCTTCGGAATCGTGGAATATGCGCTAATTTAAACTTGTCCTAAAAGACATCTTGCGTTTGCTGGTTGCCGTTTTTCTTTCAGAGGGAAAAAGATATTGCATCTTTCCCATTTTGTTATTTGGACCTTTCATACCCTATTCAAATACTCTTTGTTGCTCTTTCAGCCTCTCGAAGAACACGATCTGGTTTCAAACCGGATTTTGGTCGCCAAGTGGACGTGGATATGTCCCCAGAACGAATGGCACGGGCCTGGGAGGCCTACAAATTGCGATGGGAAGAAGAAGCTGCTCGCAGGCAAGAATTGGATGAAATGAAATTGGTACGAAGAGGCCCCCAATCACATTTATTTTCAGAGGGCTTCCTTTGATAGAAATGCTCAATGTTACAGAAATTCCGGACGGACTGGGATAATTTACGGGCTCATCAATACGATACTATGTCCACTGAGGAGCTAGAGCGGTTGAGAGAAGACATGCGCATGTTACGCTTTGGTGATCGAGTCCGTCGAGCCCAACGATGCCCACAATCTGATTCAAACACCTCACAAGCAGATCCGAAGGCCAAGAATAAGCCCAAAGCCAGTTATGAAACTTTAAAAGCCACACGAGAAGGGTCAGCCGATCGACAACGAAATGCTCCCAAAACCATGAAACGCCAGTTTTCTGCACAGGATCCGAAAGATCCCTTGAGTATGAATTCGACGAGACGATTTAATAGCGATGACGTCAAACAAATGTGGGAGCAATCCCAAAAGAAATGGAGCGAAATCAAGAGCGAATGGTCCAATAGCCAATTCTTAAGTGATAATAGCGGTTCCAGTCAACCTTCAGGAGACTACCGATCCCATAGTGTAGCCATAAGCCGTAGAATCGTGACTGGGATCTTGATCTTTTGGGTTGTGCTCTTAAGTACGGATATCGCTCTGGAAAATGAATTCGTTCAAGCACGAGTTTTTAGTCATCCCTCTCATCAACAAAATAAATTGGATGAATCCGTGATAGCTAAAAACTCATAGTTGTGCATCAAATATTCAAATTGGTGAATGCAAAAGAAGAAAATATATTTCCAGTGGATCTGATCAACACGTTTTAACCAGTGTATCAATACACTCTAAAGTAGGACATGACAGGTCCCGGTCCAGAGAATGATAAGGCAGTAAATTTGACCTGTCTAGCAACTATTCGATTGAAGGTGTAGTGAAGAATGGGCCCACAATTGGTGGTTGGGGTTTCAAGATTATCCACATGAAGAACTTTGGTCCAAGAAGCATTAATACCAGCTGATTGTGATACCGACACTTCAAACGAGATTAGACCCCTGAAGAAACAAGCAACCAATTGACACCTTTCAAACGTGATGGTGAGATTAAACAAAGCAAGCATTTCTCTGTACAATGGTTCTTGGACAAAGCCAAACTTTTGAGCATTAAACCCCGTACCCGATACACACCTGTAGTGGGAATAGTGGTAATGGTTGCGAAATTCCACCCTCGACATGATAAGAGGTCCTTTAAAGTCCCAAATGAAATATCCACCCCCTTGGGGTCGTCCCCAAAAATTAATTTCCGAGCATGTTTTGTTCATGGCATTCAAGGAGGGAAACGCGGGAATACCATCTTCATGTAGAACTTCAGGTAAAGGGTCGTATTGTGGACCTGTGATCAAAGACATGCACGAGATTCATTTTTAAAATACTATTCAAGGTTGAATATACGATGCTACTAAGCAAAGTTTGACAGATTTCTTTGGACGAAAATTGTGTGAAGTCCTCGGCCATTTTACATAAATTTTATTAGTTTCACCACTAAATTAGTTGCATTAGTTTAATCTTGGGGATTGTGTATTAGCTTTAGAGTTGTGCATCGGATCCGATAAGTCCTCCCAATCCAATCCAAAATGAAATTTCAAAATCCGAATCCGACAGCTCCGAGTAAATCCGAACGAATCCGAATCCAACAGCTTCGGATAAATCCGAACGAATCCAAATCCCAACAATTTGCTCCTCAATTTGAACGAATCTGAATCCCAACAGATGTACCATTTCACTGCTTTTGCTCATAACTTAGTTGACTGAATGTAAATAAATGTGCAGCATTGCATTTTGGTGAAAAATCCAAACTTTTAGAAGAAATTGGTAATGACAGTATAACAGGTTAAAGTAATACCCAGTTAAAAATTACCACCAACTATTGAAACGTTTTTAGCACTTACTTGGTTAAATTTAAACTTGGCGAAGTCTTTGACTCCTAAATTTGTATTAACATCTATATTTTTTCTGATCGGTGCTGAAACTTCCAAAAAAACATTTTTGATAAGTTGTTTCAGTTGATTCTCAAGGTAAATCCAACTTAAACTTTAAACTTGACTTAAAGTGTTCACTTTTTAATGAGGTTTTCGTAAATCATCTTTGATAAGGTAGAATTACATAAATACAAAAGTTACTGATGATCTGCGCATATTTGAAAAATAAACTTTTAGTACAACGTAAATTTTTGGTTCAAAAAGTGCAATATTTGCAACGAACAGTTTGCATTGGAATTTTGCGAAAATGTGACCTTACGTCTTACTATGTTTAATAAAAGTATCAAAGAAAAAATAATCCAAACATACACTTTTGAGTTAGTTTTAAGTTATATTATATATCAATCTTACAAGCAAGACAGAATCTTAAAGAAACGAAAAATTATCATTAATTTTTGCGACATCGAAAATGTAATTATTTTTCTTGGCAATCGGTGCAACATATAGCCGGAGCATTTTATGGCATAATTCGACGCATTTTAAAGTCTTCAAGTAATGATAGTTATTAATCTGCTCAATAGATATTGATCAAATTTCGCATCAATTCATAACTAAGGACCCTCTCAATATCTATTAATATGGTTTAGAAAAATATATTGGTTTTAATAGTTTTAAGTGAATTAATATAGTTATTTGAGCTACTTTTAATATGTACGTATTTGCAAGATATCTTCATTATAACACTGAGACATCAAAAATCGTTATTAGAAGTCTTGGCATTTGAGCAAACACTTTCATAGAGCACAGCTAACCACCGTGACTCGCCAAAAACTTACGAGTCAAGGGGCCTTACGAAAGATCGAGGTCCGACTGGACACTCGTAAATTATGTGACAAAACATTGACTTCAAGAATAGGGAGCCATTATTTTTTGCATAATTTCAGGTACTTCGTACTCAATTTCAATAATTTTCTGCAATAATTAGCCTTACCGGTTGCAAATTTAAGGTTGATTTATAAATTTTAGTGAAAAATAGACTCAATGGGGCCTTTAATGATTTTCAAGACTTGACTGACAATCTTAACCTCCGCACAATTTGTGTGGATTCAGAGAATGAACGAGTGTCCGACACCCTGGTCCAACAGATCCAGGGCGGGTTCGGACCATTATTCTAAAATCTGTTGGGAGTTACATTGTGTTGACTATGCATATAAGACCTCATGAGGATTGAATAATCCTGTTCCACTCACTTGATATTAGGTCCCATGGGAGAGTTTTCTACCATGGAACATACCAGGGCCCTTGGGATTACCCCCTTGTTTACCTTTGGGGCTTCCCGGTTCTGTGACTTTTTTACCTCGTGAACTTTTATGTGACTTTTTTACCGTGACCGCTTTACGGTGACCTTTCTACTGTGCCTTATTTACCGTGGCCTTTTAACTCCCAATTTCTGCACCGAATAATATTGGAAATTTATGGACAAATCAGTGAAATGTATAATCTCAAAACTTGATATGTAAGTAAAAGTTTAATTGTAATTTGTAATTGAAGTATCACAATTACATGGATCAAAATGAAGTTAATTACAATTATAATTACTTCGAGTACAAATGTAATTGATTACAATTACATTGAAATGTAATTGCAATTACGTAATTGTACATTTACATCACAGGTCTGCTGGCCAGAAGGTTTATTATCACGCGAGTAACGCTCTTTGTCTGAGCTTTAACAATAAAAAACATCTTAAGGGTTCTTAATGAACGAAAAAAAATCTGCCTTATTTTATTTATTTCTATTTTGAAGATGTATGCAGCAGATTTTTCCTCCGTACTTGAACTACTTACAAATTATCGTATTTGATTTCAGAACAAATGTTGGCTCCATGAACGAAAAATCACAAATTACTCTAAACGAATTCGACAACAAGACTCGATCAATCACTAAACATGGGGACGCAAATCCTCGGGACAATTTCACGTTTTCAGAACTTGTAGTAAATACCCACCCTTAAGGCTGATTAAAGTCACATTCTTGGACCCGTCCGCATTACTAAATATGGTCGTACAACTCTCAGGATCAATTTTTTTGATGTGAGTGAGCTCTTTGACGGCGATTAATTGAAGGCCACAAGTGCATTTTGACAATAAGATGGGGTTAATGGTCATCGTTGGTAGAGTAAAACAATAGGTATCGAAGCATAGCTTGTCACTAAAACTAAATGCAAAAATTGAACCCAACACGACCGAGCCGGTAAAAAAACGGGTCATTGTTTTAATCGCGAGGAATGTCCCTGTTATTGGACAAACGACATGACAAACTCAATTAGGTATGCTCGATCAAGTCAAAAGAGTTGACTTTGAGTTTGGGAGCCATGGAGATCTTAATAATATATATTATGCCTCTTCTGTTCAACGCAAAACCGTACTTTTTTTTTTGGCAGTGATGGGCAGTAAATTGTTTGATAATGCAACATGCTGATCTGGATCTTCACATACTGGTGCCAGCTCTCAGCTGATCCTGGAAGACTACTCCATATTAGAGTTCTAGGGAGAGAAATGACACTCCCAGCCAGCCACTTGCCTTCAGTTTTGATCCCCCTTCACTAGCCTGAAGTTGGGCAGGATCACCGAAATGTGTTCTAAAAAAAAGAGTGGCCTGACAGCCCAGGCAGAAATTGATTGATTTTTGAATCAAATTTGTAGATGACGTGGGTTGAAAAAATAAGTCATTTGGCAACTAATTGAAACCTCATACTCCTCCAAACACTCAAATCAGATTGGATCTTGAATTAAATTACGTGGAATTGAAATAGAAGGTCTCCAAAAAACGGGGAACACCGAGGTTGAGTTCGGCCACTTTTAGCAATTGCGTGTTATTTTATGAGCATCAAGAGAATGAACCCTCAGTCAGGTTTACCAAATCTTAAAACAAAGAAAGTTATGTAGAAACTGTGAAGCCTAAATGATGAAATTAACTAATATTTCGTGCTTTTTCTTGTATCTGTTTATCTCTTGAACATCAAAAACTTTGTAGCTGATCCACTCTGTGAGTGAATACCTCCATAAAATTTCTGGAAAAGTTTTTGTTTCTTAAGATTTTGGTAACCCTGATCTTCAATTGTATATGCCTCAATCTCCTCGGTATTTTGAATTTGCCGCCATGCCATGAGAGTGACTTGTCAGCTGAAGGGAATCATAACAAAAACCCTTGATTTGGGAGTGACATTTCTCTCCCTAGAACTCTACTCCATATAATTCATGTTTCGCCGTTAATTTAAGTCGAATATAAACCTTGTTCCAAGTTAATCTCCTCGTGGATTCAAAAACATTACAAATACGTGGGGTATCCAGACTAGAGGTAGACTGGGCCTGTAACCCGTGAACAAGTGCGATTTTTAGATGCTTGATGAACAATCAAAATCAAGAAATATCTCTTTTGAGGAGATGATATTATACATGATTTGTCGTCAGGTAATCCAGTTCATAGTGATGATTTATTTAGAAAAGGTATGTTGGGCGACCCCTGCACGTTTTTGAACATCGATGTCAAGAGCAAGAAACACGTTAAAATCCATTATGCTGGAAAGTTAAGACGTTGCTCAACCACCCATACCAATATTTGATGAATATTTGAGACAAAAAAGTGGTAACTTTTGATGTGAAACGTCTTGGCTTTACAGTGTAGTTGTTTTTTTTTAGTTGTTGCTCGCTTTTGAGGCTTATTTTCTATGTATACAGGGGTCACCCAACATACCTTGTCTAATTAAATCATAAGTTCGAACATGATTGCCTTACAACAAATCATGTAAAATAAGATCTGCACATTAGAAATAAATCTTGATTTCGTTTCTTTATCAAGCATCTAAAAATCGCACTTGTTGACGAGTTATAGGTCCAGTATACCTCTAGTCTGGATACCCCTCGTAATAATAACATACGTACGTATGTCTTTCCGAAGTAATGACAATATACAATGCTAAACACACTTAAGATACCAATTACAGTTTTTACATGAATTTGGTTAGATGACAAGAACATCATGGTATAACACACAACACATAGTGCATGTACTATTACTTGTAACGGGCGAAAAGAGCTTTTGGTTGCACTGCCTGCCATCATCAAACGCAAACAACCTGGGAAAAATGGGATTGAGAAAAATAGACATGTAGTTCTGACAACAAGACAGTAGCTAACACCGTTATTAGTCTGACTTGGCCATTTGGTTTTGATATTGTCTAATCAGACCTGTGATGGAATAAATCCCAGATCACATTTTTTTTTTGGTGAATAACCTTCATGGACAAGCATTGTCGCACAATCATCATTTTGAAGGGGCGAAGCGCAATAACGTTTTACAAAAACAAGGAAGAAGGTTGCCCAAAATATCTGAATTTCATCACATTCTTCATATAGAATGCCCAACTCTGCTCCATGACTAGTAAACGTACGTAAAAATTCATGAATTTTGGACAAGGTCGACGATCATGTTTAGCTTCTATTAGTAATTAGCTTGCATAGTATTTACTAGGGCCCGGAAAAATGTTTGCAAAATGTGTCAAAATATCCAATATATATTTTATTCAAAAACCCTAAGTATTCGCTAAATATTTAAAAAAGCCGGACTTTTAAGAAATATTTTTTTGACAACGGCATTTCTTGCCTTTTTGTCTGTGTTTACCGATTTTCCTTGTTTGTTTTTGGTAAATTTGATGCATTTGTCCGTGTTTGGAGGCAAACTTTGTATGCAATCAATTAAACAATACAATTTTCAATTTGCCTCAATAGGTGAAGGAGTTTTTTTATGTTTGATAGTAATTTTGGTTGTAAATGTCTTATCTCAGTGCAAATGTCATTTCGTAGAGATTTTTGTATTTTGGATTCATTTTGGGTAAGCTCTCTTGAGCATTGGCCATTCATTTATTTTCCTCAATTTAGCCTGAAATATTTTTCTGAATCAAATGTTTGAGAAAATATTTATCTTTTCCTTGAACAGCCGAAACATTTAAAAGATTGAGGAAAAATGGAGAAATGTTTTTAAAATATTTTATATTAAAAAAAATATTTCCGGGCCCTAGTAATTACTTTCTAGCTTCGGTCCAAAAGTAGCCAACTCAACCAAGCTATAAATACTGACATTTAAATTATCTAACCAGCATTAGAATGTGGCATTTTTTTCTTGCTCATTTTCCCTCTTTCGTGACTTCTGTTTATCCAAAGTCGTAAATTTAGAGGACAGCACTTTTGTTTTCTTGCCCATAAAATGTAGGTTCGGGGTCAAAAGGGCAGTGAAATGTTTAAAAAAATGCGCAATTCTTGTTGAAGGCCGAAACATTCACACGAGCAAACCCTAAAACAGGGCAAGTATTTCAAAATTGACTAGGAATAAGACAAGCAAAGTGAGAAACAGATTGTTGCTTTTGTGCCTCGTAGTCTTGCGCCGCCCTTTTTGTGGACCGTCTGTTCTTTCTACTCTGCCCTCGATCCAAAAATTGTTGCTGCACGCAACAAATGGTCGAGAACGAAACGCTCTTAGATCAGTTATAATCACTAGATAGCGTGCAAGCTTTAGCCTGGCTGATTTGGCAAGCGGGGCGGAATTCGTTGAATTCATGAGGAAAATGTCACCCTCACTAGGGACCCTATATCAGAGACTAGCACTCGTAGGCTAACACACGGTGCCGATAATTCATGCTGGTGATTGGTCAATGGCATTCAGTTGAACATTCAGCTAATTCTAACGAAGTTCAATAACAAACCAGAGTACTTCTTCTTTGTTGATTTTGTAGTGATCTGACTTGGTGCTGGGGTTGCCAATTTACCTATGTGAAATCATATTTGTATACGAACCAAAGTTCCATCATGAGAAAGCCATCCTATGATGTAAAAGGGACTCAATGTTCCAACAAGATGCGACTCATCGCATCATGCAAGAACAGTAGGCTGCGCCTTATTTGACTATATAAGACCATGTTCCTACTGAATAAATGGCAGTCTTTTGACACTTGTCCAACCGTTGGTCGACAGTTGATCACTTGTTACATCCTTAGTTGCATTCTCCTTATTTCTGGCTAAGTCTCGTGTCCAAGTTCTCACTGAACTAGATCGAGCAATACATATTCCCCTCTGTCTACCAGTCTTCATAAACCCGTTTTTTCTTTCAGGATCACCAAAAGGGCAAGGCATCCCTGACTTTAGTGACTTCTGAGCAGGGTTGCAACTCAAACTTACATTCGTGTTTGCTCATATACAAGAGCAAAGCACCCATTCTCCAAGTGGTAACCCTATCTTGCAACCTCCCGTAAAAAAAACTTGCGCAAGCCCAGATTCCACATCACTAAGATTTTGCTGTCAATCACCCGATCATGTGAATTAATCGGCTCCTGTTCAAACTCCACACTAGTTGAAATTCACTTTTTGCATATCGGGTAAATACCTTAGACATATTTCCAGTAGACTTGATTTTCAATAACCAAACTGCCCTATCAAATGAGCGAAATAGTGTAAATGTGTTTCGTAGAAGAAAAGGTTCCTTTAATCATGAACTTCGGCTTCCCGCATGATGAATGACGTCACAGACAGACCGTACTGGGTCGGGCAATCATAGATTTGAATGCCATTCTCTGCCTTTTAGTATTTCTAACCCTCACAACTGTTGAGCGGGCAATTAGTGTGACCAAACATGCAAATCAAGACCAACTTTTCAAAACTCGTTCTTGAAGCCACAAGTCAGTTTTTGTCCATATGTGCATTGGATTAACCCTACATAACGCAAAAGCTTAAATTTGTGTTCTTCCTACCAATTACTTATTCAACGTATTGTCAAAAAAGTTCCTAGTTGTAGTACTCATATCCATGGCATGGTCACCAAGTGACGTCTTGGGTTCTTTCACGAAAGTGACCACCAGCAATAACAAAGAATGACCCAAAAACATTACTGAATTCCACATTTGACTCATTACTTGCATGGTTGACATTTGCCAGGTCACACATTTCAAATGTTCCCGCACTTTTGTCCGCTCAACATTTGGCAACCGGAGACACATTTTTAGGCTTACACTCGGTCTAGTATTTATAGAAGTCAATGGAAACGCTAGCACAGAATTTTAGTGAAACAATGATGCACTAGAGCCCTCTATGAGGCACCAGAGGTCATGACCGAGCTAAGCCGTAAACAATCAAGCAAAGCTAATGTTTACTTAGTTTCCCTTAAGTTCATTTTGAGATATCGCAATTTTGATTCTTTAATTCTCTTTTTTTGGTTGGTTGTGGATTATTTACCATCGCCACAAGGAATAGGATATCAAGACAGTTCTGATGAGATTTGATTACTTGAATCAGGCCTTCCAAGGGAGGTTGCCAACTGGGGTCAGCCCAAAAACGAAAATACTATTTATGCACTTGCAAAGGAAGGGAGTAATGGCCAAAATCCGGCGGAGGGAGTTTCATCTTATTGGCGACCCGAGGGCGTCAGCCCGAGGGGCGTCAATTAAAATTAAACGAGTGATGTCGGATCTTGACCATTCCTCCCTTCATTTGTGGGTGCATATGGTATTTTGTTGACCAACTTATCCTTTTTGGGACTTCCGTTATAATATTTCAACCCTGAAAATCAGTTCAACCACGGGCATTCTTACTAGTGATGTGACTTGGGCAAGTAATGAGTCATCACAAACACCCAAGAACAAGTTGTTGACAAGCATTACTTGGGCAATACACCAATACACTTCCCAAGCTCAAGGAACATCGGAAGATGCAGTTGCCGGCAGTTGCTCTTTGAAGAGTTAAGATACTTGCAGCGTGACTTAGAAGAAAAAATGTCAAGTTGCATTTTCGATGATCTTTTGACCTTAATAATTTAGCAATAAATAGTGGAAGTGATACAAAAAAAATATTTCAATTTGGATAGCATTTGCAAAACCATGTTTTTTTTGTTTCGGTTCTAGGCCACACATGAATGCACTTTTGAGGCTAATCAAGACCGAGATTTAGAAGTCACACTTCCAGAACAATCTCGTTTACTCAGAGTTGCCGGCATGAAAAAGTAAAATGCCAAATCTTTTTTTAGTATTCTCGAAATATTTTGCATTTCCCCTTGTGAGAGAATTGAAGTGTGTAATTTTCTTAAAAATACATCCTTTCAAAAGTATGGGCCCTATTTAACTGAATCAGCCTGGTTTAGTGAAATTCGGATGGCAAGTTTATTCTTCGTTCATAGCAAATTTGGCAAACCTGTTAGCTGGGAAAAGTACTTGTACAAGCACCCAAGCTATGCCAAGCTTCAGCAAGCCCAAGCATTGTGCCAATACAGCTAGCCCAATCTCTTGTTTGCCCCCCATCACTAATTCGTACTATCCAATACTGATGGGTTTCGAGTTGGATTTTTGGCCGAGTTTTGCCACTTTGGATTTTAAGGTCAAAAAGTTGACCCCCAACTAATCTTCTCAACTAGAGACGTCATAAAATATGGCAGCACTGCCAACTCGAAATCCAAAAGTATAGCTACTGATGGAACTCGAAATCGAACTAGTTCGAGTGTTGCCAAATTGGTCCCTGTTTAGGTCTTTTTGAAAACGTTCAATACAACCTGCCCTAATCAACAATGATAAACTTCCGAGTAAAAAATGGCAGCACTCCCGGTTCGAAACCCATCACTACTATCCAACTAGCATGCTTTGCTTACTCAATACCGGTATGAGGAGCAAGCTCCGTTCAGCTCAAGCACATCAGTTGGTGTATTGGCCACTTAGTGCCATGGTATATAAGCCTACCACGACTTCATCGTTGGATCCTTCCCCGTCAATGAGACGGGGGCTTCAGACGTGCCAGTAATTGTGCGTCTGAGATGTATTTGTAAAGACATGATTCATGCACAGGGCAATAATGTGAATGGTAGTGTAATAACATGATTTGTAGGGTAAAAAAGTAAGTTGTAGGTGAATAATATTTTGGACCTGACCTCTTCGGACTTGGAGGAAGTCTCATAAAAGGAGAAGGCGGTCAATAAAAAAAAAATCAGATACCGCTTTGTTCGCGATAAACAACGTTAAGCAACAAAAACAAGTTTGCGTCTCAAAGCACTCCTGATCTGAAGTCACAAAAGTTGGGGTCGCATATCAGTGCTCCTTATCGAAAAACTAGTTTTAGAGCAGTGGTTGAAGAAGGAAATACAATTTCACAAATAAGTAAACAGGTGACCCCAGTTGGCTTAGTAGTTGTATTTATAAAAAAAAAATCAGATACCGCTTTGTTCGCGTTAAACAACGTTAAGCAACAAAAACAAGTTTACGTCTCAAAGCACTCCTGATCTGAAGTCACAAAAGTTGGGGTCGCATATCAGTGCTCCTTAACGAAAAACTAGTTTTAGAGCAGTGGTTGAAGAAGGAAATACAATTTCACAAATAAGTAAACAGGTGACCCCAGTTGGCAACCTCCCGTTGAAGGCTAGTTTTACGTACTTGAACTCCATCACTACAAGAGCGTCTAATGTAAAATGCATAAAATCAACATTTAAGTGATACTTTGTATTTGTATTTTGTATTTTTTTGTATTTGTTTACAATATATTGTTTACTTAATCAAGCAAATTAGTCTTACAATATTTTGTTTTTGTACTTGGTCTACGTACCAACGATTGTCCATGTTTTTTTGAAAGCAATATGATTTTTATTATTGGTTTTGTTCAAGGGCATTTTTCACTTTGTGGAATGATGTAAATATTCTTCTTTGTCACAATTTTCCGTACTTAGTAGGGGTCTTATGACAAAAGAAGACTGCAAAGTGTTGAAAAAAGATACAGAACAGAAAATTTATATCATTCTACTAAGTGAAGAGTGCCCCTGAACAATGTCAATGACAAACCATGTTGTGTTAAAAAAACATGGACAATTGTTTTCACAAAGCAAGTCAAAGGATTAGGAGTTTGAATATATTTGACTCAACACAATCAAACAGCAGAGTTTCAATTCTTTGTCAGACATCAAATGATTGCTTATTGAATCCTTGTGAACTTTTGTTTAAAGGCTATGTCAATAAAACGACATTAATACCTATTACATTGCATTTCTTCATTGAGTCCAGACTATCACACAGGAAAATTAACACGAACACAGTAAAGGGCCCTCGCTCGATCCCACTCCACGTGATACCGTCCCACAGACCATATTATGACCATAGTCATTGTAAGATTTGTGTATCGTCCTCGTTGGTTATGAGTTGGGGTGCAAATTTCTGGCAAAACATGCCTTTTAGGCCCAAAAAATCAGTGATGTGTTTTGAACCAGGAGTGCTGTCATTTTTGACTCGGAAGTATATCGCTGTTAAAAAGGGCAGGTTGTATAAAACTTTTTGAAAAGACCTTAACAGGGACCAATTTGGCAATACTCGAACTAGTTCCATTTCGAGTTCCATGGATGGTTATAAAAATAGATTTCGAGTTGGCAGTGCTGCCATATTTTATGGTAGATAAGGTCTATATAGTGTTGAAAGCTTAATTGTGGTCAGATTTTTGACCCTAAAACCCAAAAAGGCAAAACTCTGCCAAAAATACAAATCGAAACACGTCACTACGAAAAATGGCAAATAAAAGCATCCAAATTGGCAAATGAAATGGCAAAAAAAAATAGCAAATAAAATGACAAATGAACACGGTAGCACGAGGGGCAGCCGCGAGGCCGCTCAACGAGGAATAAGTAGAGATATGTGCTTCAATAATAAAGACAATAAAAATAAGAGGAGATGGTTTAGCGCAGTTAGTTAACGCGCAACCGAGCAATGCTCGGGTTCATGGGTTCGATCCCAGGTCTCCCCACACCACCACCCACCCCTCTTTATAGTAGATATTTCGCCTCGAATGGCGCCTCCCAACCCCAGAATGGGCCTATTGACTCGCAATATTGTACATCAATATATTGTACTTTACTGTATCCAATGAGATGAATGAAATTGTCTTGCAATAAACAAAAATATTGGTTTGTATTTCACATACAAGGCTTTTATATACCGGGGTGGTGAGCTAACGCAGTTAGCATATGACCAGATCACGCCACACCTTCCCTCCAGATCGCAGATCTCACACAAAAACAAAACAATGGGGCGACAAGTGTCCCGCCACAACATCCATCTGGGTCACACAGACCCAACAACGATCCACCAGGGTCACACAGACCCACCAAGCGATCCATCTGGGTGACTCACGGCCCACCAGGTGATGCACTGGCCAACTCACGGCCCACCAGGTGATCCACTGGCCAACTCACGGCCCACCAGGTGATCCACTGGCCAACTCACGGCCCACCAGGTGATCCACTGGCCAACTCACGGCCCACCAGGTGATCCACTGGCCAATTCACGGCCCACCAGGTGATCCATCTGGGCGACTCACGGCCCACCAGGTGATCCATCTGGGCGACTCACGGCCCACCAGGTGATCCACTGGCCAACTCACGGCCCACCATGCAATCCAACTGGGCAACTCTCTGGCCCACCAGGTAATCCATCTGGGCAACTCACGACCCACTGATCCATGTGAGCACCTCCCAACCCACCGAACCATCTGGGCACCTCGCAACCCACTGATCCATCTGGGCACCTCACAACCCCCTGATCCATCTGGGCACCTCACAACCCACTGATCCATCTGGGCACCTCACAACCCACCGATTCATCTGGGCACCTCACAACCCACCGATCCATCTGGGCACCTCACAACCCACTGATCCATCTGGGCACCTCACAACCCACTGTTCCATGTGGGCACCTCACAACCCACTGATCCATCTGGGCACCTCACAACCCACCAATCCATCTGGGGACCTCACAACCCACCAATTCAGGATCCTCCGGGCACAACACGACCCACCTATCCCTGATGACTCTGGGCAACTTTTGGGCCCACCAACGTCAGGAATCCACCAGCGCGGCCAATCGATCTCGGGACTCCCCTTGCACACGGCCAATTGATCCGGGGCTCTACCCACATAAGGCCAATCGGATCAGGCAGTGGTTTGTGCCTCAAAAAGGTTTGGGGTTTCCGTACTAGCATGGTAACCACACACACCTACCTTCCCTACTACCACCACGGAAACACCTCTGCAACCATGTAGCATGATGAGCAACCGTGAGGCCACTCAACGTTGAATGAGTAGAGAGATGTACTTCAATACTGGTTTGTATTTCACAAACAAGGCTTTTATATCTGGGGGTGGTGAGCTAACGCAATTAGCTCGTGAGCAGATCATGCCACGACACAAAAATTTACCAAAATATAGCAAAACTGACCACTAAATTCGGAAAATGAGCAGTATGTTTCAACAAAAATTAAGTGGATTTCCAGTGTATGAAAATCTTAGAGAAAATATTTTTATTCCGTTGAATAATCAATGTTTCCTTTAAGGAAAACATTTTGGACAAGAATTTCTTTTTTCTTTTTTTCCCAAAAACATTTTTTTCACTGACTTGGACAAATACGACAAATTTTGCATTTAATTGCCCAAAAACCGACAAATTTGTATTTATAGGACCAAAAATGGCAAATAAAATGAAAAATGGCAAATAAGCATAAAAAGCTCGGAAATAGCAAAGAAACATGTTTTTGGCCATAAAATCTTATTTGCCTGAAATCTGCTCTCCTTCTTATAAGGTGCTTAGTAGGGCCCGGAAATATTTTTTTTTGAATACGAAATATTTTAAAAAATATTTCTCCACTTTTCCTCGATTTTTTAAATATTTTGACTATTTCAAGGAAATGATAAATATTTTCTCGAATATTGTAGGACTGAAAAATCTGCGATTCTTAGAACGACTGAAAGTTTATTCTTTCTTAGAGGTCACCTCTTATCAACTTGACCAAGAAACCAAAACCCCGATGACTTACGCCATCTAACAGCAAAATAAAAATAACATTTGACATAAATAGGGAATATGCTACAATATTCTAGTCAAAAAAAAATATTTTGGGCAAAATTGAGGAAAAGAAATGAATGACCAATATTCAAAAGAGCCTTACCAAATTGAACACAAAATACAAAAATCTCTACAAAATGGCATTAATACTAGATTAGACATAATAAGACATGCACAAGCAAAGCTGCTGTCATACACTAAAAAACTCAGGGGTGAGGCATGGCGTAGTGCGTACTGCGTCGGTTTGTCGTGCAGATGGCTGGGGTTCGATCCCGGCTGACTGCCACCCTCAAAACTCAACTCTTCGGAGTCAAAATTTAGCATTTGAACCGTCTTTCAATGCCAAATACTAGGCAAGCCCCGGTTCGATCCCGGGCTTGCCGAGTCCTAGTGACCTGTGGTATTAAGTTACATGCAGAAGTAACGGCCCTTGACGGCTTAAATGGGCGAACCTGGGGTCATTCCCGAGGGTGAGGTAAAAATTAATGCTTGCTTGTTAGCTTGTCCAAGTGGAGCGGCAATATCCCCATATGGCGGACAGCCTCTATCAGATCGCAGTTGCGAAGCTGCGTTCTGACTCCCCAACAAACAAACAAACAAACAAACAAACAAACAAACAAACACTAAAATACTGCGCCATCTATTAAGGCAAATTGAGAATTGTATTGCTTAAATCAAGCCAAATGCATCAACTAAACCAGAAACAAATTTGGAAAATCGGTGCACACAGACAAAAATACCTTAAAATGGCCTTGTCAAAAAAAAATATTTCTTAAATATCCGGCTTTTTTTCCACATATTTTGGGCTTTTGAAGAAAATAGATATTGGATATTTAGTCGCTTTTTTGCAAATATTTTTCCGAGCCCTATTTATGATGTATTTTTCTTGATATTTGATGTATGAAAACACTCTCAGACGCCGAACAGACATGAATTTGTGATCAAAAAAATTAAATGGAACATGGGACCAGAAAACATAGGCAAAACAACGAGAATAACTTAAAAATAGTATTGGTTGATCAAGCTTCTCGGGTAATAGCGCGTTTATTATGGAAGATCAAATTTAAAAAAAATCATATTATGTATTTTTCTGGATTTCTAATGGATAAAAACAATCTCACCCGTCGAACAGACGTTGAATTTGTGGTCCAAAAATTAAAATGGAACATCGGAACTGAAAAGATAGGCAAAGTAACGAGCAAAATCCAAATATAGTATTGGTTGACCAAGCTTCTTGGGTAAAAGCGAGTTTATGATGGGAGATCGAATTTTGGAAAAATCATATTATGTATTTTTCTGGATTTCTAATGGATAAAAACACTCTCACCCGTCAAACAGACGTTGAATTTGTGGTCCAAAAATTAAAATGGAATATCGGAACTGAAAAGATAGGCAAAGTAACGAGCAAAATCCAAATATAGTATTGGTTGACCAAGCTTCTCGGGTAAAAGCGAGTTTATGATGGGAGATCGAATTTTGGAAAAATCATATCATGTATTTTTCTTGATTTCTTATGTATGAAAACACTCCCAGACGACTAACAGACATTGAATTTGTGGTCCAAAAATTAAAATTAAACCTCGGAACAGAAAAGATGGGCAAAATAACGAGCAAAATCATAATATAGTATTAGTTGACCAAGCTTCTCGGGTAATAGCGAGTTTATTATGGGAGATCGAATTTTGGAAAAATCATATCATGTATTTTTCTTAATTTTATCCAATTAAGATCACTCTCAGACGACGAACAGACATTGAATTTGTGGTCCAAAAATTAAAATGGAACATGGGAACAGGTCAGAAAGGCAAAATATCTAGCAAAACTTAAATATAGTATGATATGATCAAGCTTCTCGGGTAATAGCGAGTTTATTATTGGAGATCGAATTTTGGAAAAATCATATCATGTATTTTTCTTGATTTCTTATGAATAAAAACACTCCCAGTCGACGAACAGACATTGAATTTGTAGTCCAAAAATTAAAATGGAACATCGGAACCGAAAAGATAGGCAAAATAACGAGCAAAACTCAAATATAGTATTGGTTGACCAATCTTCTCGGGTAATAGCGAGTTTATTATGGGAGATCGGATTTTGGAAAAATCATATCATGTATTTTTCATGATTTCTTATGTATGAAAACACTCCCGGACAGACATTGAATTTGAAGTCCAAAAATTAAAATAAAACCTCGGAACTGAAAAGAAAGGAAAATTAACGAGCAAAACACAAATATAGTTTTGGTTGACCAAGCTTCTCGGGTAATAGCGAGATTATTATAAAAGATCGAATTTTGAAAAAATCATATCATGTATTTTTTTTTGATTTCTTATGTATGAAAACACTCCCAGACGACAAACAGACATTGAATTTGTGGTCCAAAAAGATAGGCAAAATAACGAGCAAATTCCAAATTTAGTATTGGTTGACCAAGCTTCTCGGGTAATAGCAAGTTTATATTGAGAGATCGAATTTTGGAAAAATCATATCATGTATTTTTCTTGATTTTATTCAACTGAAATCACTCTTAGACGACGAACAGACATTGAATTTGTGGTCCAAAAATGAAAA